>CM074722.1:276551319-276901319 GCA_037306005.1 Rhinophrynus dorsalis | reverse complement strand
TAATTCTATGAATGAATGTATGTATAGGTTCAAAGATCATATACGTCGTGGGCAAAATTGTGACATGGGATAGAGCCAGCATTTTAACAATGGTATATAAAACATGTATACTTGGGAGATGTCTGTATGGATTGGGTAGGAATCACATGTGCAGGTGCTCAATATCACATATCCAGGCTTAAAATCTATACGCTTCTGATTTGTTACCCAATACTTTTTTTTTATCTTTTATGAATGCATTGCTGGAAAGTCCTGCACTAGCCCTACTATACCTCCATCCTGTGTAGTCTACCTTCCCCCATCCTATCCTATCCTATATAATAATTTGCTAAATCGGGTGTAACGCCGCGACATGCACAGTAGACACTGCTGCGCGTGCTGCAGTCATGCACAGTAGAGACTGCCCACGCCGCGGCTGATACAGAGCTGGGCGCTCCAAAGGAGCGTCCAGCTCTGTATCAGCCGCGGCACGGGCAGTCTCTACTGTGCATGACTGCCCCGCGACCGGGTGGCTGTGACACTGTAACGGGCTCTTCAACTAGTCTGTAATAATTCGCTAAAACGTGTGTAACAACGCAGTCATGCGCAGTAGAGACTGCCCATGCCGCGGCTGATACTGGGGCGTTCAGCTCTGTATCATCCGCAGCGCAAGCAGTCTCTACTGCGCATGACTGCCCCGCGACTGGCTGGCAGTGGCACTGTGGCCCGTGCAACGGGCTTTTCAACTAGTACTCAATAACACTTCAACTGTTTGTGTACCCAGGAATGTGGGCAACTTAGCAATGTGCTGCTCACTGATCTGGAACTCGCATGGTCAAAGTAGTGGAAAGACAGAGTCCTTATTGATTCTGGAGCAATTGAAACTGCACTGTCTATAATAAAAATAATAGAATTATTGAATATCCAAGAAGATATTGTTCTTCACCAACTATATAAGGTGAAGACAAGAAGGAAGGGAAAACCGTTCTCCCATAACTTCAACCTTCAAATATAGATCAACATAAGTCAGTGATTCTTCTTCTACCTCAACATTAAGTTTATACCTTAATGATTTGTCTGTTAACCATTTGAGTGCCAAGGTGGATTCAGAACATCAATTTGCAGTCTGATGCTCAACCCTCTGGCACTCAACATGTTCAAATATTTAAAAGCAAACAGGAAAGTCAACCTATTGATTCACATAGTTGGAACTTAACCCCTTGGCTGCTAGAGACAATTTTAGTGCAATAAATACAAGCCCCAGCATTCACATGATTAACCCTTGGCATGCCAGAGGGGTATGCAATGCATTGCCCCACTGGCACTCAAAGGGTTAAACCATTTTATGTTCCAAGGCCTGAGTAGAACAGGAGATGGTCAGGACAGAGAGCATGTGATCGAAGCATAAAGTAGGAAAACAATCTTCTAGATTAACCCCTTTACTACCAGAGTACTCTATTATGTTGGTGTGTGATGCATTTTGAATATTTATGGGTATTACTGGAGTAGTTCTTGGGTAAACCAGATGCTCCATAGGGAAGAAACGTATAATAATAATAGAAGTCTCCATTGATTAAATGGGCAGCTTAACCCCTTGAATGCTAAAGAAGTTCCCAACACGCTACACACTTTTATTTATCCCCTGTGGTGCAGCTTTTTTTACCCCTGAATTATTCCACTTTTCGTTTCATCATTTAAATAGTTAGTAATGCTTAACATGGAGAAAAATGTAAATTACATGGTTTATCCTGCTGAGTACTGCCACAGCTGAGAGATGTTGTATACAAAATGATCGCCTTTACAGATGTGCAATTATTTTTTATTTTTTGTGCAGTTCTTCCATGGCCTGAATTTCATGGTGGTGCTGTTGCTACATTTGTCTATGGACAGGCAGCTATGGTCGGTTGACCTTAACCCTTTGAGTTCCAGAGGAGTACGGAACGCATTGCAAAGAGCAATGCGTTTCGTACCCCTCTGGCACTCAAAGGGTTAAACATGACTGTCTCTGTTTGCCATGTGGTAGTAAAGGAACCACTGACAGTACAATTTTTATTGATTTCCTTCCATGGGTTAAGGCTACATGATTCAACTGCTCTTTTCCTGATGGCGTCACAATGCATTCTGTGGAAGGGGATGTCACTGTAACAGTGGAAATTCACAGATCTGCCTAGAGAACAATTCAAGCCTCAGAAAGGTTGTGATGTCACAGCAGGAATGTGACCATAGGGCTACAGCAGCAACAGATAAACTGACCGGTAGTGGGGATTCTATGCAAATAAAAAGGGAAGTGATTACGTAACAAGAGGAGGGAACAAGTGTGACACTTAATTCCTAAAAATAGATCATTCAGGCACACCCGCAACATTTCCTATTGTGTCATATTACTATGATTTAATTTTTTTTTTTTTCCAGGTATTATTGCACTTTTGTGATAGATTTGAAACATTGGCTTTGATGATGCAATATCCATTCTGTTTCCCTGCTTACAAATTTTACATATATATATATAATTTTTTTTAAGCAAAAACAAATGTGATTGTAGCTAGAGGTGTGGGGAAGCTTGGAAGAAGGAAAATATATTTCCATGGATTTTTAGCTTTTACAAACGTAACACAATTGAATATTGAGATGAAAGGGAAAATAATATAAATTTCTGACATACTGCTGTATAAAACAGTAAAGGTTTGAATACTGAGCCAGTTGATATGTATTAACCCCATAGAGAGCTCTCCACAGTCATGCCTCACAATTTGGTTGCGAGAGCTCTAGCACCAAAAGTTTTAAAGGAACCACACTACCCGAGAACCACAATAGAAACTTGCAATTTAATGTAAAACAAGTTTAAACTATAATCACTTTTTCCTCTGTCGTCCAATATAGGTTACAGGTTGGAGCCTTTGTTTGACTACTTTGAATGTCTTGCTCCAACCTTGACCAATCACTGAGCTGCCTACAGTTCTCCATGTTAGGCTGTGGAAGATATTTACATGCCTACTTCAGGGATACGTATAATCTGGTGACGGCTCACTGCCCCGACTCCCCATGTTCGACTCAGTGTAGACAATTAGAACACCAAGATGGGAGTTTACGTCTAGTAGTCGTCGAATGTGTACATGTGTAGTTCTCAGTGCCCACCAGCCTTGCACATAAGTCTTTGTGGCTTTAGCCATTCTGAACGTCTCAGACACTCCCCAACAAGGCAGCCTGCCTCATAGTTCTTGCCCGTCCGCAATAAGGGCCTGAAAGGTCTTACAACCTTTCCCATAAACGTGTCTCATTGGATGAAATGTCCACAGTCTCTTGGGCCAGGGCTGATCAGTCTTATCCCCAGACAAGGGCTCCAGTAACGTAGGATCCGTTACATTGTGGAAAACCCCTGACAAGATATCTACCTTGTCCAGAAAGTTTGCTAAACTGTACCTCTTCTCAGAAGCGGCAGTAGCTCAGTGGGCTCAACCCCCTAAGGTGGATTCACCAATTACCAGGCTTTCTCTACCAGTGGTGGACTCCTCTGTTCTCAAGGATTGGACTGATAGAAAAATTGAGATCTTTCTAAAAGCCATCTTCGCTACTTAAGGCGCATCCCTGCATCCTTCTTTCGCTGCTGCATAGGTGAACAGGGCCATTGCTGTCTAGACTGAGCAGCTTACTATTGCTGTTCGTCAAGGTGCTCCCACAGCTGCCTTGCTGTGACTTTATGCCAACATTTCTAAAGCTCAGCATTATGTGTCTGCATCTATTTTTGATGCTATTCTCTTGATTGCTAGGGGTTCATCCATATATGTGGTTGCCAGGCGTGTGCGCTCTGGCTTAAGATCTGATCTGTGGACGCTACAGTTAAGAAATCTTTACTTTCCTTACCATTTTTGGGTACTTCCTTATTTGGGCCGGAGCTGAAGGGAAATAGCACTCTTTCGCCCTCGAGTCCCAAGAAGAAACCTCCGGTCAGACGGCGTCGTCTTTTTCGTACCTTTCAGACAGAGACGTGTGCCACGACCCAGACGGTACCCCAGGCTCCGCTTTCCGCCTCCAAGCCCAAACAGCAGTGGAGGCCTAAGCAGTGTTCCAGACACCATGGGAGATCTGTGGGTTTTACAAGTAGTTTCAGAGGGGTACAGGATTCCTCTCTTCCTCTGTTCAGGCTCTTCCATTCTCTCACTCCTCAGTGAGTGGAAAAGTGTTGCCTTTGCACATGGCGCCATCCAGACCCTTTTGAACAAGGGAGTTCTGGAACCGTTTCCCAAACTGGAAATGGGTTCAGGATTCTATTCCAACCAGTTTGTAGTTTCCAAGGAGAACAGCGGCTGCCATCCGATGTTGGACCTCATGGATCTCAGTTCCTTTATAGTCAAGATGCATTATCACCAGAAGTCTCTAAGGACGGTGATCGAAGCCATGTGTCCTGGGGAATTTCTTTCTTCCCTCGACCTTCAGGATGCCTATCTGCACATAGCTATCCATCCAGAGATCCGTCACTACCTCAGGTTTGCTTGCGACCAAGGGCACTTTCAGTTTTCAGCTCTTCCCTTTGGTCTGACTACGGCCCCCCCAAGTCTTCACTTGTATCCTGGGGGAGCTGGTTTCCGTCATTGACAGAGACAGCATCAGAGTTACTCCATACATGGACGACTTGCTCTTGAAGGCCCCCTCTTCGGAACTCCTCGGGCACCAGGTCCAGGGCTTTATACAAACCCTCACCCATCACGGGTGGATCCTGAACATGGACAACTTGGATGTCACTCCATCTTAGAGACTGGTCTTTCTGGGTCTTCTGTTCGACACCCTGAAGGGCATGGGGTTCCAGATCACCCACAAGGTCTCCACAGTCCTGGCTGCCGATCCAATTCCTGCCAAGAAGTTTAATCAACCCTAGTTTGGAAATTGAAATCCACCATGGAGGCGGTACCATTTGCAATGGCTCACTGGAGAGAACTTCAGAAATTTGTGATGCAGGTCTGCATGGGTAACCCAGGTCTTCTAAGGAAGTTGTTATTCCTACCCCTTCATGTAGAGCTGAGTCTGTCTTGGTGGCTTGACCGCTCCAATCTTTTGAAGCTCAGACCCTTCACGATACCTTTCTAGACCACGGTGATGACGGATGCCAGCTGGAGATTGATCCTGGGTCACCTGAACGCCCAAGGTCAGTGGTCAGTGGAGAAATATCTCCTTCCCATCAATGTTCTGGTGCTTAGGACAATATTTCATGCTCTCAGATACTGGACATCTCACCTGGAAGGTTGTCCAGTTCGAGTACAGTCCGACATGCCATGGCGTACATCAAGAAACAAGGTGGTACAAGAAGTCTCGCAGCTTGGTGGGAGGTCAAGGCCATTTTATCTTGGGCAGAGGAACATGTTCCTGCCATATGCACCATATGGCCGACTTCTTAAGTCGACACACGGTAGGCAGTAGAAGGTGGGAACGCCACCAGGACGTCTTCGACCTTCTTGTTTAGAAACGGGGACTTCCCCGTGTCGACCTGCTGGTGACCAGGCACAACCGAAAAGGTTCCGTTGTTTTGCTTCCGCTGGAGGCACCCTCTGGCTCTGGCAGTGGATGACATGTCGATTCCATGGCACTTTGCTCTAGCGTACATCTTTCCTCCCATTCCCCTGCTTCACAAGATGTTGAGGAAACTACACCTGGAGGGATCTCCTGTCATTCTAATTGCTCCGTACTGGCCTTGTCAGGCCTGGTGTCTGGAGCTCCTGAACCTGTCCGTGGTGAAGCCCTTCCGGCTTCCCCACAGACCAGACCATCTTCTACAGGGTTATCTGTGGAAGGAGGCTGTGGCTCGTCTGGGTTTGATGACATGGCGGTTGAATCCTCAATGTTGAGAAAGAAGGGTTTCTCTTCGGACGTAGTAGCAACTATGCTTCATGCTCAGAAGCCTGTTTCCTCTAAGCATACCACAGCCTCTGGTCTACTTTTCACTCTTGGTGTGTGGATAAGGATCTTTCCTCTCAAGACTTTGATCTTCCTACTATCCTGTTCGTTTTACTGGACGGAGTGGACAAGGGACTTCGCCTGAGTTCTTTGAAGGTTTAGACTTCTGCGTTCTCTGTTTTCTTCCAGAGACGTATTGCCATTCTTCCAGATGTCAGGGTCTTTTTTCAGGGCATTGCTCAAGTTCGCCCTGCCTTCAAGAACTCCACTCCTCTGTGGGATCTTAACTTGGTTCTGGGCGTCCTGCAGCTCCCTCCTTTTGAGTCTTTGGCTACTATTCCTCTTTGTATTTTGACTTGGAAGATGGTTTTCCTCCTAGCAATTGTTTCAGTTCTCAGAGTCACTGAATTGCTCACTTAGTCCTGTAAACCACCCTTTCTGTTTTTTCACAAGGACGAGGTGGTCCTTCGTACTTCCCAGGAATTACTTCCGAAGGTGGTCTCTGAGTTCCACATCAATCAGGAAATCGTAGTACCTTATTTCTGTCCTGACCCTACTTCTGACAAGGAGAGGGATTTCCACTTGTTGGATGCGGTCCGCTTCCTTAAGTTTTATGTGCACCGCACCGGGTCTGTTCACCAGACTGCTGCACTCTTTGTCATGCCTGAGGGTCCTAGGGCTGGAAAGCCTACATCCAAGGTGACTATTTCCTCCTGGATCATTTGTAAAGCCTACGAACTCAGGAAGAAACCTCTTCCATTTCGTGTCACTGCTTATTCCTCCAGGTCTGTTGAGGCCTCCTGAGCCTATAAAAATCGGGCCTCTGCTGATTAGTTGTGCAATGCAGCCACTTGGTCCTCTGTACACACCTTTTCTAAACATTACCGTGTTGATGTCCTGGCGTCGGCAGATGCCAGCCTTGGTAGGAGGGTCCTGGAGGCAGCCTTGCCTGTCTAGGATTTTTCCTCCTTACCTTCCAGTAATCTGTTGAGCCCGGTTGGCTCTAGTTCTGTGCGCTGTTACAGTTCCTGGTGTGTTACACTTCAGTTTAGTGTCCATTGACACTTTTTCTTAAAAGGGCTATCCTATGATCTGATTAGTTCATGTAAGCTCTGGTGACTTTGGGGACCGATGCCTGGTCCTTGCCTTCATTCCCACCTCTGGGAAACTCAATGTTGGTGCATCCCAAAATTGTCTGTAACCTATATTGGACGACGGAGAAAATAGGATTTTAGTCTTACCTGTTAAATCCTTTTGTCTTCGTACATATAGGTTACAGGTCTCCCACCCTGTCAAGGGACCATGCTTGGTTTTCCTGTGACCGAACGTGGGAGTTCCTTCTGGTTCATGCTCACAGGAGTCTTCTTTTTCCTTCATGCTACCTAGTCAGTAGTTAGCGTCACAAATCTAACTGGTTGGGGATTGGCTGGTGAGCAGCTAAGGAGGGAAGGAAGGCTCCACCCTGCACTTCTTTGCAAGAACTGTTCCAGCCTACTTAAAGAGGCGGTCGCCTTCCCAAAGTTACCTGTAACCTATATGGACTAAGAGAAAAGGATTTAACTAAAATCCTCTTAACAAAGGACGTCCCAGACGTTTTACTCTGCAGCACGGCAACATGTGGTTTCATTAAAAAAAAAAAAAAAGTGCACTGCTCTTTTAAGGGCCCTACTCATGACAGCCTTGCAGATGAACAACCAGGGGATTTCATGTGTGGGAGAAGTAAATGGGTTTTTTCTTTAACTCTTTGAGTGCCAGAGGGGTACACGCAAAGCTTTGCACACCCTTCTTGCACTTAATGGGTTTATCACTTTGAGTGACACAGGGGTATGCAAAGCATGGCTTTGCATTGGTAAAAATTCCATATTTGCTTACTGAAGCCTAAAGTGTAGTCAAGATGAAGTTCTTGACCCCATTATTATAGTGATCTTAACTAGGAGTTAGAATGGATAGTGCAGAATTGTCTATCAATGGCCTGAGATAAGATAACATCCTTTACGTTTCAAGAGTGGTGGGTACTAACCTCAATAATTTAACTGCTCTTGTCTCTTGTTACTGCACACACAAAACTAACCAAAAGGTGCCTATATATGGCAGACTGCATTAGTATTAAGAAGCACGTTTAGGGATATATTTGAACAATTTAACATAAAACTGATACATTTTACACATTATATCTGAAAATACATGCAATTTAACCTTTTGGGTGCTGGAGTTCATTGCATTGTGTTGGATATAGGGTTAAAGGTGTATTATCCAACATCATTTGTAGGTGATAGTGTTCCTTTAATTAACATTGAGGAAGTCATGCCTTTTTTTTCTCTAATGCGTGCAGTTTCAGTGTTCTGAATTGTAGAAGTAAATACCATACTACTGGACTGATCAGTAATTATTGGGCACAAATGTAACCATTTGAGTGCCAGAGGGGTGTGCAACACATTGCTTTGCATAGCCCTTTGTCACTCAGAGGGTTACAGTAAAGGATGTAGGGTTCAGACACATTAGCAACAGTGAAGCTAAGGTACTAAGAAAAAGTCATGCAATTCTGGGGCAAATCAACCGCACCATAGGGAATGAATAAAAATTCCCCCAAATTCTCATTGATTTAAAATGGTACTTTTAACCCCTTGAATGCTAGAGAGGCCTCCAGCATATTGCTTTACAATGAGTTGGCGAATTCTCTAGCATTCAAGTAGTTAGAAACTCCTTTTAGATCAGTGGAGGTTTTTTGGTCCCTTGTGGTGGTTTGGTTTACTCCAGGACTGCGCTACTGGTTTTAGTACATCAGCTTCAGTGATACTGACCTACCAAGAAGAACTGGGGCAAACCAGCCATATGGAACAAAAACAGTTGTGTTGATTTACACAGCTTTTAACCCCATCAATGTTCAATGTGTTAGAGTTGTTACAAACTCCATTTAACCCTTTGAGTGCCAGAGTGGTACGGAATGCATTGCTTTGCAATGCATTCCGTACCACTCTGGCACTCAAAGGGTTAAATCAATGATAACCTGTATTTTCTTTCCCCCCTGTGTTGCTTTTGGCTTGTCTCCAGTTCATCTTAGTGTATGAGCCAAAGTGTTACACAGATACAGTGTTGATGAGGTTGACAAGAGTCCAAGTTAAACCTTTGCCATATTTACTTTGTTGAGAATGATACGCTGAAAGACATTTTAAAGGGGACCTTTCAACTCGACACTTTTTGCCATGTGCTTAAAGGGATATTAATGTTTAATTTTAAGTTTATTTAATATTGTAAGCATTAAAAAAAATTAGTGCATCTGTATACGTCTTGTCTCTCAAACCTTTATAGTTTCTGAGATATAACTGGCTAAAGTTCTCCCTCCAGGCTGTTTCGGCGCTCTATGGGACAGCAACAGTTTCTGGTCATTTGAATAGATGGTGGCTCTTCAGCAGAGCTGAAATAGTGCTATTTAGAAATAAATACTTAATTGGAACGGTCTACAAAGTGTACCTGGTTTGCAAGCACTCTTTGCAGACAGTTCCAATTAAATATTTATTTCTAAATGGCTCAATTTCAGCTCTGCTGAAGAGCTGCTGGCTGGTCCCGGGACCAGAATCTCCTGCTGTCAGCGAGATGGCAGCCTGGAGGGGGGATCTTTAGCAGGTTAAATCTCTCAAACTATAAAGGTTTGAGAGATAATTACATCAATGTACTTATTTTTTTAATTCCTACAATATTAAACTTAAAATTAAACATTACTGTCCCTTTAAGGTATTCAAATTATATTAGGGTTCATCTTTTTTTTAATCATTTACATACATAGTTTTCTAGATATACACACATCGTTCTGGGCACTTCCACATTCTGCGGCATGCTGTATCTTTGGCACAGTGGTGCAGGACTTCCCAGTGCTGTAATTTTCCTCCTACCTCCCTCCCAGCTGTCCCAGGAAGTGCGTTCACGCTTCCCTTCGTAGTGGTGTACCTTCCATCTATCTTTACAACAAGTTCCATTTATCATTATACTGAGCTTGCAAGACAGGATAGTGGGATTTCTATAGAAATTATAAGACTGTACTACTTTGAGGCTCCCCCCTCCTTTGTTCTTGTATGTTTTAGAATACCATTTGCTTCCTTTGAGAGGATCACTGTAAAAGTCACAATGCATGCTCTTAAAGTGTGAGTAAACATGGTGATTGACTTTGTATACTCTGCAACTGTTTAATATGTAAATTAATTCTCCCTATATACTTTTTTCTCCTCTATTTTTATGGCATGTATGTCCCTGTCAATGAACTCATTTATCTCTTTATTTTCCAGATAGCTCTCTGGGACAGTGAAAGCATGTACAATGATACAATTTAACACTTCCTGCAGCAGACAACACTAGAGCGAGGGAGCTATGAAGCTTTTACTAGCATATATAAATTATACAGCATACAGAGCACTGAGTTCTATATTTGGTGAAAATGATAGGCTAGATTGAAGGCAAACAACTTTATAGGTCCTCCCTCCATTCTTGTCTGCTGCAGGGATCGTGTTAAACTGTCATCCTTTATATAGGACCACCTTATTCTGCAGCGCTGTAACCACTTTCCCTTCTTTCACTGTCCCTTAGCTATCTGGAAACAAGTGATACAGGATGTTCATTTTCAAGAATATAAAAACTTTATTTAAAAAGAGAGACTTAACTATTACAGAGTATGAGACAACCTGCTTTTTGAAAACTAAATGCTTAAATTATATATTTTAACAATCCTTTTCTGACACTCAGAGTGTTAATACAGCTTCTAAATCACCCTCAGGGGTGGTCCAAGTAGATCTCAAGATATGCTTTTCGCATATATAAAAATGATTGGTTTCTTATAAGATTTATTAGGGTTTTTATGTATGAAGTTAAATGTGAAGGAGACCAGCTGGCTCCATGGGGAACAAATATACATTGTCATTCATATAAATGGGTATTTTAACCTATAGAGTGCTATAGAAAGCAATGCAACTGTAAGCCTCGCTAGCATTGCAGGTGTTGAAAACATCATTAACCATAGGGGTGTGCAATAAACATACTGCTTTGCAACGCAGTCATTGAAGGGTTATAATAATTGGGAATTTGTGTTTTCTTTGCAGTTGGTTTGCCTCAGAATGGCTCAACATTTCTTTGTGTATATGGTCCTTATTATTTTCATAGGAGCGGAATGTGCTGCGTTTGATGCCTCCAAAAACTGTTTTTGGTTAGGCAAGTTGCTGACTCCTGAATCTGTGTGCATGCACAGTAGTAGTGGAAGTCCCACATTACAATTGGAGAGCATCCCATGGTAAACAATAGAACATGTGAAAGAGCCATTTCTCATACTGTGTGAAGATCTATTAAACCTACCCCATCTTAGGTATATACTGTTCAGGCAGATTTTATGGGTTAATCTTCTGACATGCAAAATGTGTTTCTAAACATTTTGTATCAGTTTAGCAGGAGTTTGTAATAAGAATGACGGTGTTTATAAAACACTACCAGTTAAAGAAGAAGTGTTGCTTGTAAAAGTAAATTACTGTGTTCTGGTAGTCATTCTGTGCACATCCATAGATAGCAAATACGTTTACTTTAGTGATGTTTTGGGTTCTCACACACATGAATACATTTCTGAGCATGTGGCCCACTGTTGGGGTTGGGAACCGTTAACGCCACTGATTGTAGTAACACATAATTGAAAACCCTGTTTGCCTATTTGACATCACTTTCTGTTCCCCATAGTAGGCAATATACTAAAGCAGGGAGGTACAAGTTAACACAGGATGACGTTCCCAGAATTGTAACGTGATCTACCGTGATACTGCACTTCCCCTCCCTGCCTCCTGGTAAAGGCTGGGGTGTTAGGAAATAATCATTATTTCCATGGACGTGTGTGGCTTACATACAGGTAGATTTATCATTGGGAATGTAGAGTGGTGGTTTTGTGCCATCCACATGCTCAGGTATTTAATTGACCAAGTATATGTGGAAGGCTTTTGTACAGAGCAAATTACATAAATGATTATGAAGGCCTGAGCATTGAAGTGCAATAAAATATTTAAATATACAGGGTTTGCATGCAGATAGTCTCATTCACTTCATTTCAGAAGGGTACTGCTTAGATTTCAGGACACTTTATCCACATTGTTTCTTTATGTGCAAAGTTCTGCTGGATCCTGAGCAAAGCCGCTTATTTTTGGATGAGGTGACACCCCTTCCAGATATGAAGGTGTTAACACCAGTTCCTTCTCAGGAAAGATTCACAGGTTCTTCTCCAATCTTTTCATAGTCCCCAAGAAAGACAACAGATGTCGTCCTATTCTGGACTTGAAATGCCTCAACCATTTCATGCTCGATCCATGCATCAAGATGGGAGTCCTTGCACTCCGTCATTGCTGCTATGTTTTCAGGGGAGTTTCTGCCTCCCTGGGCATTAATGACGCCTATCTGCACATTCCTATTCATGCCTGCAATCAATATTTCCTGCAGTCTGCCTTCCTAGATTGTCATTTTCAGTTTGCCGCTCTTCCTTTTGCGTTGGCTCCATGGGTATTCAAAAGATCATGTAAACCCTAGTGGCTCACATACACTTTCAAGGGATTTGATACCTCATCTGGATGGTCAGATTCAGATTCAGTCTTGCATGTCCATTCTGGAACAACATGTTTGGGTTCCCAGTCTCAATAAGTTATCACTGATTCTGTCCCAGGTCCTCCATTTCCCAGTATGAAATTTGACTCTCTTCAGGGGAATGTTTTACTCCTGTACAACAGTATCTGATCTTTGACCCTCCAGATGCCTCAGGCAGTATCCCAGCTGTCCTCAATCGTGCAAGAGTACATGGAAGTACTAGTATAACTGGTCTCTGCTCTGGAAGCAGTCCCATTTGCTCAATTTTACATGTATAAGCTGTGGAAGGTAATTCGCAGGGATTGGTCCAGGCAACAGTTATATCTTTCCCTTGTCATGTCACTGTCCAGCAGAACAAAGGCAGACCTTCACTGGTGACTTCAGAGGGTTCATCTGTCCTTGGGGACCGACACTGGTTATCCAGAATTGGGTCATAGTCACAATGGACACCAGCCTGACCGGTTTGGGTGCTACCCTGGATCATCATATAGCACAGGGTCTTTGAACCAGAGTGGAGAGTGCTTTGTCTATAAATCCTCTGGAGATTGTTAGTTCAACTAGCTATGTGGCATTAGTCTCCATCCCTCCAGGGATCCCTGTTGCAGATACAGTTGGAGAATGCGATGGTGGTTGTCTACATCAGTCGCAGTGCAGGGACAAGAAGTGCGGCTGTATGAACCAAAATTCAGATGATTGTCATATGGCTGAAAGCTCAGGCTCCTGCTCACTTTGTTGTTCAGATTCCAGGGGTAGACAGTGTCGTGGCAGACTTTCTCAGTGTCTGGATACTTGCAAATGGGATCTCAACCAGAGCATATTTGACTCTATACCATGTCTATGGGGTCTACCGATGGTGGACATAATGGCATTTCGGTTGAACCACAATGTTACTCAGTTCTGTGCCAGATCCCAAGATCCTCTAGCTTTCGTGGTAGACGCGATGGTCATTCCTTGTCATGTTCCTCTTGTGTATGTTTTCTCCGGTTCCTCTGATTCCCAGGGTGCTGAGGAAAATCAGAATGGTGTGTGCTCATGTCTCCGGATCCAATATGCCAGCCACTCATGAAGAAAGTTGATTTTGATGGCTTAGCTCTTGAGGCCAGCATGCTAAGAGATGCTTGAAAGCCAGTTTCTTCCAAAGCATATCACAGGATATGTTTTTTTGTTTTAGAAGTGGTTTGAAGATTGTGGCTTCTCTTCTTCTGATTGTCTTGGCTTTTCTTTAGATTGACCTTCAGAAAGGGCTTGGTTTTAGTTCTATAATAGTTCGGATTTCTGTTCTTTCCATCCTTTTCCAGAGTCATAATGCCTTACTACCTGCTGTGTAAGCTTTTGTCCAAGGGGGGTTGTTCATGCCTGCCCTGCGTTTAGGGTTCCCACTCCTTCGTTGGACCTTAACTTGGTTCTGGGAGTGCTTCAGAAGGCTTCTTTTGAGCCTTTGTTTTTGTTTTGTTTTTTTTTGTTTTTCCTCACTGCATCTCCAGATTCTCTAGCCTGCCTTTCTCTGGGTTGTCGTCTTGTTATGGGTGGTGGGCAAACTTTGTGATTTATCTTTTAAACCTCCCTTTTCGATCTTCCACCCTGACAGGGTAGTTCTGTGGACTCCTAAAGGGTTTCTCCCTAAGGTTATTTATGAATTTTGAAATCAAACGGGAAATTCTTCTGCCTTCTCTCTGTCCAGCCCCATCTAATAGACAGAAGCAGGAGCTTCAGCTCTTGGATGTGGTTAGCTGCTTGAAGTACTATGTTCATCACACGCACCCTTTAGGAAATCTGATTTATTTATTTATTTATTTTTTTTTATTTTTTTTTTGTCATTTTTTTAGGCTTTCATGTGAGCCAGGCTACATCTACGGTAAAAACAAATACTTCTATAGTGCTTAAGCAAATAAGAATGTCCTTAGTACAATCCCACTTCTGAGTCCTTAAATCAAACACTATCAGCTTGTAGAGGTACAAAGGAAAAAGGAGAGCTTAATTAGCATATGAAATGTCACATAATTAGCAAATGAAACATCACGGGTACATAAATTAACATACATTAGCATATGGTAACAATTACGAATATCTTCTTAATTGTAAATTTGTTGGTCTTTTGGCCTACATGACATATAGGCAGTTTTTAATGCAATGTTCAAATATGCCAACTTGAATTAAGGTGAAAGCTCCACTTTAAGGCTACAAACAGTTGTCCCAATATACTGTTTTCCACAGGGACATGAAAGTATATACCACGAAATGAGAGCAATATGTAATGGTAGTTTTAATCATATTCTTTCTGATTAGTGTTAGATATATATATTTATCTGCTACTTGCATGACTTTACAGGTAATTCACCTATTTTGATTACAACAAAAAACATCCCTTTTTATTAAAAAAATCCATTTGTTCTATTCCTTATCTGTTTTTTCTTTTTCTTAGGAAATATGCAAGATGCTAGCATATTTCTAAGATTTTTAGACTTCCAGAAAACTACATTGGATCTTTTAGGGAGTTTAGAGTTAAATATTGGGTCACACTGTAAAACCTCCCAGTGTTTAGAGATTATCTTTTTAATTGTATGGGCAGAATTATTACATTTCGTCACGAATGGTAAAAGTTTATTCTCATCAATAACTCATACTAGCTCATAATAATTTACTACAAAAAAAAAAAAAACTCTCTCTTCTGGTCTTTTGCTTTATTATAAGAAGGCCTTTACCATTTCCTCATCATAACCTTTATCTAAAAATGTGTCTCTTAATTCCAAAGCGTGTCTATCAAAGTCTACTGCAATTTAACTTTAAAGTTTAAAACTGTCCATATGGTATGCTATTGATCTAACTTTTTAGATTACTGGATCTAAGGTAAGACACGCTTCCAGGATTAAGGCGACCATTCGCCTAGCCTTTGTCCTGCAAAAGAAGCCAATACCTTTTCGGTTCACAGTGCATTCAACTAGGTTGGTGGACTTATTTTGGATCTACAAGAATCAGGCATATGCTGAGCACTTGTGTAAGGTGTTGACATGTTCGCTCCTTCACAGTTTTGTCAAACACTACCATGTAAATGTGGTGGCTTTGACTGAAGCTGGCTTTGGCTAGAAGGTCCTACAGGCTGTTGTTCCTGTGTCTTTTTTGACCAGTAATATGTAAGTTCCTGTTCTTTGGTTTGTAGTGTTGATGTCTGTTTGACACCTGAGGTTCATGCTGTACCAGTTCTTTTGATTTAGATGTGGTCTGTGTCTGGAGGGGTTTTTCTTGGAGAAATTCTGAGGCAAACCTCTTCCACCTTAACGAACATTTACACATATACAATGAGTATATGTTGGCTGTTAACCATTTAAATATGCCTTTTAACCCATTGCTTCTCAATGCTTTGAAGACTTCTGTAGCATACAAGAGATTAACGGTCCAATTTAAATCAATGGAACTTTGAGAAATGCTTATTTTTCCCCTGTGGTGCAGTTGGTATGCTCCACAATTTCTCCAGTCCTTAATATTCCAGCTTATGTGTGTAATAACACCCAATGCTTGCAAACACTGCACCTCATGATGTATTGCCTCTCCTTCATCAAAATAGTTTGTATAGATATTTAGTAATTGATTCTCTTGTGTGGAAACCTATTAAAATGTAAATGAAACCAAACCCGTTTAACCTGTTCTTCATGGCACTATGAAAGACAGGAATTGTACTTGACTGTAATGAGGAAATCAAAGTGCTCATATTTAGGCCGTTAACAGGTGTGTTCTTTGCTTAGTAGTGTCTGTTGTTTTTAGATCTATCTTCATATCATGTTTTGTATTTTACTTGGTCTTTTGGCCTATAATAACTGAATAATAGTTACTTTTCCTTCTGATAAATAAGGGGGTTCCCACTACTAAGACTTGCATGTTTCCAGAATTATTATTACAGTTTTTCCACATTTATAATGCCCTCTAGTAGTTGGATTTCAGTTTGTTATTCTGTTGCGTTCTATGGGAGAGGTGAGCCACTGACTGTGAGAATGTGAGTCATGTTGTCCTTTAGAACATTCAGGAAGTAATCATGCTGTTGCTTTCTGGCCATTTGAACCCTTATAACATTTGAATAAAACAATTAACAGCAGTGGTTTTACCCTGGTTTTACTCAGCAGGAAAAGCCCTATAACATTTATACATTTTCTTTAAAAAGAAAAGAAAAAATTGCCAGCAACCCGGGACTAATAGGGTTATCGCTTCCATAAAATCACAAGAGCAAAATTCATAGTTGTCATTACAATGTTCTGGTCATAGTAATGTAAGTAGGGAACTTGTTACTTTTGTCTCTGATGAAGCCCACATGCACAGATGAAATGCGTCCGATAGTAATCTTTGTTGGAATACTCATAAAAGTTCTATTTAAGATAGCAATGGCAGGATGAATAGATATAATCTATCAATACTATAGTAATCCAGTTAGAATGCTCATAGAAATTCTATCTAGGCTAGCAGTGGTAGAATGAACAGATATAAATTATCAAGGCTGCAACAATCTTAGCTTTTAAAGGCAGGGATTACATTTTGATCCTTTGTGCCAGATAGTATAACTATATTAGCTAGCCAAAGTTGAGCTCTAATTACTTACAGTAATAGAATATCTTCAAGAACCAATGTATGCACTAGCTTATAATATGATACTTTCTAAATGTAGTTCATGAGCAGCCAAGAATCACCTTAACTACTGGCTGAGGTCTTACTGACCTACTCTTGGGTCAACAATAGAATGGAGTCCTTATTACTGACTATACCAGACCTCAATTTACTCAGGGGAATGTTTGATTAATAACTGTTTGCACATGAAGCACTGGCAGTGTAAGAGATAATACGTGGTCACATAGTGGTGTGCCATCTAAAGTTTAAGGTTGGAATATAATACCTAATCTTTGTTAACAGCTCAACCAGGCCTTATTCATACTCAGATAACCTTATGTATGACTGAATTTCTTCTCATTTGATTTAATAAGCAACAAGTGGAAGGTGTTAATACGTGACTAAATATAGTGGTTTGCTGTCTAACGCTTAGGGTAGGACTATAATATTTACTCCACAGCTCACCCAGGCTGTGTTCATACACAGTATACTCAATGTCAGTGATTAGTCCTTACCTTTGAGGTTTTTTTTATAATAGGGCTAGGTATATATTGTTTCCTACTGAGGATCTTAGGAATGTAGACTTATAGATGCCAAGTTGAGGATTAAACACTATGGCCTAGATGAACTAAAGGTCGAAGAGGGCTACGAATGTCTGTTCTGTCAGAGCAGTGTCGTAGGCACATCCACAGTATTCACCAAACTATGACATTACATCACCAGCACTCCGACATAAAGATGCACACATCGACATCAATCTGACAACTATACAGATTTTCGTTCATCACATCGACAATGGCCTATTTCCATATGGTAATGAAGCATAATGATTCATTTCCATATGGAAATGCTGAATAATGAGACACATTTGTATGCAAGGGGGTGGGTTGATATGATGTGACTCTTCGACTCATTCAGTAATCTCCGATAGCAGCCTCTGTTGTCGGAGTTCGCAGTCTCCACTTCACCTGCCTCAGGCTGTCGTAGTTGGGCTCTCCCCTGTACTTTCCTACAGAGCAACATCAGGGAGAGCTACGACAATTCTGAACCGCATTCTCTCTGCTTCCCTACCCAGCCAGTAGGGGAATAAAGAGAAGGCTTTCAGCAACATGGACATCATTGAATGCCATAGAGATGTGCATTGCTCACCCTTGTTGCATTCAAAGGATTAAAATAAACAGAACTAGTACATACAATGTCGTCCCCCCCCCCCCTTAGTATGTTGACATATATTGCATATATTCAACACACTAACGCCATCCGACTTCACCTCTTCTTTGGACAGGAACTGCCATTTATTTGACAGAACCTGTCCTTCATTCGACACTTTACCCTTTGAGTACCAGATAGGTAGGAAGGTATTGCTTAGCAATGTGTTTCCTACCCCTCTGGTACTCAAAGGGTTAATAGGCAAGGTATACCAAATATCAGATCTCAAGGGGTATATCATGACCCCTCATGACACCCCTTATCATGGGGGCGACAATTGCCCGCTTATTAAATAAAGGGCAAATAACCTATGTTTCACATAGGTTATATGTGCCTTTTATAATTAAATAAAACTTTCAGACCTCTATGGGGGCACCAGGACCCATCCCGATAGCCCCCTATCATGGATTATCTATCCATGGGGCGGAGCACTGCGCTCCCATCATTGAATCAGTCACCGGGTCAGACCGGGTGACTGATTCAATGACTAGAGCTCAGCGCTGCACTTTCCAAGAATTAACCCGGTGACCGGGTTCATTTATTCTACACAACCGCTTGATCCTACAAGAGGCTTATACAGCCTCCTAAAGCATCAAGAAGGCAGAAAATGCCTTTGGGTTTGCCCCATGGATCATCTATCCTTTTGGATAGATGATCCATGATAGGGGCTATCAGGAGGGGTCCTGGTGCCCCCATGGAGGTCTGAAAGTTTTATTTATTTAACCCTTTGAGTACCAGAGGGGTAGTAAACACATTGTTATGCAATACCTTCCTACCTCTCTGATACGCGAAAGAGTTAAGTGTGGAATGAAGGACAGGTTCTGTCGAATAAATGGCAGTTCCTGTCCAATGAAGAGGTGACGTTGAATGGAGTTAGTATGTGAAATATATGCAATATATGTCGACATATTAAGTGGGGGGATGTCGAAGGGGGGGAAACATTGTATAGTGCTTGGTGTACTAATTCTGTTTATTTTAACCCTTTGAATGCCACAGGAGTGAGCAATGCACATCCCTATGGAATCCAATGCTGTCCATGGTGATAAAAGCCTTCTCTTTATTACCCTACTGGATAGGTAGGGAAGCACAGAGAATGCTGTTCAGAATTGTGGTAGTGTTGGTGAGGTGTGAGGGGAGGAGATCCCTTCCACACCGACAACACTTCGAAAAGCCTGTAAGCTAATAGGGACCTTCTCCAACCCTCCCCTTCCATCCGACAATTTCGGTGAATATGTCGATGTGTGTGCAGATTGAATTGTCGGAGTGATTCGAACACATCGACAATATCATACCGACACCACATCGACCCTTAGTGCATCTAGGCCTATGTCTCCTGAGAGGAGTTGCAGGTGCTTTCTGATTTATGCCGCTCATGATGTACTTTTAATGTCACAATCACATCCTTACCACTCCCTATATTCAATGTTTTTTTTATTAATAAGTTTTTGTTTTAAATATTTTTTTCATTACATATTCTTGTGCTGATGTACCTACTGTAATCTATGTATATACATTTAAGCCCATTACCAACCAATTTACAATTATTAGGGTATGTACGTGTGCCTCTCAAGCAGTTTTCTTTTTCTTTTTTTTTTTTTTTTCTTTTGTGAGTCAATCCTTTAAGGCTGCATGGCACCTTCACTGATGGTGTTTATTACCTTTAACTTTTAAGGTGGTGTCTAGACTTCCGTTTTGTTTCTTTTAATTATTTAATACAATGTATTTAGTGTCCATCCAAATTAACCTGTATCTCTCCTTGTCTGCACCCAATATAAAATACATACCAGAACAGTGGACACAATCCTGATTTAAAAAAATGATCTATTGCACTGTGCATGGGAAAAAAACAAGCCTCTCAAACACAACACCAAATGACTTTTGCTGCCAGATTAGTCTGTGATTAATATAAGGTACACGCCTTTCTTTCTTTATCTATCACTGTTTGCAGATCTGAGTGATTAAAGATTTTTAAGGTCAATGAACATGCACAAATAAAAGACTACGTTAAAGCGCAGTTTGTTAAAATAGTTATATGCATCTTAAGCTGCTTTAATCATTTTGGCTGTAATCTGTATGTGTTTGTAAAATGATATAATTTGAATAGTCTTTGTTAGATGATCTAATTTAGTGCCATAACCTTAATTTATGATTCTTACAGTCGCCCAAATGATGCACCAAAGAAGGAGCCCCCTGCCACTGCTTTGGTAGCTGCTAATCCTGCTGCTCCTGCTACCACTACCCCTGCAGCAGCTGGACCAACACAAGCAAAAAGGGCAGATGAATGGAAGGACCCATGGCGTCGATCCAAGTCCCCCAAAAAGAAACCTGGTATTTCTGCATCGCCGAGCCGAGGAAGGAGGAGGCGACGTATGTCTGGATCTTCTGAATCCGGGTCCAATTCATCCAGGTAATTGCTGTAGCTTTTTGTGCGATGCAATGGACCTGATGTATAATAGGAACATGGAGCAATTATGAAGCAAATCAACTGCACTAATGGGGACAAATAAAACGTTCCCAATGATTTAAATCACTGAGTGATAGAGAGGTCTCCCAAAGCATTAAAAGGGCAAAACCTTCCAGTTGGCCTATTTACTCAACTCTCTTCCTATCTCTTTCTCTTCCTCTTTACTCCTTCTAGATAAGTGGTTCCCAGATTTTCACATGACGTCCCCATTTTGGTTTTTACTAACCTCTGATGCCTTGCTCATTTTTTGTCAGGATAAATGTAACCATTTGCATGTGTGTATTACTATTTATTTCCATTTTAATGTGTAATGTATTTTGAAGAACCCAACTTGTTATATTATTTAGTTTTTACATTTCCCCATTTTTCCGCAGCACAATGGAATATGTTGACGCTCCATAAATAAGAGCACCTAGCTTTCAAGTGGTTTAAAAGGTTCATTTAAATAAACTGTGTGCTGTTTGTACAAAACTTCAAGTACAGCACAATCTCTGTTTTCAGATGTCCTGGATACTAAGGGCCATATGTCCAAAGAACATGTGAGTAATTCTGGTGTAAACCAGTTGCTGACAGTAGAGAAGTAAAGAAGAAAAGAAAAAGAATATCCATTGATTTAAACCAGTGGGAATGTTTTGTGCATTTTCTATGGTGTAGTCCGTTTTCTCCATAATTATTGCACTTCATCTTTGAACACAGAGCCTTAAGAGTTTTACAGACAAGCAATTTAATAGGCTGCAGTAAATTGCTTTTCTCTGCTATTCTGCACTTTGGATGTTTGGTTTTAACACGGTAACCATTCTTGTCCTCTATTGGTGATGTAGTTTACAGTTTCTGCATTTAAGGTGTGCTGTAGGAAAATTAGCTTTCTGAAAATCAAAATGACAGATAACAGAGCTTTATTGTTTATTTTGCAGTTAAGTGCTTCCATCCCTAGAGTGTGCCAATGGCAAATTGTATTTCTCCCATTTTTACTTTTTTTTTTAATGTTCTCAATTGCCGTCCATCCAGACGTCAATGAGTTCCACAACAATCAAGACTGAATTTCAGCTGTTCGCTCATTGGAAACATAGAATTTGACTGCAGATAAGAACCATCTAGTCTACCCATTCTTCCTACTGTAAAACCCTCAAACCTTATTTGGTCCTTGGTCTTGTCTTGCGTTCAGAACAGCCTTATGCCTAAAAAAAAAAAAAAAAAAAAAATACTTAAGTGGCCAAAGAGAGAGACACTATTTAGGTGGTATTGCTAGGAGCATGGCTATTGGGCATGGGATTTATTTATTTTTTTATGAAGTTATTTTACCAGGTCAGGAAGCACACATTGAAATTGTCTTGCTTTTTCTACTATCCCCTGGGTACACATTTTATCTACCTCAGAAGTATGAAAGGCAGAATTGACCTTGTCAGTACTAGAACCCATGGCCCTGATGTTTGAAGAGATTCAACAGCTAGTGTATTAGCCAACTGAGCTATCTTGCAGAGAATTTGGGTGCTAGTGAGATATGTAATGCATTTCACTGCAGTGCATTGCGTATCCCACAGCTGGTTAACTGTCCTTCCACTAAAATGTGATCTTAGATATGTTCATCCTGTCTTTTTTTTTTTTATGTTCCAGATCATCTTCCCACTCTTCATCTTACTCTGGTTCTGGATCCTCACGATCTAGATCATCTTCTTACAGTTCCTACTCCAGCCGATCCTCACGTCACAGCTCTTTCTCTGGTAGTGGTTCTAGGTAAGCAGCAGCTCATTTTGAATTGGAGGCTAAAGCAGAGGTGGACTACTTGAGGCACTACAGTTGTTGTGGACTACAATTCTCTTTATCCAGATAATGGCAATTGTAGTGCACAGCAGCTGAAGGACATCAGGTTGCCAATCTCTAGTATAGACAGATTATGTCTTAGAATTCTGTACAGATTTGTGACTAGTTCTTTCCTCTGGTTAGACTTCGGAGTACACAACTAAAGCTGTATAAAATGTGATTTTTGTACTTACCTTTAAATCCTTTACTCTTAGTCCACTGGGGAACATAGAGACCATGGGGTAAAGTATCCTTCATCAGGACGCAGGGCAGTTAACAACTGACTTCCAAACCCAGAAGAAACTTCTCAACTTCCTGTGCCCTATTTAACCCCCCCCTCTTCAATTAACATATAGCAAAGGATAGGTGGATAAAGTCAACAGAAGAGAGAAGGCAAGAAATGGCAGGGCTCCCCCTCAATGTAGTTTTCTTGGGGAGTGATGCCCTGTGTCCCCCAGTGGAGTATAAGAAAAAGGTTGTAACAGAATTCTTGCTTTCTGTTGCATTTAATGGTGGACACAGGTACTATGGGAATGTCTAAAAGCTGTAAATCGGAAAGTCACCTGTTTAGATCCAGTGATATATACTTGTCTTATAGTCCGTTTGATAAGCTACAGTAGAGGCAGGTCTTCCCTTTCGAGTGCCCTTTTGGATTGACAGTGTTTAGTAGTTTGTCTGAAAGTTTCTGTGACTTTAATGTAGCTTATAACTACATCTAAAAATGTGGGTGTTTTGTGACTCTAGAAAACATGACAAAACAATTACAGTGGTTAACATTTTTCTATCTTTCAATATATTTATTATCCATTTTTTCACTAGTACACACATCTGTGAATTTAGTGAAGTGTTTCTTTAGGTACTGTTCGTTATTTTCTTTGTACGGGGTATATGTTTACATTATGTTGCCTATTAAACACACACACTCTTCTCATTTCACTCTTAATCTGAAAAACAAAAGAAAAATCATTTCTCTGTCGTCCAATATAGGTTACTGGTAACTTTGGGTAGGCGACTGCCCCTTTAAGTAGGCAGGAACATTTCTAGAAGTGAATGCTGTGTGGAGCCTACCTCCTATCCTTAGCTGCACCTAGCCACTTCCTCTCCAGAAAGATTTGTTCCTTTATGAAGTTACAAGCAAGAGAACAGTTCTGCTATAGTTTTAGCTTATTTTTTTGTTTTCTATTAGACATGGAATACCACCATTAGGCAGATTACCATTACTGACATTCCCTAGCAGATAGCTCAGTTTGCAGGCGCTATGGTGGACCTCTTAGCCCTGGTGGGAAAATCTTGTTTGGCAAGTTCTTTCCCTAGGAGTTACCCACTGAGGCTTCTTCTTTATACATGGTAATCTGAAGACAGAAGACCTGCTGAAAAGGTGATCAACCCTTTGAGTGCTGGGGTCCACGTTTCCTCTCCGCACAGAGAGTCTCTTTTAGAGTCCCTAAAACATAATCCTGTACTCACTGGATTTGTCTGTATGTCTGTTGGGGGTTTGGAGCAAGTTTCTGTGGTAAATTTAACACTTTGTGTGCCGATTTGGCATCTTTTGGGTGTTTTCGCACTTCTCCCTTTAGGGTACAGTGTTTATTTAACTCTTAAGATGTTCTGTAGTGTTTTACAACTTTTTTACCTCAGTGTAAAATTTTACAAAATTGAGCTCTGCGCCTTTAAGGCGCGTATTACAGCATAGACGCCATGCTCATTTCACCTCTGTGGGACTTTACAGTTGGGGACATATCTCTGCAACTGCTCAACATAGCGACTTCAGAGATGGTTCATTTTGTTTGTCTGCCCTTGCTCTATCATCTGGTCAACGTTCTGTGTGTGTTGGGGGGCTCAGGGGGCTTCGGGCACTGTTGGGGTACTTTTTTTTAGGGAAAACTAAATTTCCCATGGGCACTTGCTTCACGCGTTCATTTCTGATTGGCTCCCGTTGCGGCAGCCATTTTCTACTTTCCCTTCACGAGTATCCTATGCAGGGCTTGGACCCTCCTTCTCTTCTCGTCAGATTAACCTTTTGCCTGCCAGATCAGTGCAAATTAGTAATTTCTGGGGTGAAATGTTAATATTACACACTGTATTTCATGTTTCTTATACTTATATCATTGTGACACTGTTAGGCTGACAACTCTGTTTGAACTTGGGACTAGACTTAAGACTAAGGATACTGGGGTGTCTGTGACCCCAATTGCTCATTGCTCCATATGTCAATCAGGCTTACCTAGAGAATTCTCAGTTCATTTATGCCCAGCATGCGCTGTTGCCCCTGCTTCTCCCCCAGGGACCTCCAGCCATGCACTAGAGCCAGTTTGGATGCAAGAGTTGAAGGCCACTATTAGAGACCTAGGGTCCACCTTACAACTCTTTCCATCCCAACTGCAGGGGGTCTTCCAGTCTTGGCAGCCCCCTACTCCTATCAGGTCTTCCCTACTAAATCCGCAGGGCATACCTGATCTATCTGATTCCCTTGAGGAGGAACTGTTGGTAGATTCTGACGAGGGGGGGAATGTTCTGCAGTGGTCTCCTTACAATTCTTTGGAGACCTCCTTTGAAGCTGATCCTGACCCCTCAGCTAAGGGCCTGATCAAAACTTCACCTTGGTTCTGAAGGCTCCCACAGATCCCTCTGATGTGTTTCAGGAGCCTAAGAAGCAGTCAACCCAACCCCACTCTTGCCCGTCTAGTGTCTGATGAGTGTAAGTATCCTGACTAAAAGCCTTCTATAACCAAGAAGTTTGCTAAGCTGCATCCCTTCTCTGAAACGGCCTTGGCTTAGTAGGCCCATCTTCCCGGTCCCATGCACAAGTGTCTGAACAGACACCATGGTTGATCCATGGGTTTTGCAGGTGGTGTCAGAAGGGAACAGGATTCCTTTCACCTCTCTTCCTCCTTCAGGTTCTTTCCTTCTCTCACTCCTCAGGGTACAGCGAAATGCCGTCTGTTTAACAACGCCATCCAGACCTTTTTGAACAAGGTGGTTCTGGAACCAGTCCCAGTAGCGGACATGGGTTTGGGTTTCTACACAAACCTGTTTGTGGTTTCCAAGAAGGTTGATGGCCGTCGTCCGATTTTGTACCTCAAGGACCTCAGTTTGTTTGTGGACAAGTCTCACTGTCACCAGGAGACCCTGAGGATGGTGATTGCGGCCATGTCTCCTAGGAAATTCTCGCTGCTCTGGATCTTCAGGACGCATACCTGTATATTTCCACTCATCCAGAGAGCCAGCAGTACCTCAGGTTTGTTTGCGACCAAGGGTATTTTCAGTTTTCTGCTCTTCCCTTTGATCTGACTACAGCTCCCCAGGTCTTGAATCACATCCTGGGTGCCTTAGTGTCCGTCCTCCACCGGAACGGCATCTGTACATGGACGACTTGCTTCTGAAGGCCCCCTTTCAAGAAATCCTTCATCAGCAGGTCAAGGACTGCATTCACGCACTCACCCATCACAGATGGATCCTCAACATGGACAAGTCGGATCTTGTCCCATCTCAGAGACTGGTCTTCCTCAGCCTTCTCTTCGACACCCACCAGGGCATGGTGTTTCTCACGGACGAGGCGGCTCACCAGATCGTCCACAAAGTATCTGCTCTTCTGGCTCACGATCCAGTTCAGGCCAAGAACCTGACCTCACTAGTGGGGAAGTTCATTTCCACCATAGAAGCTGTTCCGTTTTCCATGGCACACACCAAGGAACTTCAGAGGTTTGTGATCCATGTATGCATGGGTCAGCAGGATCTGCTGAAGATGTCGGTGTCTCATCCTCTTCACGTGGAGCTGAGCCTGTCGTGGTGGCTCAACATCTCCAATCTGAAGGGCTGTCCCTTCATGATATCCTTCTGGACTACTGTGATGACGGATGCCAGCCTCTCCGGCAGGGGAGCGGTCCTGGGTTATAGCAATGCCCAGGGTCAGTGGTCTCCGGAGGAATCTCTCCTTCCCATCAACGTGTTGGAGCTTTGATCGATATTTCATGCTCTTCGTTACTGGACGCACCAACTGGAGGGATGCACAGTCAGAGTCCAGTCCAAGAACACTGCGGCAGTGACTTACATCAACAAGCAAGGCAGAACAAGAAGTCTCGAAGCTCGGTTAAAGGTCAAAGCTATTTTTTCTTGGGCAGAAGAACATGTTCCTGCCATACCTGCACTTCATATTCCCGGCGTGGACAAGTTCTGGCGGATTTCCTAGTTGACGCACTGTGGACAACAGAGAGTGCAAATGCATCAAGAGGTGTTTGACCTCATTGTTCAGAGGTGTGGACTTCCTTGCACTGACCTGATGGCGTCAAGACACAACCGGAAGATCCTGATGTTATGCTCCCGCTGGAGGGACCCTCTAGCTCTAGCAGTGAATGCCATGTCAATACCTTGGCACTTTCCTCTGGCATACATCTTTCCTCCCATTCCCACGTTACATAGGGTGCTGCGGAAACTGCGGCTGGAGTGCTTTCCAGTCATTCTGATCACTCCATACTAGCCTCGGCGGGCTTGGTTTCCGGAGCTTTTGGATCTCTCAGTGGCGGTGCCGTTTTGGCTTCCCCGCTGTCTGGATCTTCTTTTACAGGGTAACCTGTGGAAGGAGGACGTCCATCTTCTGGGTTTGGCGGCATAGAAATTGAATTCTCAATACTGAAGAAGAAGAGTTTCTCTTCTGTTGTGGTGGTCAATATACTTAGTGCCCGCAAGCCAGTTTCCTCTAACGCCTACCATAGAGTCTGGTCCACCTTTCTCTCGTGTTGTGATGATAAAGATCTTTCCCAGGGATTTGATCTTCCAACAGTCCCGGTCTCAGATTGAGTTCCCTTGAGGTTCAGACGTCTGCACTCTGTCTTCTTCCAGAGACCCATCACTATTCTTCCAGATGTCAAGGTTTTCTTCCAGGGCATGGTTCATATTCGTCCTGTCTTTATGAATCCTGCTCCTCCATGGGATCTTAACTTGATTTTGGGAGTCTTTCAGTGCCCTCCATTTGAATCCTTGTCTACTATTCCTTTGGGCACGCAGATTGCATGCCCTGTCTTGTAAACCACCCTTTTTGGTTTGTCACAAAGACAAGGCGGTGCTTCGCGCTACTCAGGAGTTTCTTCCTATGGTGTGGTCTCTGAATTCCACATCAATCAGGAGATTATGGTGCCTTCTTTCTACCCTAACCCTACATCTGACAAGGTAAGGGATCTTCATTTGTTAGATGTGGTGTGCTGCCTTCCGTTTTATGTGCACCGCGCTGAGTCTGTTCTCCAGTCTGACACTCTCTTCGTCATTCCTGAGGGTCCCAGGGAAGGGAGACTGGCATCTAAGTGACCATTGCATCTTGTATTAAGTCTACTATTCGTATGGCTTACGAACTGAGGAAGAAGCCTGTTCCATTTAGGGTTGCGGCTCATTCCACAAGATCCATTGGGGCATCTTATGTTTACTAGAATCAGGCCTCAGCTGATCAGTTGGGCACGGCCGCCACTTGGTCATCTGTGCACACCTTCGCTAAACGCTACCATGTTGATGCGCTGGCATTGGCTGATGCTAGCTTTGGGAGGAAGATCCTGGAGCAGCTTTGCCTGTCTATGGCTTACGAACTGAGGAAGAAGCCTGTTCCATTTAGGGTCGCGGCTCATTCCACAAGATCCATTGGGGCATCTTGTGTTTACTAGAATCGGGCTTCGGCTGATCAGTTGGGCACGGCCGCCACTTGGTCATTTTGCACACCTTCTCTAAACGCTACCATGTTGATGCGCTGGCACTGGCTGATGCTAGCTTTGGGAGGAAGATCCTGGAGGCAGCCTTGCTGTCTAGGATCTCTTTAGTCTCTTCAGTAATCCTTAACTGTTGAGCCCAGTTGGCTCTAGTTCAGTGTGCTGTGTAACTGTTACTGGGTTGTTTATACCCCAGTTTTGTGTCCGTTGACACTTTGTTGTTCTTGTTGGGCTATCTACTTTCTGATGGTTCATATATGCTCTGGTGATTTTGAGGGCACTGCGCCTGGTCCTTGCCTTACTTCCCACCTCTGGGAAACTCAATGGTTGGACATCCCAAAGTTACCAGTAACCTTTATTGGACGACATAGAAAAGAGGATTTTACTCTTACCTGTTAAATCCTTTTCTTTTAGTCCATATAGGTTACTGGTCTCCCACCCTGTCAAGGGACCATGCTTGGCTGTCCTGTGACTGAACGTGGGAGTTCTTTCAGGTTCATGCTCACAGGAGTCTTCTTTTCCCTTATTACTAACTAGTCACTAGTTAGTGTCTCAAAACTTTCTGGAGAGGAAGTGGTAGATGCAGCTAAGGATAGGAGGTAGGCTCCACCCAGCATTCACTTCTAGAAATGTTCCTGCCTACTTAAAGGGGTGGTCGCTGACCCAAAGTTACGAGTAACCTATATGGACTAATAGAAAAGGATTTAACAGGTAAGACTAAAATGTTGTTTTATCCCAGGAGCCACAGGAAAAGATTAAGCTAGCGACATGTGGTTCTCAGAGCACACACGTTTTCAGTCCTAATTTGTCAGAAGGTATTGAGAACTGAGGTTGAGTCCCTGTATTTTAGTTTAGTAAGGAATTTACACACCATTTTTTTTCCTCTAGATCAGTGGTTCTCAATCTTTCTTTGCTTAAGAATTTCCAGAGGAACCTTAACATTTGATACGTCATTTGCCAAAACTATTACGGGGGGCAAATACATAAATATATTCTTATGTTGTGCAATCTGTGTGGCAAAAACTACTATGTTATGAAGAACAATTTCTATAAATATACATGGTAAACTAGGTAGATTTTTGTTCATGTCACACTACTCTAAGTTGGTGTCCATGGCATGCCAAAGTGCCTGATCACCCTTGCTGAGAACCACTGCTCTAGATCCCACTGACTGAAATGAGCTGTATTTTCCATGTTCAGAAAGTCCCTGCTTATTTGGAGCATATTCAGTGATTGTTATTTTGTGCCCCTGTTTCAGGTCCCGATCCTTCTCCTCTTCTCCCTCTCCTTCACCATCTCCTTCACCACACAAAGGCCCCATCAAGCCGAAAGGGGAGCCTACCCCAGTTGTATCAAAAGGGTAAGTATGATGCTCTATGTAGTGTGATAACCAATATACATTTTAACAGGAAACATTAAAAGAAAATGTCTGTCCTGTTAGTGGTATTGCTGAAAGTGAAAGGGTTATTAATTGGTTATCCCTTGAATCCTCAATTAATCCATGCTTTGCTGTTGGGAACCAGGATATTTTTGTCAGTGTTATTCTTCTGCTCCAGTGTAAATTTTCCAATTATACTGATGTTCTGTACACAACAAGCATTTTAGCTGTAAAGAGTGGAGAGCATATCAGCTTCTAATGGCTACCAATCATCATTGTTCCTCACTCACATTGAGGGTGATGTACTAAGAAGAACTGCAGTCACTCCCTGTGTGCGTAACACAACACGCATGTGTGCAGTAGAGACTGTCTTAACGATGCAGTCATGCGCAGTAGAGAGTGACTGAACGCACCAGCTTCCATCTTGAGCGGGGTGCTCCAAATGGCCCACCACCTGTCTCCTGCGCCTAGCTCTGGGGCAACAGCCGAGGCCGCTGGGTGGCACTTTGGCCCATGTACACAGGCTTTTATACTAGTTTATTGTAAAGTGCTAAGTCTTGTTTTATTTATTCAGTGAGAAACAGAATGTAAAGAAGCCTGCACCCCCACCAGTAACAGCACCAACCATGAAACCTCCAAAAACCACTGGCGAGTTGAGTAAACCTGCAGAGAATAGAATCGGCAGAACAAAGGAGGTGACAAGGAAAGCTCCCCCAAGGAGGTAAAGTATTTTGTAGCCTGGCAAGGAAATTGATGCTGAAGTTATATCTCACTCTCCAAGACAACTCCCTTTTTGAAGGAGAAGTAAATCTTTGTTTCACAAAAACACACACACGTGCGCTTGTGTGTGTATGTGTGTGTGTGTATGTATGTATGTGTGTGTGTGTGTATATATATATATATATATATATATATATATATATATATATATAATTATAATTATGTAGTAATGTATTCCTGTTGAATGAAACAAGGGTTCCCCCACTGCTTAGACAGTTTTCATTCAAAAGCTATTATAGCTCAAACTTTTTTCTTAATTAACCCTTTGATTGCAAGAGGGGTGCACAATGCATTGCTCCTCAATACATTGCCTACCCCTTTGCCACTATTGTTGTGGTCACCAGGTGTTGCTGTCAGTGTCTCAAGTTCATTATAAAAAAATTGTCCTTTGGACACCAGTCGGCATTGCTGCTAAGAGTGTGAGCTGTAATAAGTTTCAATAAAACACTTCCCATATACATACCTATATATATATTATAGAGAGAGAGAGATATACCCATTAAACATTTGAGTGCCAGAGAGGTATCTACTGCATTGCAGCGCAATGCATTGGATGCCTTTCCAGGACTCAAAGGTTTAAGATTTCAGCCTTTTTCACCCCATTGCAAGCAAAGCAGTCCTTATCCTTTGTTTTATTGCTCATAGGAGAACTATAAGCGGCAGTGTCAGCGGCAGTGCCAGCAGCTACAGTGGCTCTAGTTCTAGATCCCGCTCTGGATCCCGTTCACTTTCCAGATCTTCTCGTTCTACATCTGCCTCTGTCTCACCTTCCCCATCTGCTACTCGGAAGCCCAGGTATTTTTTTACATTAATACCACTGGAGTTCTTTTCTTGCTATCAAACACAATAATGCAAATTTCAAGAAATGCTGAAATGACAGGCCATAATATATATATATTTCTCTGTCGTCCAGTACAGGTTACTGGTAACTCTGGAAGGCGATCCTCCCCTTTAAGTAGGCAGGAACATTTCTCCAAATGTATGCAGGGGGTGGAGCCTCCTTTCTCCCCTCAGCTGCATCTCAGTCAGCTAACTCCAGAATGATTTGTTCCTGGGTGTGAACACACCAGGTGGAGAACATCTCTCATTAGTTTTAGTTTCTTTATTATTTTTCTGTCAAATATGGAATACCACCATTAGGCGGGTTACCATGACTGACAAATGCCCTCTCCAAAGTGGCTAGCTCAGTGTCCAGGGCCTTTTGGTGGACTGTAAGCCCTGATGGGGGAATATCTTGGTTTCAAGTGCTTCCCCGGGGATTACCCACTGAGGTAATCCTCTCTTTACATGGTGACCTGAAGACAGAAGATCTGCAGGAAAGGTGAGCCACCCTTTGAGTGCTGAAGGTCCACTTGTCCCACAGTGTCCCTTCATTGGGCTTGTATTTGGGAGTTCTCATTGCGCACTCCAGCACTCACTGGGTGTTTATGTATATCTAATTGTATAGATATGTGTATGTCTGAGGGTTTTGGAGCAGTCTATGTGGGATTTTAACCCTTTGTCTGCTGGTTTGACTTGTTTATTGGGGGTTCTGTTACACTTACTTTATGGGTTAGTGTTCTCTCATGCTGTGTATGTGTTTCCTATGTCTTTTTAACCTTTTCATTGCTGGGGTTAATTTTCTTAAAATTTATGTACCGCGCCTTTAAGGCGCGCTTTTACCGCATAGGCGCCATTGCTTCTTTACTCTCTATGGGCTTACACTGTTTGGGACGTATCTCTGGAACCGCTTCACACAGCGACTTCATAGTGGGCTCATTTTGTTTGTCTACCCTTGATCTCTCATCCGCTTTTATTATCAAGTGTGTTGGGGGGCTTCGGGCACTGCTTTGGGGTACTTTTTGGGAAAAACTACATTTCCCATGAGTGCTTGTTTTGCGCCTCTTTTCCTATTTGCTCCCGTCGCGGCAGCCATTTTGTGAGCTTTATCAGCGAGTATCCTACGCAGGGACCGGACTCTCCCTCTCTCCTCCATTGATTAACCCTTCACTTGCCAGATAAGTTTAAATTTACCGTTTCTGGGGTGAATCTTTAATCTCTCCCACTTAAATTGGGTGATTTATTGTCAGTGGGTTATTTTGACTCTGAGTATGTCTATACCGCTGGAGCTTGGGGCTAGACCTAAGACTAAGGAGGCTGGGGTATCGGTATCCCCCATTGCGTATTGCTCTTCCTGTCATTCAGGGCTGCCTAGGGAATTCTCTGGTCATTTATGCCCAGCATGCTCAGAAGGTCCTGACAGCAACCCAGGGCCTTCCAGCCATTCCATTGAGCCAGCTTGGGTACAAGAGTTTAAGGCTGCAACTCGGGATCTGAGGTCCACTCTTCAACTCTTTCCCTCTCAGGTACAGGGGGCACTGCAGTTGTGGCAGGCCCCCTCTACTATCAGGACCTCCCTGCCTAAACTGCAGGGAGCACCTGATGTGTCTGTTCATTGTCTCAATTTGACGGCCTGGAGGTTGAATCCTCGATTTTGAAGAAGAAAGGGTTTTCTTCTGTTGTGTTATGTACTATGCTGAGTGTTCGTAAGCCTGTTTCTTCCAAGATTTATCACCGTGTCTGGTCGACATTCATGTCTTGGTGTGCTGACAGGGATCTGTCTCAAGAATTTCATCTTCCCTCTGTCCTGGCCTTTTTGCAGGACGGTGTGGATAAGGGGCTCAGTCTGAGTTCTCTTAAGGTTCAGACTTTGGCGCTTTCTGTTTTCTTCCCGGAGTGCATCGCTGTTCTTCCTGATGTCAAGGTTTTCTCCCAAGGCATTGCCCATGTGCGTCCTGCCTTTCAGAGTCCGGCTCCTCAGTGGGACCTTAATTTGGTTTTGGGAGTTCTCCAGTGTCCTCCCTTTGAGTCCTTGGCTACTGTTCCTCTACGTCTGTTGACATGGAAGATGGCTTTCCTTCTGACGATTGTGTCAGTTCGCCGAGTGGCTGAGTTGCAGGCTCTTTCTTGTAAACCACCTTATTTGGTGTTTCATAAGGATAAGGCCGTGATTCACACCTCTAAGGAATTCTTACCTAAAGTGGTCTCCGAGTTTCATATCAATCAGGAGATTGTGGTGCCCTCTTTCTGACCTGACCCCTCCTCTGACAAGGAAAGGGACCTTCACTTGTTGGATGTGGTGCGTTGTCTCAAGTTCTATGTCCATCGCACTGAGTCTATTTGGAAGTCTGACGCTTTGCTCGTCATTCCTGAGGGTCCTAGGGCAGGGAGACCGGCATCCAAACTGACAATTGCGTCATGGATTAAGTCCACTATTCGTAAGGCTTACGAATAATGGAATAAGCATGTTCCCTTTCGGGTCACCGCTCATTCCACCAGGTCTATTGGGGCCTCTTGGGCCTATAAGAATCAAGCGTCTGCTAATCAGTTGTGCAGGGCGGCCACTTGGTCCTCTGTGCACACCTTTTCGAAGCACTACCGTGTGGATGTGCTGGCCTCGGCTGATGCCAGCTTCGGGAGGAAGGTCCTGGAGGCAGTTTTGTCTGTTTAGGGTCGTCTTCTTCTGAGGTTCTCAGTGCTTCCTTACTGTTGAGCTCTGTTGGCTCTAGTTCAGTGTGCTGTGTAACAGTTCCTGGGGTCTGTTTTTACCCCTAGTTGGTGTCTGTTGACACTTCTGTTTTGTTGGGCTCTCTGACTGGTAGTTTCATAGAGGTCTTGGTGACTTTGGGGGCCTTGCGCCTGGTCCTTGCCTTCTTCCCGCCTCTGGGAAACTCAATGTTTGGACATCCCAGAGTTACCAGTAACCTGTATTGGACGACAGAGAAAAGAGGATTTTAGTCTTACCTGTTAAATCCTTTTCTCTTAGCCCATACAGGTTACTGGTCTCCCACCCTGTCCAGAGACCATGCTTGGCTCTCCTGTGGCAATATGTGGGAGTCCTTCGGGGCATGCTCACAGGAGTCGTCTTCTCTTCTATTTCTGGTCAGTTATTAGTGTCTCAGATCATTCTGGAGTTAGCTGACTGGGATGCAGCTGAGGGGAGAGGGGAGGCTCCACCCCCTGCATACATTTGGAGAAATGTTCCTGCCTACTTAAAGGGGCAGATCGCCTCCCAGAGTTACCAGTAACCTGTATGGACTAAGAGAAAAGGATTTAACAGGTAACACTAAAATCCTCTAATATATTATATGTATATTGTATAATATTTATATAAATAAAATATCTAAAGTACTTTTTATGTGCCGGAAAACCTCCATAAGAGCTTGATGGCCTATCGTGGGGTTGGATTCCATTGCAGTTTGAGAACTGTTTCTAGGTACAATATTTACCATAGACTTCAAAAGAAATGTGTGAGATAAACCACAGATAACACATGTGAGTGTAATCCAGGACAGTGTGTTTCACCCCTCCCCTGTCTCTTGTCCTTTGCTTTTATGGAGAAAGAAATGTCGATTTCCTGTGATGTCTGCCCATGACTTAGTGGACCTTGTACACAGAACAACAACAATTATGGGATAAACTAACTGCAATACAGAGGATAACAAAACTTTGTTGATTTAAAGGGATAGTAATACTTCATTTTATCTTTTTTATTTTGTAGGCATTAAAAAAACATGAAGAACCATATAAGTCTTATCTCTCAAACCTTTATGGTTTAAGAGATATTCACAAGCAAAGTACCCCCCCCCCCCCGTTCAGCCAGATCAGAAGGGATGTGCCCAGGTAGACTGCAGAGAGGGACAATCTTCAATTAAGATAAGGGAAAAAGCTGAAAAACTTGTCAAGGGGGGAAGGGCTTTCATTGTTTTCATACAAAGAAGATTGTCCCCTGCTGTTATATGTCTGGTCTTACAACCAGATTCACATCTGAGAAGAGATGGCTTACACTAGGAAAAAGGGGCGGGAGGGGGAAACTTTGCTTGTGAATATCTCTTAAACTATAAAGGTTTGAAAGATAAGACTTATATCGATCTTCATGTTTTTTTAATGCCTACAAAATAAAATAAAGATGAAACAAAGTATTACTATCCCTTTAAATATAATTTTGGGCCCTTTGAATAAATTTCAAAGTTGTGCATTGGAGACCTCTAGATTTTAATGCGGTTAAAACCCAATTTCTCTGTCATCCAATACAGGTTACTGGTTACTTTGGGTAGGCGATCCACCCCTTTATGTAGGCAGGAACAATTCTAGAATTGATTGCATGGGGCGGAACCTACCTTCCCTCCTTGGCTGCAGCTAGCCAACCAGCTCCAGAAAGATGTGTTCCTTGGTGAAGACACAGGCAAGAGAACAGTTCTGCTATAGTTTTTACAATTTATTTTACAATTTATTTTACCACCATTAGGTGGATTACCATAACTGACAATGCCTTTAGATGTGGCTAGCTCAGTATCCAGGTGCTTTTTGTGGACCTTAAGCCCTGGGGGGGATCTTGGGTACAAGTTCTTTCCTCAGGAGATGCCCACCAAGGCTTCTTCTTTAAACATGGTAGTCTGAAGACCGAAGATCTGCAGGAAAAGTGAGCAACCCTTTGAGTGCTGCAGGTCTACATGTCCCACAGTGCCCCTCCGCACAGGGTTTTTTTCCTTGGGAGTTCTTATCGCACACTCCTGCACTCATTGGGTCTATCTGTATGTCTGTTGGGTGTTTCGGAGCAGGTTTATGTGGTAACTTAACCCTTTAGCTGCTCGTTTGCATATTTTTTTGGGGGGGGTGTTATTGTCCCTTTCCCTACTGTGTTCTGTTTTTTTTGGATCTCCTAACTTGTTCTAGTGATGTTCCATGTAATTTTATTTCACAGTTTTAACTTTGACAAAGTTTGAGTTCCAATGCGCACTTTACCACATAGACGCCATTGCTTCATTCACTCCTATGGGACTGTACAGTTTTGGACATATCTCTGCAAATGCTCAACTTAGTGACTTCAGAGAGGGCTCATCTTACGTGTCTGACCTTGCTCTATCGTCCAGTTACCATTGCAAGTGTGTTGAGGGGCTCAGGGTGCTTCGAGCACTGTTGGGGTACTTATTCTGGGAAAACTACATTTCCCATGAGCACTTGCTATGCACGCTCATTTTTGATTGGCTTCCGCCACGACAGCCATTTTGTGCCTATTCTAGAACGAGTATCCTACGTAGGGCTTGGACTCTCCTTCTCTCCTCTTCAGATTAACCCTTCGCCTGCCAGATAAGTGTATTTTAGCGATTTCTGGGGTGAAATTTTAATCTTTCACACTGTAATTGGGTGATTCATTATATTAAATGTTTTTTGACACTGTGAGAATGTCTAATCCATTGGAGCTTGGTGCCAGGCCTAAGAGTAAGGACACTGGGGTCTCTTTATCCCCTATTGCGCATTGCTCTTCCTGTCATTCAAGGTTACCTAGAGAATTCTCAGGTCCTTTATGGCCAGCATGTTCTGATGTCCCTGAATCTCTCCCAGGGACCTCCAGCCATGCAATAGAGCCAGTTGGGGTGCAATAGTTCAAGGCTGCTACCAGAGACCTTCAGTCTACATTACAGCTCTTTCCATCCCAGTTACAGGGGGTCTTCCATTCATGGCAGACCCCTTCTTCAGTCAAATATTCCCTGCCAAAACCGCAGGGAGTACCTGACGTGTCAGATTCTTGTGAGGAGGAACTGTTGGTGAATTCAGATGTTGAGGAATGTTCTGCTGTGGGCTCCTCTCAGTTTTTTTGGGGACCCCTTTGAGTCTGATCCTGAGCCTTCAGCTGAGGGCCTGATCAGGGCTGTCTTGACCCCCCTAAACATTCCCTTAGTTCAGGAGGTTCCTTCAGATCCCTCTGATGTTTTCCAGGAGCCTAAAAAGCCCCTTACGTGTTTTCCACCTAACTCCGCTCTTGACCGCCTTGTGTCTGATGAGTGGAAATCTCTGGACAGAAAGCCTTCTGCGCTTGCTCAGTGGGTTCATCCCCCTAAAGTGGATGCTCCTATATCCAGGCTATCTAACTCTACTGCATTGCCAGTTTCTAATGCGTCCGCTCTGAAAGACTGGGCTGACAAGAAGCTTCAGGTTTCCCTCAAGTTCATTTTTGCCACCGCTGGCACTGCCATGCGTCCAGCATTTGCTGCGGCATGGGTTAACCGGGCCATTGCGGTCTGGACTGAACAGCTCACTCTGGCTATATGTCAGGGTGCTCCTTCTTCAGATATGTTACGGCTTCTTGCCAACATCTCTGAGGCCCAGCACTATGTTTCTGCTGCCTTATTTGATGCCATCTGTTTGGTGGCACAGGTTTTACCATGTCCGTGGATTCCAGACGAGCTCTTTGGCTCAAGATCTGATCTGCTGACACTGCTTCCAAGAAAGCCTGTACTTTCAGGGTACATCCTTATTTGGGCCAGATCTTAAGGATCTGATTAGTGAGGCCACGGGGTAAGAGTACTCTTCTGCCCTTGGTCCCCAGGAAGAAAACTCCTCTCAAGCGTAACAGGTTTTTTCGTCCCTTCCAGACTGAGACACGTCCGGTAAACCAGGCGGTTCCATCAGCTCCACATGCCTCCTCCAAGCCCAAACAGCAATGGAAACCCAAGGTCTCATCCAAGCCTAAGACTTCCAAGACTCCTTCAGCTTGACTCGCAGAACCCGGGTCCCCACTTGGCTGTGAGTGGCCGTCTGCATCACTACCACAGTGTCTGGAGGGTTTAGTGTTGGACCCGTGGGTTTTACAGGTGGTGACGGAAGGGTACAGAGTCCCTTTCGTCTCTCTTTCTCCTTTTCGCTTTTTTCCCTCTCATATGCCCCAGGGCACAGAGAAACGATGTCTGTTCAATGTCGCTATCCAGGCCATTCTGGACAAGGATGTTCTGGAGCCTGTTCCAGTTCAGGACAGAGGTATGGGTTTTTACTCAAAGAGGTATGGGTTTTTACTCTTTGTGGTCTCCAAGAAGGATGGCGGTTGTAGTCAGGACTCATTATCACCAGGAGTCCCTAAGGATGGTGATTGCTGCTATGTCCTCAGGGGAATTCCTTGCTTCTCTGGAACTTCAGGACACGTATCTACACATCACCATTCATCCAGAGAACCGGCAGTATCTCAAATTTGCCTGCAACCGAGGGCACTTTGAGTTTTCAGCTCTTCCCTTTGGTCTGACTACAGCTCCTCAAGTCTTCAACCGTGTCCTGTGGGCTTTCGTATCCGACCTCCACCGGGACGGCATCAGAGTTACTCCATACATGGAGGACCTGCTTCTGAAAGCCCCCTCTGCAGAATTTCTTCATCGGCAGGTTCAGGACTGCATTCATGCTCTCATCCATCATGGGTGAATCATCAACATGGACAATTCGGATCTTGTCCCATCCCAGCGTCTGGTCTTCCTGGGCTCTCGATCCAGTTCCAGCCAAGAAGCTGTCCTCTCTAGTGGGGAAATTCATCTTCACCATAGAAGCGGTCCCATTTGTCATGGCTCACACCAGGGAGCTCCAGAGGTTCATGATCCAGGTGTGCAGGGGTCAGCCAGACCTTCTGAAGACGTCAGTGTCACTTCCTCTTTATGTGGAACTGAGTTTGTCCTGGTGGCTCGACCTCTCCAGTCTGCTGAAGGGCAAGTCCTTCCTAGTATGCTTCTGGACCACAGTGAATACAGATGCCAGCCTCTCCGGGGAGAGGTCCTGGGTTGCCTGAGTGCACAAGGTCGGTGGTCTCCGGAGGAATCTCTCCTTCCCATCAACGTGTTGGAGCTTCGGGCGATATTCCATACCCTTCGTCATTGGACTCCCCAGCTGAAAGAATGCGCAGTCCGGGTACAGTCCGAAAACGCCACGGCAGTGGCCTACATCAACAAACAGGGCGGAAGAAGAAGTCTCATCGCTTGGTTAGAAGGCAAGGCTATTTTGTCCTGGGCAGAAGAACACATTCCTGCCATATCCGCAGTACACATTCCTGGCATAGACAACGTCATGGCAGACTTCTTCAGTCGACACACGGTAGACATCGGATAGTGGGAACTGCACCCAGAGGTGTTCTCCCTCGTTGTTCAGAAGTGGAGTCTTCCTTGCATCGACCTGATAGTGACAAGACACATCCGGAAGGTGCCGCGGTTCTGCTCTCGCTGGAGGGATACTCTAGCTCTAGCAGTGGATGCCATTCCTTGGTTATTTCCTCTGGCTTACATCTTTCCTTCCCTTCCCATGTTGCACAGGGTGTTATGGAAATTGAGACTGGAGCGCCGACCAGTCATTCTGATTGCTCCATAGTGGCCTCGGCAGGCTTGGTTTCCAGAGCTTCTGGATCTGTCAGTGGCGGAGCCATTCTGGCTCCCTTGCCGTCCGGATCTTCTTCTACAGGGTTACCTGTGGAAGGAGGATGTTCATCGTCTAGCTTTGATGGCTTGGAAATTGAATCCTCAGTACTGAAGAAGGGTTTTTCTTCTAGTGTGGTGGCTACTATGCTTAGTGCCCGCAAGCTGGTTTCTTGAGTCCTTAGCTACAATTCCTCTACGCCTGCTGACGTGGAAAATGGCGCTTCTCCTGGCGATCATGTCTGTTTGCCGTGTCATGGAGTTACATGCTCTGTCTTCTAAACCACCTGTTTTGGTGTTTCACAAAGAAAAGGCGGTGCTTCGCACTTCTCAGGAGTTTCTCCAGAAGGTGGTCTCTGAGTTCCACATTAATCAGGAGACTGTGGTGCCTTCTTTCTGCGCTGACCCTACCTCTGACAAGGAGAGGGATCTCCACTTGTTTGATGTGGTGTGTTGTCTTATGTTTTATGTACATTGCACCGAGTCCATTAGACAATCTGATGCGATGTTCGTCATTCCTTAGGGACCCAAGGCAGGAAGACCTGCATCCAAAGTGACTTTTGGGTCTTGGATGAAGTCCGCTATTCGTAAGGCTTACGAGCTGAGGAAGAATCCCGTTCCCTTTCAGGTTACAGCTCATTCTACCAGATCTGTTGGGGCTTCTTGGGCTTACAAGAATCAGGCATCCGCTGATCAGTTGTGCAAGGCTGCCACTTGGTTGTCTGTGTTCACCTTTTCGAAGCACTACTGTGTTGATGTGCTGGCATTGGCTGACACCAGCTTTGAGAGGAAGAACCTGGAGGCAGTCTTGCCTGTCTAGGATCTTCTCCGGTTCTTGGTGCTTCCTTCACTTTTGAGCCCTGTTGGCTCTAGTTCCGTGTGCAGTGGAACAGTTCTTGGGGTGTTGTTATTGCTGTTCATTGTCCGTTGACACTTCAGTTGTTTTGTTGGGCTATCTCTGATCTGATGGTTCATATCTGCTCTGGTGACTTTGGGGGCCTTGCCTTACTTCCCGCCTCTGGGAAATTCAATGGTTGGACATCCCAGAGTTACCAGTAACCTGTATTGGACGACAGAGAAAAGAGGATTTTAGTCTTACCTGTTAAATCCTTTTCTCTTAGTCCATACAGGTTACTGGTCTCCCACCCTGTCAAGGGACCATGCTTGGCTCTCCTATGTTAGACCATGGGGGTCCTTCAGGGTCATGCTCACAGGAGTCTTCTTTCCCTTCCACCATCTCGTCATTAGTTAGTGTCTCAAATCTTTCTTGAGCTGGTTGAATAGCTGCAGCCAAGGAGGGAAGGTAGGTTCCACCCCCTGCAATCAATTCTAGAATTGTTCCTGCCTACTTAAAGGGGTGGATCGCCTACCCAAAGTTACCAGTAACCTGTATGGGCTAAGAGAAAAGGATTTAACAGGTAAGACGAAAATCCTATTTTAAATCAATTAATGGAAATGTTTAGTGGTCATCTTTGGTGCACTTTGCCTGGTGAGAATTGCTCATATTTTCTTTGGTGCACAAGGCCCAATGTGATAAGTATTGTTTAATTGTATGTTAACATTAACAAACTTTTTTTTTTTTTTGTTTTTGTTTTTTTCTTAACTCAACCTGATGTCAATGGAACTAGAAAATCCAGGTAGGTACAAAATATTTACCTTCAAACACAGTAGTGAAAACTATCCCCCTCAAAGTAGAACTATGTTGTATGAAGAAATGTGTATGTATTATTTTAATAGATTAACTTACGTAGGTAGGTATTCTTCAAAGTGCAGTCTAGTGTGTCTATATATATATATATATATTGCATTATATATGCGCTTTTCTTATTATAGAGATATCTGTTAAACTTCAATAACCCTGAGTAGTTGAAAAGGGACACGTCTTTATTAGAAAGTATACTGCTAGTTGTGTGACTTTACAAATAAAAATGTATATAGATTTTCTCTTTTCATCCATTGTGGGACACAGGAACCATGGGGTAAAGTTTCTACCTCATGGAGGTGTGGAACTTGCAAACTAAAGGTCTCTGGACACAGAAACTTTCTCTCAGCTCCACTTAGCCCCCACCGAGCAGCAGTAGCATTCAGTTTCAAAGTGCTCTGCTAAGGCTGTTGTCACTATGTCTATCCAGTGTGTCATAGATAAACTAAATAAGGGTCCCTTGTTCCTTCCAAAAAGAGGGCCTGTTCCTCTTTAGAGATTTATTTGTTTACCAGCTGGGGAGGATTTCTTGATGGAGTAAAGAAGAACAGGGGAGGAAGACCCTGGGAGTTTGGTAGGAGGACTGATTTGGGCACTATTAGAGATGCTACAGTTCTCTGAGACCCCCTCAGGGTTTCCTATCCAAATGTTATTAAAAGGCATATAAGAGGCATGTCCCTTCTTTTAATTCTGTTGGTGAGGTTGTCCTTGAGGAATGGAAGGTGCTGAATAAGATGGTATTGTTATACAGGTGCTAGTCTTTAGGTCATTCTTTTCCACTACTGTGCTGCACCAGCATACCAGTTCTTCAGCAGTTGATCACCCTATTGCTTACCTCTCCAAGCACAGAGCTTTGCCAGGTATGGATGTAGCCTAGATGATGATTCCTAGATTCTCTTAGAATTCAATTTTCAGCCTCTGGGCCCTGCCTGCATCTAGATTTTACTACAGCCTGAATGGTAAGAGCAAGCTATTTGGAGGTAAGTTCATGTGGGTTCCAAAATCATTGTGGCTAATGCTTTTATTCGTTAGGGAGCCTTAGATATCATTAAGTTCCTCGATAAGACGTCCGTTCTCGTGGTAGGAGTATGCCATATCCTTTCGCTGGAGAGCTGGTTGCCTGATCAGTTGCCATGATAGACTTGTAAATAATCACTCAGACAGGTACATAAAATCAATTCCACTTTATTAAGAATAATCACAGCAACGTAAATATAGACACTTCCCCAACCTTCCCGGGGTCAGGCGTGGGGACAGCATGCAGTCCACTACCAGGAACTGACACTGAACCTTAACCAGACTAATGCACAAGCTAGGAGTGAACCAGTAGCGAGAGCAGAACCACTGAGGTAGTGAAAGTGGTAAGCGTGTTCTAAGAGGAGCAGACAAGGGAGGCCCACCAGCTAGAATTCAAGGACTCAACCGCAATACCCTAGAACACTTGGGACACAGAACCCCAAGCACCTTAGAACGCTAGAGGCACAACAAACCCCGGAGGACATAAGCGCTGCTACACTACAGACAGGACTTACCTGACCAAGGACTGAGAATGAGAACCTGCAAAGGGGTGCCAGGCCTCAGGGAGCAGCAGAGGCTAACCAGTCAATGGTCAAACGATTTGGGTAGTCAGACAACCCACAGTACTTAGCAAGGAGCGGGTAGTCGGACAAGCCAAGGTCAGCGCTGAGCGGTTCGTCAGCCAGGCCAAAGGTCATACACGGAGCGGGTAGTCAGACAAGGCCAAAGTCTGTACGAAGTGGACAATCAGCTAGGCAAAAGATTCAGGCACAAATCGGTAGTCAGACGGAGCCAGGGTCATACACAAATCAGATTCAGCAGCCAGGAACGGGTCACAGCGGAGGACTCAGAAAGCACTCTGGTACACCACGAAAGGGCACTGAGGCAATGATAGAATGCAGCATATAAGGCCTCTCTAGGAGGCGGAGTCCACAAGGTCAATTAAGGTGGAAACTAAAATAGCAAGCTCTCAGAATAACGTGTGAGTGACCAGGAAGTAGTCACCCGCCATGCTGCCTCCAGGCAATCACAAGAAAGAGAATATGTCACTAAGAGCGCCAGAATCACGGGCACCGTGATATCAGTCTTCTCTCTATCTTTTTTGGGCAAAAGGATTGGTCCAGACAGCAATGCCATCTCTCCAGCATGATGTCCCTCTCGTGAATCTTGGCTGGTTGCTTCATGAAAACCACCTGACATTGGGTCATCCTTTTGTCACAGTGGAGTGATGCATAGTGACAAAGGGTACCAGTCTGTGTGGTTGGGGAGCCACATTCAGCTCTCAGATGGAACAGGGTCTCTGTTCCAATTATGATGTTCTGGAGCGATTAGTCTGGCCCTTCAGCATTGATCCTAGCTGCTTTATATACTTCTGGTTCAAATCCAGTCTTACAATGAGAAGGCGATGGGTTATGTTAGTTGCTAAAGGGACACCTGAAACTCAACCACATGGTCTGAGGTTCATATGATTCTCTCTTGGGAGGAAGCTAATGTTCCAGCTCTTTTGGCTGTTCACATTCCTACATAAAGTAGACGTGATGGGCTTTCTTTGGCATTTCCCTCTGGCGTAAGTGTTACTCTCCCCTAACCCCACTGATTCACATGGTGTTGAGAAATGTGATTTTGATTGTTATTCATTGGCTCCCCAAGCGTGGGATAAAGATAGATTAGTCTGTCAGTAACCAAACCGTGGTGTCCTCCTACATCCAAGCCTCTTGTCTTGGATTTCTCTGAGCCAGTCATAGTGACCATGCTTAATGCCTGCAAGCCAGCTTCTTCTAGGGCATGTCCTAGGGTCCTGGTCATTGTTCTTAGAGTGGTGTGAATTCCACAACTCACGACCTGAGTCATTTTCGTCTTCCATTGATCTTGGCCTTTCTTCAGAATGGCCTCCAAAATGTTCAGATTATTGCCTTATCATTACTTTTTCGAAGAGTATCTCGTGTCTTTCAAATGTTCAGACTTGCAAAGGGTGGCTTATGCTTATCCCATCTTCAGGAACCCCACTCCTCCATGGAATTTAAACTTGATCCTTGGAATGCTTCAGAGGGATCATTTTGAGACACTTTATTTTGTGTCTCTACGTTGCTTGACACTGGAGACTGCTTTCCAACCTAATGACTGTCTGAACTACAAGCTTTGTCTTGTAGCACCCTCATTATGATTTTTCATGCAGATAAGGTGATTCTGCATACTCTCTTTGGGTTTCTTTCAAAAAGATGGTTTCAAATTTTCATACTAATCAGGAGATTGTTCTTTTTTTATTGTCCCTGCTTGTCTAATAGACAGGAACAGGAACTTCCCTGCCTGGACATAGTTATGCATGTTAATCCCTTACTGCCCGAGGACGTACATGTACGTCCCGAGCGGATGTCCCAGGTGGACAGAGGACATGCATATACGTCCCGGAAGTCATTTAAACAAATGACAAAAAATGCCGGCCGTGCGTGCGGCCGGTCACTAAGGGGTTAAGCACTGCATTCTTCAAACTGAACCATTTGCTAAACATGTACTGGCTGAGGTCAGTTTTAGGAGGTTCTTACAGGCAGTAGTGTCTGTAGGTGTCTCTCTGTTGGTCACTATTTACTTTACTGATGTTTTTTGTGTGGCGGCGTCCATTAACACCTGAGGTTCATAGTTGGTTCTTGTTTGTCTCTGTTGACACCTTTTATTTTTTGTTTTTTTGTTAGGGAGTATTTTGTCCCCTCCTGTTAATCCTGCTTAGGATAGCTTTGGTATATCTTCTGATGCACAATGGGTGAAAGAGAAGAAGGGGAATTTTGTGTACTTACCGATAAATCCTTTTTTCTTAGTCCTTGTGGATGACAGGGCATCTCTCCCAGAGATAAAACATTGTTGTCTGTGTTCCGGGCAGACGTGTTCTTCGGGTTATTTGGCGTGGTAACCACCTTTGTGTCCTTTTTCTTATCGTGCATCTTTGCTGTACTTTGAAACTGAAGGCTGTAAGCAAGGGTAAAATGGGCATGGAAGGGTATCTGCCTCCAGAGAGCTTTAGTGTGCAAGTGCCCTGTCTCATTGAGGTAGGAACTCCACCCCCATGCTTCCTGTGTTACACAAGGACTGAAACAAAAGGATATATTGGGATGTACACAATAATCCCCTTATAAAGGACTGGTGTTTGGAGGAAACCTACTTAAGTCCTTCTGTTAATTAAATGAAGACAATTGTTGCTAGGGTGTCATTCCCTTTTAAATATTGTTTCCAGCTTGGCACTTTGAGTGAATAAATACTTCTCTTTCCACTGATATTTTACCTTTCATTCTTAACATCTTTTGTAACTAAATGAATAATAATGTTCAAATAGAAGCACACAGCCTATTTATTTTACTGAAGACTCAAGTATACATGTGCTGCTCGTTTATTTATTACCTTCTCTTTTCTGGACATTTCTGTTATTTTTAAGCAAGGAAAATGGTTTATGATGAGCAAAAGGACTTAGTTAAGATTATGCATATGATATACAGTTGGCTTAACCCAAATTGTTCCAGTTCTTCATTCATCAGCCTCAGTATGTTTTTATTAAATGATAATCACTGTTTGGCTTTCTCTGACATTTGATGATTAGTGCTGAATGTGCACTGAAATGCATACACTTTATTATGAGTGCAACAATGTAATGGGACCCACTGTACCCACCCCTTTGGTGGGACCCATTGCATGTGCTCCTATATAGTGTCTTTGTTTCAGGTCACTGAGTGTGAGCAGTGTTTCTTCCGTGTCCAGTGCTTCCTCCAGCAGCAGCTCCGTGCGTAGTGCAGACTCTGATGACATGTATGCTGACCTCGCCAGCCCCATCTCCTCTGCCAGTTCCCGCTCTCCCACCCCTGCCCAGCCCAAGAAGGAGAAAGGTAACCACTGGAGTAAGAGAGAAAGCTGTGTAAAACTGTTATGAATAGTGAAATGATCATCGTCAGGGATTTAAAGAGCAATTTTCACATTTTTTGCACAGGCTTAGTTAAAAGCTCAGGTTGCACTGATCATCCACAAAACTGCTCCAGTCATCCTTTACATAGGATTAGAATATGGAACTCCTTCAATGGTGCTCAAGAATGTGGCTCTCAGCCATAGAACTCCTGGATTTCATGCACAGTCCCCATAGACCTGAAGTGTCATTCTTTCAAGCCCAGTACAAAGTGTCTGTGGGGACCTGCATCATTCAGGACAGGAAACCTTTTGTGTGATGCAGTTCAGTCTTCCCATAGGAGCACCAGGGGTCTCTTTTCATACCCCTGTTGGTCCTCAGGGATTTGTAATGCATGCCCGGGTTCCCAGGCAGGTCTACTCCCAAGGGAGCAATCTGCTGATGGAGCAATTCAAGTTATAGTTATCCTTGTAAGGGATTAGCAACACTTCTGAAAATAATATATACATTTTCAGCATTTTTCCTGCTAAGAAAAAAGGGTACTCCCACTGCTTAAGTGACCAGAGCTCTCCATAGGCATCAATAATTACATGATAATTGGGAAGGGAGAATCCAGTCATGTCCAAGTATATATGCACATCTTTGATTTCTCCACAAGTCCAGTGAATGGAGCGAACACAGGTAACATGGGGTTGTGAGTCCCTCCTCCTGGAGGGTAGGACAAATCACAAAAGACAAGGTCTTTGGGTCTAGACTCCCTCCTCTTCCTCCAGCTCTACCCCCATGCCTACTTCCCAGAATTGATGTGTCATGCAAAGCAGTTGGAGGTGCAGTTGCCATCTGTTAGTCTTTTCTTAGACTTTTCATTGTTTTTCCTTTAGATATGGGGCTGCATAGTCACCGATTAAGTGGGCTATGATCACTGGTTTCCCTGCAGTTGGAATGTTCAATTCACAGGTGCTTTCTGGACCTTTCTTGCTCTTTGGAGGTTGACTTTATGAAAAGTGTTCCTCATGACTGAGTCTCTGAGATTCTGGCCTTAATTTATGATGGCCTGAATATTTATAGCCTGAATAAAGAAGATTGGCGAGTAAACTTTTGAGTGCCTTGGTCCACTGTATGTCCCATTATGAGCTATTCTTTACAGTGTGTGTACAAACTGGGAAATGTGCACTCTTTATTGTTCTATTTTCGCCTCATGGTGTTTGAAGTACAGATGGCTGCTGTCCTTTTCTGGTATGGGAAATGTGTATGGGTGGTTTGGGGGGCTTATTTCTTCTCCCCCAATACAAGGACGTTCGTTTTTAAACTCCCCCTGGTGTTCCTTTGGGGTTTGGGGTCTTTTCCTTTAATTTTTATTTGGGACCAATTTTAGTGTAGCTGCTCCTTTAACCCCTTAAGGACCCTTGACGGTCATGGTATGTCACGTACTTTTTACTTACAGCGCTCTACCGGGAGCGCTGTAAGTAAAAATAGGGCCTGAAATAGACCGCTCCAAGATCGGAGCGATCTCTTTCAAGCCCCATAATGACGCGCCAATACATGTGACAGGTCACGTGTACCGGCGCGTCCAAGTGCGCCTATGCGGTCATTATGGGACGGAAATGTCCCATGACCGCCGGTCCTTAAGGGGTTAAGGACTGGAGCCCGTCTGAGGACATCTTTGCTCCACTGACTTCTATGGGAGAAGCTCCTTTTAGACATATCTCTGAAAATGTTTGAGCTACAACAGTCACAGAGGGCTTTATCTTCTTGTCTCCTTGTGCTCTTTAGTCCAGTCCACTTTCTGAGTGTCCACAGAGAGCACATGCCAGAGTAACAGCCATTGCTAGGCAACAATCCGGGGGAAAAGAATGCAGTTCCCATAATGCCCCATTTCCCAGGCTTTTCCCAATTGGCTGATACACTTACTGGTGGCCATTTTACTTCTTCATTGCTTATCCTACATAAAGGCGGACTCTCCTTGCTCTCTTCTCCAGTTTAACCCATTGCATACCATATAAGTACTTTTTTGGTATTTCTGGGGCTTTTTACTTTATACTGAGGACATTTAAATGGATAGTAATGTTTCATTATTAAACCTTTGAATGCAAAGTTTTATATGGTAAAACTGCTACACATCGTTATAAAAAAGTAGGAGGAAGACTCCATTGTACTTTAATAACAAAACATTACTATCCCTTTAATTTAGTTTTACTAGATTTAGATAATCTCTCAGGTACATGTCTGACTATAAGGGGCATATGAGAAAATCCAAGAATAAGGATTCAGGTACTTCCATCACTCCCCCCCCCCCTTCGCCACTGTTCTTAATGCCATTCTGGGCTTCCAACGGAATACTCAAGGTCTCTATGCCCTTTTTCTGTGGCCCTTCTACTCCTCTGAGCCCCTCCAGCACTGAACAAGAGCCTGCATGGGATAAAAACACTACTTTTTTCAGCGACATAAATATCTTCTTCTGTTCCTAGGGTTCTCCATTCTTGGAAACCTCTGCCCACTTTCAAACAGGTTGACCCTGTATTCAAGGGGCACACTTAGGTTATATGGGCATCCTGTGAGGAAGAACTGGACTCAGAGGATGATGACAACATGGATTCTTCCTTTTCTTATGGAGATTCCTACGAGGCTGATCTGGCCCCCGCTGTGGAGGGACTCAACAAGGTGGCTGCTGTCCTCCTATTATGGACCTCAAATGTCTCAACCAGAATGTGGTTGCTACGCACTTCAAGATGGAGTCCTTGAGTTCTGTCTTTGCAGCGATGTGCCCAGGGGAGCACCTGGCATTTCTGGATCTTCAGGACATGTATGTACACGTCTCAATCCATCAGAACAGCCAAGGTGACCTTTGTTTTGCTTTTTGGCTCTAATTTGTTCTAGGACATGTCTCAGGCACTGCAGTGGCACAATCAAGGACTACATGAGTGTCCTGGGTCGGTTGGCGTCTGCTCTGGAAGCGGTCCCCTACTGTTATTTCCACATGAGGGAACCTCAGAGGGACATCCTCTGCACATGGTCTGGGAATTCGGACTGTTTCTCCGATCAGATCACCTTGTCTCCAGAGGCCAGGGAAGACCTTCTTTGGAGGCTACATCAGCCTCACCTGGCAAGAGGGAGACCCTGTGTCATTCCAGAGTGGACAATGGTGACGATGGACGTCAGACTAAGGACTGGGTGCAGTCTTGGAGCACTTGGGTGCCCAGGGCAGGTGGAGAGGAGAGCCTACTGTCCATCAACATCCTGGAGCTCAGAGCGATTCACTTGGCTCTCATTTCTCAAAGGTCTCCATGTTGGTGGGAGTTCAATCATATAATGTCATGGCAGTGTTGTACATAATTTGCCATGGCCGAACCCACTGCAAGACCGCATAGAAGGAGGTGAAGGATCTTCTCAATTAGGTGGAAGTTTACGTTCCAGCCATCTCTGCCGTACACATTCCAGGAGTGGAAAATATACTGAAAGACTTTCTAAGCTATCAAGTTGTAGATCCAGGATAGTTCAACACTGAGGTTTGCCAGCTATAGCCCTCTGGCAATCGGGAAGAACAGGAAGGTTCCTACGTTCTGTGTCCACACAAGGGATCCTCTAGTCTTCACAATGGATGCAATGTCCATCCCTTGGAGTTTTCACCAGTCCTATGTGTTTCCCCCAATTCGTCTCATCCCCAGGCTGATCCAGAATGGAGAATGCAGTGGTTATCCTAATCACTTCATTCTGGCCCAGGATGGCATGGTTTGTGGACCTGGTTATTCTATCCATTCAGAAGCCGATTCACCTGCCTCTCAGACCGGATCTGTTGCTGCAGGGCCCCTTGTGGTAGGAGGACGTGGAGGGACTGGCCTTGACAGAATGGCTCTTGAGGCCACAATTCAGAAGAGGAAAGGATATTCAATGATGTCATCTTCACCATGATCCAGGCTAGGAAGCCTGGTTTCCACTAAGACATATACCATAGGGGTTCCTCAGTTTCACATTCACTGTGGCCCCTACTACACCACCGGGGTCCTCCAGCACTGATCAAGAGCCTGCTTGGGTTAAACGTTAATATCTTTCACCACTCATGGTGACCTATGCCTCCCATCAGACAAATTGATCCTGTTTTTAGTCATTCTCAGCTGGATGCAGAAATATCTGATGAGACTGACTCAGAGGAAGAAGATGTGTACTCTTCGATCCCTATGAGGCTGATCCTTACACTTCAGCAGAGGGGCTCAACAGATAAGAGGCTTTTCTTTAATAAGCGCATCTCCAAACTTACACTCCTTTACTGCTGAGACTCTAGTACATTGGCTTCCCCTTCTGCAGTTGATCCCATTATTTCACGCTTGGCCAAGAATACAGATCTTCCTTTGGCAGACACTACAGGCCTTAAGGATCAGGCTGACAAACTCCTTGATTCCCTGTTAAAGGACAATTTTGCAGCAATGGGGGCAGCTCTGTGACTAATCTTTGCTTCTGCCTGAGAAAATAGAGCAATAGCTGTCTGGGGTAAATCGCCTTCTGAAGTGATGCGTACGGATGTTCCTAAGGAGGACATTTTGATCACACTTGCCAGTATTTTGGAAGCAAATGCATATCCCTCTGAAGCAGGCTTTGATGCTGCCAGGTTGTCTGGTAAGGCCTCTGCTATATCTGTTGCCTTGGATCTTCCCTTTTGTGGGCAAAATTCTCTTTTGACCTGGCCTGAGCAAGGTCAACAGTGACAGCACTGGAGGTAAGAGCACTCTTCTGCATCAGATCTCTTCTGTAACCTTTTTTTTTTTTTTTTTTTTTTTTAATGGATGCATGGATTTCGTTGCCCATGCCAGGTCAGAGGTTTCGATTCCCTCAGGCCACTCAGGAGCTCCCTGCCCCAAAGCCCAAACAGGCTCGGCAGAGCATGAAGTCTGCTCCAAGCAATTCTCGGCATGATTCTTGGAGTCCTTGTCTGGGGTGGCGGGTTGCATACGGCTTTTTCAAGACACCTAGGCATCTTCCATAATGACCCAGTTGGTATTGCGGGTTGTTTCTGAAGGGTACCAAATAGATTTCAAGTTCCTTCCACCTCATTGCTTCTTTTTATCAAGGGATCCTTTGGACCCAGCATCTCTTTATAGACGTTATCTCCTCTCTGTTGGACAAGCACATTCTGGTTCCTGTCCTAGCCCAGGAATGGTTTTCAAGTTTTTTTTTTTTTTTTTTTTTTTTTGTTTTTTGTTTTTTTTTTTCTCAAACCTTTTTGTGGTCCCGAAAAATTACAGTGGTTGTAGTACAGTCCTAGACTTCAATCACTATGTGGAAGCTATTAGTTTCATGATGGTGTCCTAGCAAATATATAGCTTCCCTAGATCTTACACTTACCTCCATATTCCTATTCATCCACACCACCAACTTTTATTTGTTTTGCTTTTCTTGCAGTCATTACCAGTTCACTGCACTGCCTTTCAGCCTGGCTCCCAGAATATTCACGAAGTTCGTGGCAGCTCTGACTGCATAAATCCATTCACAGGGAGTGTCCCAGACTCTGGACAATCTTGTTATAAAATCGCATTCAGAAGAAATTCTGGAGATCCTTGTCCAGAAGTTTGCCCGCATACTGGTGCATCACAGCTGGGTCCTCAGTCTCAAGAAATCCTCTCCAGTTCCATACCAGAACTTGAAGTGAGTCATCTTGTATAGAGTCGCGATTACTTCTGCACTGGACCGAAAGTTATGTGCCAGCCATCACGGCAGTACTTATCCTAGGGATAGAAATTGAGGTTGTGGACTTTCTCAGTCATCAAGACCTGGATCCAAGCAGCAAGAAACTACACCAGGAAGTGATCAAAGAGATGGACCAATGTTGGGGTCTCCCATAGATGGATTTGATGTCACCTGAGGAGAACAGGAAAGTTCCTCTGTTCTTCAGAAAGGCAGAGGAACCCTTGGCCTTTGAATTGAACCCAATGTTCATTCCATAGAACTTATTTTGTGTTTCCTCCATTTCCTCTGAACCTCAGGGTGATAAGGAAGGTCAAGATGGAGAAGGATCTGGTCTTTCTAATTGTCCCCTTCTGGCTCTGTCAGGCCATATCTTCTCATTCTGTCCATAGAGCAACCATTCCGCCTTCCTCTAAGACTGGATCTACTGATTCGGGGTCCCATCTGGTGCCTGCAGGTAGAAAGGTTAGCTTTGACTGCATGGCTCTTGAGGCCAACATCCTGAGATGAAAGGGTTTCTCAGAGGATGTAATTTCCACCATGATGCAGGCTAGGAAACCTGTTTCTTCCAAAGCATATCATAGGATCTGGTCCAGTTTTTATCGGTGGTGTGCTGATAAGGATGTGTCTGCAGAGACCCTTGATCTCCCTATCACCTTGTCTTTTTTTGCAGCATGGTGTGAACAAAGGTCTCAGTCTGAGTTCTATCAAGCTACAGATGTCATCCCTTTCAGTCCTTTTCCAGAAGTGTATTGCTATTTTGCCAGATGTTGAAACTGTTGTTCAAGGGATGGCTCAAGCCTTCCCTTCCTTTAGAGATTCATACCCCCGTGGGTCCTTAACCTGGTTTTGGGTGCTCTTCAGAGACCTGCCTTTGAACCTCTTTCATCTATGCCCTTGCTTTTTTGACCAGTACTGAAAATGGCTTTTCTTTGAACCACTGTTTCTGTATGAAGGGTTGCTGAGCTTCAAGCCTAGATTTGTAAGCCACTTTTCCTGGTGTTTCACCAGGAAAAGGCAGTGCTTCTTACTTCTCAGAGTTTCTTAAACTAGTTGTTTCTGACTTTGACATCAATCAGGAAATTGTCCTTCCTTTCTTTTGTCCTGACCCTCCCTCCCAACAGAAGAAGGATCTCCATCTTTTGGATGTTTGATTTCTGAAGTACTCTCTGCATCGTACCCAACCTTTTAGAAAGGCAGATTCCTTGTTTGTCATTCCTGAGGGTCCCAGAGTGGGTCAGGTAGCATCCTAAGTCACTATTGCTTCTTTGATCAGGGCTACCATACAACAAGCATATGTGATCAAGAAAAAAAAAACTGTTCCTTTCATAGTCACAGCACACTCCACCAGATTGGTGCGTGCCTCCTAGGCCTACAAGAATCGGGTCTCTGCTGATCAGTTATGCAAGGCAGCTATGCACATTTTCACCAGACACTACAGTATCAACATCTTTGCCTCAGCTGAGGTCCGCTTTTTCAGAAGGTTCTAAGGCTGTTGTGCCTGTTTAAGGGCTCCCTTTTTTGCTACCATATATAGTTCAGTAGTTTGAGCCCTGTTGTCTCTTGTTTGTGTTGTTTTCCTGTGATAGTACTGGTATCTTATGGAGACATTTTTTTTCTCTTTTCTCTCCTTGGAATCTTATGGGTGCTTTGATATATCCCCATAGTTACTGTTCTATATTGGACATAAGAGAAAATAGGATTTTAGTGAATTCACTGGTAAGTCATTTTCTCTTAATCCATATGGAACACAGGACTCCCACCTGGATAAAAACAAACAAACTGGACTGAGGTGTCCTCTTGGGGTCTTTGTTCAGGGGGGTTTCCTTCTTTTCTTACCCACTTTTGTTTGATACTTGCTATACATAAATCTGGGAGATATGTTAGGGGTTGGAAGAGCTGGAAGAGGATGAGGACGTCTCCACCTCAAAGACCCTGTCTTTTTTTTTTTTTTTTTTTTTTAAGTGACCTACCCTCTGGAGAAGGGGAGCTCAACCCCATGGTTCCTGTGTTCCTTATGGACTAACAGAAAAGGATTTAATGGTAAGTTTACTAATATCCTATTTTTCTTCTCTCTGATGTGCAGGTTTGGGGGTGGGACATTTAGGCTTAATGCATCTTCTGATATCTCTACAGCTTCAAGTGAAAAATTGAAAAAGGAAGAGCAACGACCTAAGGAAGAAAAGCGGGCACGAGACACCCCTGCCCAGCCTCCCAAAGCTGCTACTGCAAAAGTGGCAAAAACGGTCACTAGTAACAAAGCCACTCCACCTCCTGTTGTCCCACCTGCCCCAAGTGGCTTCAGTGCTCACAAAGAGATAAAACTGACTCTCCTGAACAAGGTGATGCAACCATATTACACCTTGCGCCTACATTGCACACTGAGTATGATTCTGGAGCAAGTCAACTACACTAGAGGGAACAAATTAAAATCCCCCTTGGTTTAAATGGAAATTTTAATCTTTTTAATGCTAGAGAGGTTTCCAACTCTTTGCTAAGCATAAAAGCCCCATAAATCAATGGAAAATTTTATTTTTCTATATGTACACTTGGTTTGCTCTACAATTGCACCACTGTTTCTTAGTACATCAGCCTCACTGTGGAAAAGTGGTGTGATTCCTGAGCAAAAGCATTGCATCATAGAGGGGGGGGGGATACCTCTCCTAATTCATATTTTAAATGGTGTTTTAACCCTGTGAATGTTGGGGTTTCCAACACATATGAAGAGATCTAGCATTCAAGGGGGTTAAAGGTCCTAGTGCATTCATTGGGAATTTGTCCCCTTTGGTGCAATTGGCTTGTCACAGAATTCTTCCATTTTCAGTCACACTGAAAACAAGGTCATTGAGTCTGAGTTTTTAATGGTATGCAGTAATGCCTTATCTGCACAGAGTTCATTAGTCCCTGGAAGAGGGAAGGGCAGTTTGAGGCCCTACGGCTAATATCAGATTACAAAAGCTGTCGGGGTGTGATGACAGGTATAGTTTGGTGGCAGCTGGAGGGCCTCACATTGCCTACCACTGCCATGGAGACACAATTCACCAGTCATCTCATAAGTGTACTTTACATGGGGATGGAATATTAACCAGGAATATGTTAGGGGAGGTCCTGTTGTGTCTTGTGGCTTCTGGCCAAATGGAGAAGTGCTTGAGGAAGCACAACAAGCTGAAATCATGCTGGAAATCCCATTAACACTTTTATTCCCAAAACAACCTCCACTGACTGCTGTGCTTTCCAGGCCTTTGACATTGATATGAATTTCATTTAACTTCGTCTTGGCTCACGTTTGTTTAGTTTTGTGCCAGAGCAGCTAATTTCCAATCAAGTTAATTTTTCAAACACTAGCATTGTACCCACATGGGGCCTTATACAGAAAGCAAAAGATGGCCAATCCTTGAGCTTACAGTTGCACCATAATAAAGATTTCCCACATTCTATTTGTTTGAAATGGGGCTTTTAACCCCTTGAATGCTAGACAGCTCTCCAGTACATTTCTTTGCAATGCATTGGAGACCTTTGTTGTTTAGTCTCCTCTCTGTGTTGCAGTTGGTTTGCTCCAGAATTGGTCATCTTTTGCTTTTGGCATAAAGCCCATGGTATTTTAGATTTAGCTGTGACCCAGTGCACCTATTCCCTCACACATATGATACATCATGCTTAAATCACTTTTCAAATATTTTATTCCTTATATAGAATTAATCAGAGTTGTGCTGCCACTCAGGGATCACAATCCATTGTGCTCTTGTTATTTCTTAATTATGTCTATTTACTTTTGTGTGTGTGTGTATAATATTATTTATTTTAATAATCTTTCAGGGGGCAGATAAAGGAAGTAGGAAGCGCTATGAGCCATCAGACAAGGAGAGGCAAGGTTCTCCCCCTGCCAAAAAGCCCAATCTGTCACCAGATAGAGGTGAGTGTTTTTTCCACATTGTTTACACAAATCATAATATCATTCATCATATACATGGATTATCCTATATAATAATTTGCTAAAACGTGTGTAACGACGCAGTCATGCACAGTAGAGACTGCCCGTGACGAGACCGGAGCGTCCAACTCTGTATCAACCGCAGCACGGGCAGTCTCTACTGCGCATGACTTCCCTGGGACCGGCTGGCACTGTATCATCTGAGGCGTAGGCAGTCTCTATTGCGCATGGCTGCCCCGCGACCGGCAGGCAGTGGCACTGTGGCCCGTGTAACAGGCTCTTCAGCTAGTCATGAAATAAAATAGAGGAGTCATATGCAATGGCTGATCCAAGAAGTGCTGTTTGTGAAAATTATAGCTTACAAGTTACTCAGTTGTCAAGCTATGGTATTGTGTGACTGCATATTTGTACCTTATTGTACATCAAATCCATATTTCTTTACACACGACCTTAATCAAACAATATTCACTTTCATTGCAACCATTGGTTTTAGGCAATGAACAACAACCTTGCCCTATAATGTATATTGTATTTTAACTACAATGAGGCAGGGCTGCTTCAAGGCACTGATGGGTCCTGCACAAAGCTCATGCTAGTACTCCCTCAACCCCTTGTACAAGCCTTCTCGTAAAAAACCCCCCATAAAATATCACAGAAATTGCAATGTAATTTTTCAAACAGTGATTAAAAGCAACCTTACTACTGAGTAAAAGATAGATTTGCCACACACATTTTTGGAACTATTCTTCAATTTAAAAAAATCCATACTGCAACACAGTCTGTGCCTAACAGTTTGTTGATAGAAGTGCTCTATTGGGGCTGTCTGATGATGCCTGTGGTTGAACATGAGACTTCGGCAGGTCATGTATAAGCCAGATGACAGGAAATGCTTCCTGTCATCCAGCCTGCCCTAAGAAGGACAGGAAAAAAACCATTTATTGAGCTCCTATCTCTGCCATGCTCCTACTTCTGCCACAGAAAATGTAAGATGACACTATGGGACTGTTAGAGAACTCAGCGGTGCATAAGCCCACTGACACTGCTGACCCAGACCAAACAAGCCCAGCCTGGCCCAGTGGACTCAATATATCAGCACTAGGCATCTTTGGCTCTGTCCCGTATGGTTAGCAATGGAGACTTTGTTGATGGGCCCCCATTTTAGAGTGGGCGCAAATGCGCACTGTGCCCATTTGTTAAAGTGGCCCTGCATTGAAGGATTATAGATAACTGTTGTCAACATCTCTGCTATGAATGGCAGTAACGTGTACACATACATGCACACAAATCTTGTCACACTGACGTGTACACATGTTTCCAGACTAGGATACGACCCATAGATATAGATGTAGAGATAGATATACACATATATAGATACACACATACCCATACCAGCAAGCTTACTGTTTGGCTTTTAGGATCATATAAACAGAGGGAGATGAGCAATTGTGGGGCAAACAAACTGCACCATAGAGAACAATAATAAATTCCCATTCACTGAATTCTTATTTAAAGTGACACCACCACTTTCAAAAATATGAAAACTTGAATTGAACTTCATTCCAAGCTGCCTATTCATAATTCTATATCCAGAAGAGCAACACAATGTATAATTTAGGCTTAGGAGAGACGCTGATTCTTTTATTACTGGAAAGTGAAAGTATCTTCTACTTTACTAAGAGCTTAATTAGTATGCAATGACTCACTGAAAGAGCACTTCCCTTTGATTTGCATCTGCTGGACTTTTTTTGCTAACATGATACAAGTAACTTAGTATGAAGTTTTCAAATATGCAATTATTTTATTTTATTATTTATTATTATTTAATAGTTATTTTATTATTTTTCCTTAGACATGTGGTGTCAAAATTCCTCTATTAGGTGGATTGCCATTACTGACTTCCCCTTGGTGGATTGCTCAGTTTACAGGAGCTACTCTGTGTACGGAGTTCAGAGATGGCTCATTTTACTTGTCTACCCTTGTCTATTACTCCAGTCGACATTCCCTGTGTCATAGGGGCTTTGGGGGAATTTGGTTCTGTTTTTTGGTACTCTGTTTGAGAAACTACTTTTCCCATAAACACCCGCTTCACGGACTGAATTATGATTGGCTGCCTTTGCTGTCGCCATTTTGTTTTTCCCCCTCTACCATTTCTCATATGCAGGGCTTGATCTCCTCAACTCTTCTCCTCAGGTTAACCCTTCACTTGCCAGATAAGTGTATTTAAGGCATTCTGGGACTGAAATCTGTAATCTGGGTGATAGTATTTGGGTATTCTTTTACTGTTTTGATACTTTATTCTGTGAATTGTCAGATCTACAAGGACGTGAGGCTAGGCCTAAGGCTAAGGACTCAGGGGTGTCTTTGACCCCCTTTACTCACTGTTCCTCATGCCACACAGGGCTTCCCAGAGAGTACTCGGGTCACTTATGCCCTTCATGTACTGCAGCCCCTGCGTCTCTGCCAGGGCCTTCCAGCCATGAGCAAGAGCCACTTTGGGTCAAGGACTTAAAGTCCTCTATGGCACAGTTTCCTTTTTCCCTTCAAGGGGTTCTTCAGTCTTGGAGACCTCTACTTCCTTCAGGTTTGTGGCCCCTAAGACACCTGGTATTCCTGATCTATCTGATTCCTATATAGAGGATTCAGATGGGGATTCTGAGGATGGTGTGTGTTCTGATGAGGAGTCTTTCCAATTTCATGGTGACCCCTTTTAGGCTGATGCTGAACCCTCTGCTGTGGGCCTCATTAAGGCCGTATTAACTACCTTGAATATTCCCTCTACTTCTGTAGCGACTCAGGCTACTTCTGATGTCTTTCAGAGGTTTAAGAAGTCCTTTACTGCTTTTCCACCTAATCCTGCTCTGATTATTCTGGATGAGTGGAAAACTCCAGACAAGCGTCTCGCTCTGTCTGAGAAGTTTTCTAAGTTGTATCCCTTTTCTGAAGCTGCCTTGGTGCAATGGGCTATTCCTCCACAGGTTGATTCTCCCATTTAGCCAGAGAGATGGCTCAGCTGGTTAATGCACCAGCTGTAGAATCTGCTCAGACAGTGTGGTTACAGCTTTTAGTCCCGGCAAGGTCAGCTCGGCCTTTCACCTCGCTGAGGTACATAAAATGAGTCCAGGACATACTTGAAAATGAGAGATAATCTCAATGTATTGTTTCTGGTAAAAGACCACATCCAAACCCACTACCTTGGCAGATGCTTCTGCTCTTAAGGACATGACTGACAGAAAACTTGAAGCTGTTTTAAAGGCTAATTTCACTGCTATTGGTACATCATTGAGACCCACCTTGGCTGCTGTCTGGGTCAGTAGGGCCATTGCTGTTTGGACTGAGCAGCTGACTACTGCTCTCCACACGGGTGTTCTAAAAGCTGATCTTTTATCCCTTTTGGCCAGTTTCTGAGGTGCCACATTATATTACTGATTATCTCTTTGACGCTGTTAGGCTTAAGCAAAGGCCTCAGCCTTTTCTGTGACTGCTAGGCAAATGCTGTGGCTGAAGATCTGGTCTTCTGACTTGATCTCTAAGAAATCACTGATTTCTCTTCCCTTTCAGGGTACCTCACTTTTTGGCCTTGAACTGAAGACTCTTATCAGTGAGGCAACTGGGGGTAAGAGCACATTGTTGCCTCAGGTTCCCAAATGCAACCCTCAGGCAAAAAGGCACCATCTTTTTCGTCAAGCAAGGAGAATCGTTTAGAGCGAAACCGGTGACACCTCAGGCCCCGCGTTCCACCCCCAAGCCCAAACAGCAGTGGATATAAACACACACCTCCACCAAACCAAAATCCACCATACCTTCTTCAGCATGTCTGGCTGAACCCTGGTCCACGACCGGTAGAGGGTCGCCTGTCACACTTTGAGTGTTTGGACAGGCTCTGTTGTGGATCAGTGGGTATTACAGGTGGTTTCAGAAGGCTACAGGATTGCCTTCAAATCACTACCTCCCTTTAGGTTCTTCCCTTCTCGCTCTCTCTCCCCTCAGGGTCAAGAAAAGCTAAATGGGGTTGTCCAGTCTCTCTTGAACAAGGTAGTTCTGGCACTGGTCCCTCAACAGGAGGAGGGCTCAGGTTTCTAATCGAACCTCTTTGTTGTTCCCAAGAAGGATGCCAGCTTCCATCCTATGATAGCCCTCAAGGCTCTCAACATATTTGTGGTCAAGACCCACTACAAGATTGTCACTGAGCTCAGTCATTGCAGCAATGTGTCCAGGGGAATTTCTGGCATCTTTGGTCCTTCAGGATGTGTACCTACACATTCCTTTGCGTCTCGCAATTTAGCAGTACCTCGGGTTTGCCTGCCACTTGGGATGCTTCCAATTCATGGCTCTCCCATATGGGCTCACGACTGCGCCTTAGGTGTTCATTCGGGTTCTGGGTGCACTCGTTGCCTCTGCACACCAAGGGGATCCAGGTGACACTGTGCGTAGATAACCTTCTCCTCAAGGGACCTTCTGGAGCACCATGTTCAGGAGTGTGCTTGGATCCTCCTCCAACACTGTTGGATACTGAATATGGACAAGTCTGCTCCAGTTCCCTCCCAGGATTTGGTGTTCCTGGGCCTCCAGTTCAACACTCTACAGAGTATGGTCTTTCTGATGGAGGATTCAATTCAGCAGCTCACCTCCAAAGGTCTCCTCTGCCCTGTAGAGGGAATCGGCTCCAGCAAGGAAATTCACCTCTCTGTGGACAAGATGATTTTGACCATAGAAGCGGTTCCCTTTGCCATGGCCCACGTCAGGAACATCAGAGGTTTATGATCCACTTTTGCAGGGGAATCATGGATCTTCTGGATCACCCTATCTCTTTACCTGTGGAAGTGAGAGAGGCCCTTTACTGGCGGTTGGACCTCTCCAACCTGATGAAAGGAAGACTGAGATCCTATACTGGACCACTGTGAGGATGGATGCCAGCTTAGTCGGTTGGGGCTCAGTCCTGGGTCACCTGAATGTTCAGGGTCGCTGGTCACCGGAGGAGACTCTTCTTCCCATCAACATACTGGAGCTCAGAGTGATATCTCATGCTCTGTGGTATTGGTCCTCTCCATGGCAGGATGCCTGGACCGAGTCCAGTCAGACAAAGCCACGGCCTTGGCTTACATCGACAAGCAAGCAGGCACAAGAAGCCCTGTGGCTTGGTTTGAAGTCAAAGTCATTTTGGCTTGGGCAGAAGACAATGTGCCTGCTATCTCTGCTGTGCACATCCCAGTTTACAAAATGTCCTCGCAGACTTCCTCAGTAGACACACTGTGGGTCCCGAAGAATGGGAACTTCCCCCAGAAGTGTTCAACCTTCTGGTTCAGAAGTGGGGTCTCCCTTGTATAGACCTGATGACCACAAGGAACAACAGGAAGGTTCAGATGTTCTGCTCACGATGGCAGGATCCCCTATTGTTCGCATTGGATGCTCTGTTGATTCCATGGAGATTTTGTCTAGCCTACATCTTTCCTCCACTTCCTCTGCTGTCCTTTGGAAGATTCTGATGGACATAACCTCAGTCATCCTGATTGCACCCTATTGGACCAGAAAATCTTTGTTTCCTGAACTGTTGTCCTTATCAGTTACGGAACAGTTTCTTCTGCCACGCAGACCAGACCTCCTCCTGCAGGATATCTGTGGAAGGAAAATGTGGATCAACTTGCGTTGACGGAATGGCTGTTGAAACCTCCATATTGAGACGGAAAGGCTTTTCTCCAGAGGTAATTTCCACTATGATCCAGGCCATAAAATCTATGTCCTTGAAGCCCTACCACAGGGTTTGGTCTACTTTTCATGCGTGGTGTGTGGACAGGGATCTGTCCTCACAGGAGTTTGATCTTCCGGCTATCCTGTCTTTTTTGAAGGATGGTGTGAGCAAGGGCGTTAGCCTGAGTTCCTTGAAGGTTCAGATCTCCGCTCTCTGTCTTTTTTCAGAGACATATTGCCACGTTCCGGATGTCAAGGTTTTCTTTCAAGGGGTTGCCCATGCCTTCCCTCATCAGTGGGACCTTAATCTTGTCTTGGGAGTATTGCAGCGGCTTCCCTTTGAGTCCTTTGCTACCATTCTTTTATGACTTTTGACGTGGAAGATGGCTTTTCTTTTGACGGTGGTCTCTGTTCACACAGTTGCTGAACTGCAAATTCTGTCCTGCAAGCCGCCTTTCCTGGTGTTTCACAAATATAAGGCTGTTCTCCGTACCTCTCAGGAATTTCTTCCTAAGGTGGTCTCTGAGTTCAACATCAATCAGGAGATTGTTGTGCCTTCCTTTTGTCCTGACAAGGAGAGGGATCTCCACCTGTTGGATGTTGTGTGTTGCCTTAAGTTCTATGTGTACCGCACGAAGTCTGTCAGACTGATGCTATGTTTGTCATCCCTGAGTGTTCCAGGGCTGGTAAAGCGGCGTCCAAGGTGACTATTGCATCTTGGATTAACTCTACCATTCTCAAGGCTTATGAGCTCAGAGGTAAACTGTTCCGTTTCGCATCACTGCACACTCTGCTAGGTCTGTTGGGGCCTCCTGGGCCTACAAGAATCAGGCCTCTGCTGATTAACTGTGCAAGGCTGCCACTTGGTCCTCTGTGCACACTTTTGCCAAACACTACCATGTTGATGTCCTGACTTCGGCCAAAGCCAGCTTTGGCAAGAATGTCCTGGAGGCAGTATTGCCTGTCTAGGACTTTACTTTCCTGTTTCTTATAGCTCTTTCATTGTTTGAGCCATGTTGGCTGTTGTTTTGTGTGCTGTGTTACTGTTATTCACTGTCCGTTGACACTTTTAGTTTGGGTTGTTCCATATCCTGGATAGTCCCTTGGGAGCTTTGGTATCATGAGGACCAGTGCTTGGTCCTTTCCTTCATTTTCCCAAGCTGGGAACTCAATATTGGTACATCCCCATGGTACCTGTAAGCTATATTGGATGACAGAGAAAATAAGTCTTTTATTCTTACCTGTTAAATCCTTTTCTCTTAGTCCATATAGCTTACAGATCTCCCACCCAGTGAAAGTGACCATGCTTTGGTCCTGTGGCTGGACATGGGAGTCCTATTAGGTCCATGCTCACAGGAGTCCTTCTCTTCTTATTTTCGCTATCTAGCTCAGTAGTGTTAGTGTCTCAAATCTAACTGGAGGGGAGTAGTTAGGTAGGCTGCTGTGGAGGAGAGGGATGCTTCACCCCCTGCAATTAATTTGACAATTGTTCCAGACTACTGGGAGGAGCTGTCACCTCCTCATGGTACCTGTAAGCTATATGGACTAAGAGAAAAGGATTTAACAGGTAAGACTAAAATCCCATTTTTTATTATTTCTTTTTAATGCTTAATCCACTTAATCCTAATTTTGTACCTGAATGAACTTTATACCAGGTTCTCACCCTACATGTAGAATTTGATCCCTGACCAGGAAGCTGGTATAGGGGTTCAGTTAGTGCTGCCTGAAAAGACTGGAGGAAATGAGCTTATACAGCTCCCCTTACTCACAGCCTACAGGGAACCCAGTACTCTGTATACTGTGTGTACATATTTGGATCCATTAGACAGTATGTCTGACATCTAAGGGATCCCTCTTATTGTTCAGTATTCTCAGACAATAATTATGTATATTGGTATGCAATATCCCATAACCACACCTCTTGCCATATGTTTCTTCCTCTTACCCAGGGATTATTAATAATGCTAATATACTGCACAGTTTTCACTGTGGTCAGGAGTAATGGGCCATAATGGTTTCCTTACCCAAAATAAGCACAATATTTAAACTGTATTTTAAAGGGGGGAAAATAAAAGAATTGCGCTAAAGTACTGAATCTGATTTAAATTATTACTTTGGCAAGTTTGTGCACACCCCTCAGTAAATTAATGTTTCAATTTATTCATCTAGAGTTCTTTTTGAATGCAGGTTTAGTGCAAGTGCTTCCATTATTATCACACTTTTGATCTGGGTAGTGAATAATTTTACCCAGTAATCGCATTACAACCTGTTGATTACACTGTAATTGCATTGTAGCTAGTGATTTGGGGTAGTGACTTGATGTTATTTGAAACCCCTAGGGCCTAGGCATTTCTCCCTTGTAAAGTTAGTCCTGCTTCTTACTTAACACTTTAAGGACCAGAGAGGAGTGCTACATACACAACTCTCTGATCCATGAAACTTTGAGTGCCAGAGAGGTTTCCAACGCATTGCAATGCATTGGATACATCTCTGGAACTCAAAAGGGTTAAAGGTTTTAGTTAACGTAATGTATTTAAATGGGACATAAAAATTGTAACATAAGAACATTTGCCTCTTTCATAAGAAGGAAGAGCCAAGTGCTTTACCCAATAATTACACTGCATGTAATGTGGTCCTGTCACTTAAAGGGACACTCATACGTCTATGTAAATGTATTTATTATCAAATCACACATTGTATACGTTAATAGTATGGCCGAGATTTATTAACCCTTTGAATGCCAGAAGGTTACACAACGCATTGAAAAGCAATGCATTGCACACACACCCCGGCACTCAAAGGGTTACATGTGCAAATAGCTTCTTGGAAAAATGTTTGCATCTCTGTGCATTTACTGGAATCTAAAGATCTTGTATTTTCTAAAACATAAAGAAGAATTTCCAAGTACTGATAGCAGAGAGTAAATGTGGCTTCAGTGGGGTACTATTTACAATAAATATGTACGAGAAGTACCCAATTGAAGCCGGGGCTTGCAAAATAAGTTCCCATTGGCTAACATGCAAGCAGAATAACCTTGTTTTACTCGGAAGGATAAACCCTGCAATACATTTTTTTCCCAAAACCGGAAGCCTTCTGAATAATCTAAATGCAGAGAGATTTGTTTTAAGGCATTCCTCTCAGCTTATTTATAACAATGCATATTGCCGCTAGTGCTTGATTATTCAAATTAACCTGGTTTTCAACTTTCCATGATTATTTTAACATGAAATTATTTTTATCATGTGCAAAATAGTGCAGTGTTTGTTACTAAATATAAGACACTGTATAAACATTTCTGATATAAATATTATTCAAATAAATGTTTCTTCCTTATCCGTGTGTGTTGGAATATTCACTTATATTGTTGCCTTTGCATTTTGTAGGTGAATTATTTTCACAATTGAAATGTAACAAGCAATCCTAATTTTTTTTTGCTTTGACAAAACTGAAATTTTGTAGAAATTAGGTAGTTTTGAAAGTTTTCAAAAGTACCTTTCTCTTTCTTCCAATATGGAACACAGGAACCATGGGAGTTGGGCTCCCTCCTCCAGAGTGCAGGGCACTTCTAAAAGAATGGGACTTTTGGGGTGGAGACTCTCACCTCCTCTTCTAGGTCAACCCCCTGCCTCAAACCCAGATTCATATGCTCTATAAGCAGAAATGAGGAGCAGCTGGCACTTATCTTGGTTTTAGGTCTTTTATTATTTGTTTCTTAGATATAGGGCTGTATAATCCCCCATTAGGTGGTTTTCCATCACTGGGTTCCCTGGAGTTGAACTGCCCAGTTCATCTGAGTTTTTATATTTGAACCATTTTCCTGTGCAGGCTGACTTTATGATAAGTCTGTTCCTCATAGCTGTTCCTCTCTGAGGTTTAGTCCTACTAGATGGGAGCCTGAAGACAGAAGACTGGTTAATAGCTCATCGAATGCCATGGTCCACTTCTGTGTCCCACTGTTCTCTCATCTTCTTGTGGTGAATATGCACTCATTCTTTATATGTACACTCCGATATGTGTCTGAGAGGTGGAGATGGCTGCTTTACTTAATCTCTCCAGTTTAGCCCTCTCACTGTCTGTTAGCCCATTGGTAGCTGTTATACATGTTATCTCTGTTCCTGTAGTCATCAGAGTCACTATAATCTTTATGTCTACCCTCACTAAGGTGTATCAAGCAGTTTTTAGAACTTTTTATGATAATTTTTAGAATTTTGATTTTATTTATTTATTTGGTGTATGGCCCCTTTAAGAACAGAAGCCCACACAGTGGCCATATTTACCTATATGTTTTAATAGGAAAAGTTGTGTGGGACATATCTCTGTTCCCATTTATACTACGTGGGTCAGAGTGGGTTCCTTCTTTTCCTTTGATCATGCTCTATCACGTGATAAGGGTCCTGACTGTACAGTGGTGTGAGTTTCCAGTGGTGAGGAAACATTGCTTAGTTCAGTCATGGGGGAAACTACATTACCCAGAATCCACTGTTTCCCATGCTTGTTTCTGATTGGTTGGATGCCTTTTTTGGCTGCTGTCTTCTCCATTACTCATAGTATGCAGGGGCTGACTCTATGTTTCACCCTCTCGCCCCCTCTTGCCAAATAAGTACTTTCTGTGGGCTTTGTATTAGACTGATGATACTTTTAAGTATTTTTATCTACTACTACTTTCTCTCTTCATGTGTCGCCCAAAGGTGCATATTGAGAAAACCAAACCAAGGGATTCAGGGGCTTTCTTAAACCCCCTTTTAGTGTTCCTCATGCCATGCTGGGCTTCCAAGGGAATATTTTGGGTCTCTATGTCCCTCGTGAACTATGGCCCTACTAGCGCTAACCTACCCACCCTCCCCACGGGCCGTCCAGCACTGATTAAGAGCCAGCTTGGGTTAAAGTCCGGATGTTCTCTGCGACATCTATTCCCTTATTCATTCAAGGGGTCCTCCACTCTTCCCTGCCCATGTTCCCCATCAGACAGGTTGATCCTGTTTGTAGGAGACATTCTCAGATTGTGGGGCAAATAAACTGCACTATAGGTAACAATAATAAATTCCCATTCCCTGAATTCCTACCTATTTAAAGTGACACTATCACCTTCAATTCAAGTTTGCATATTTCTGAACTTCATTCCAAGCTGCCTGTTCATAATGCTATCCAGAAAATCAACACAAATGTATAATTTAGGAGACGCTGATACTTTTATTACTGGAAAGTGAAAGTATTTTCTACTTTATTAAGAGGTTAGTTAGTATGCAGTGACTCACTGAAAGAGCATTTTCCTTTGATTTTCATCTGCTGGTCTTTTTTTTTTTTTGCTAACATGATACATAAGTAATTTGCTATGGAATTTTAAAATATGCAGTCTTAAAAAGATAGTTCACCTTTATTTGATACTAGTTGAACAGCCCGTTACACGGGCCACAGTGCCAATGCCACCCAGCTGGACGCTCCTTCGGCTGTATCAGCCGTGGCACTGGCAGTCTGTACTGAGCATGACTGCAGCACGCGCAGCAGTGTCTACTGCGCTTGTCGCTGCGTTACACACATTTTAGCAAATTATTATATAGGATTTATTTTGCTAGAGCAGAGTAAATAAAATTAAGCAGAAGTTGCTTTTTATTTTTTTAATGCTTAACCCACTTAATCCTAATTTTGTACCTGAATGATCTTTGCTACCAAGTTCTCACCCTACATGTAGAATTTGATCCCTGACCAGGAAGCTGGTATAGGGGTTCAGTTTGTGCTGCCTGAAAAGACTGGAGAAAATGAGCTTATACAGCTCCCCTTACTTACAGCCTACAGGGAACCCAGTACTCTGTATACTGTGTGTCCATATTTGGATCTATTAGACAGTATGTCTGACATCTAAGGGATCCATCTTATTGTTCAGTATATTCGTAAATAATTATGTATATTGATTTGCAGTATCCCATAACCGCAACACTTGCCATATGTTTCTTCCTATTTAGCCAGGCATTATTAATAATGCTAATACACTGCAGTATTTTCACTGTGGCCAGAAGTAAAGGGCCATAATGGTTTCCTTACCCTATATAAGCACAATATTTGAACTGTATTTTAAAAGGAAAAAAATAAAATAATTGTGCTAAAGTACTGAATCTGATTTAAAGTATTACTTTGTGCACACCCCTCTGATTCTCAAGCAGTAAATTAATGTTTTAATGAATTCATCTAGAGTTCTTTGTGAAATGCAGGTTTAGTGCAAGTGCCTCCATTATTATCACTACCCAGATCAAAAGGGTGAATTATTTTACCCAGTAATCGCATTACAACCTGTTGATTACACTGTACAATTGCATTGTGGGTAGTGATTTGGGGTAGTGACTTGATGTTATTTGAAACCCCTAGGCATTTCTCCCTTGTAAAGTTGGCCCTGCTTCTTACTTAACACTTTTAAGGACCAGAGGGGAGTGCTGCATTACAGACCGCTCTGATACATGAACCTTTGAGTGCCAGAGAGGTATTGTTGGACACCTCTCTGGAACTCAAAAGGGTTAAAGGTTTAGTTAACTTACTATTTTTATGTTCCATTTAAATACATTAACATAAGATCATTTGCCTCTTTCATAAGAAGGAAGAGCCAAGTGCTTTACCCAATAATTACACTGCATGTAATGTGGTCCTGTCACTTAAAGGGACACTCATACACCTATGTAAATGTATTTAATATCAAATCACACATTGTATACATTAACCCCTTCGCGTCCGGTGACGTACCCGGACCGTCACGCTGGTCCGGCACTTAAGGACCAGTGACGGTCCTGGTACATCACGTATTATTACTCACCGCGGACTGAATTTGATCGCTCCAAGACCAGAGCGATCTCTTTCAGTCCCTCCATTTGGCGTGCCGCCCCACGTAATCAGTCAAGTGGGGCTGCATGACGAAATTCCATATCTGGTCCTTAAAGGACCACACCCCCCAGGACCGCTGGTCGTTAAGGGGTTAATACTATGGCCGAAATTTATTTACCCTTTGAGTGCCAGACGGTTACGCAACTCATTGCAAAGCAATGCATTGCACACACCCCGGCACTTAAAGGGTTAAATGTGCAAATAGCTTCTTGTAAAAATGTTTGCATTTACTGGCATCTAAAGATCGTGTATTTTCTAAAACATAAGGAAGAATTTCTAAGCACTGATAGCAGAGGAGTAAATGTGGGTTCAGGGGGTACAAATAAATATGTACGAGACGTACCCAATTGAAGCCGGGGCTCGCAAAATAATTTCCCATTGGCTAACATTGTTTTTGCATTTGAACAACATGCAAGCAGAATAACCTTGTTTCACTCGGCAGGATAAACCCTGCAATACATTTTTTTTTTTTTTTCAAAACTTGAAGCCTCAGAATAATCCATATGCAGAGAGATTTGTTGTTTTAAGGCATTCCTCTCAGCTGATTTATAACAATTCATATTGCCGCTAGTGCAAATTAACCTGGTTTTCAACTTTCCATGATTATTTTAGCGTGAAATTATTTTTATCATGTGCAAAATAGTGCAGTGTTTGTACACTGTATAAACATTTCTGATATAAATATTATTCAAATAAATGTTTCTTCCTTATTCGTGTGTGTTGGAATATTCACTTATATTGTTGTGTTTGCTTTTTGTAGGTGAATTATTTTCACAATTGAAATTTAACAAGAAATCCTCATTTATTTTTGCTTTAACATGTTAAGGTGGAATTGTCATTTTGTAACAATTAGGTAGTTTTGAAAGTTTTCAAAAGTACCTTTCTCTTTCTTCCAATATGGAACACAGGAACCATGGGGGTTGGGCACCCTCCTCCAGAGGGCAGGGCACTTCTAAAAGAATGGGACATTTGGGGTGGAGACTCCCTCCTCTTCTTCTAGGTCAACCCCTTCCTCAAACCCAGATTCATATGCTCTATAAGCAGAAATGAGGAGCAGCTGGTACTTATCTTGGTTTTAGGTCTTTTATTATTTGTTTCTTAGAAATAGGGCTGTATAATCCCCCATTAGGTGGTTTTCCATCACTGGGTTCCCTGGAGTTGAACTGCCCAGTTCATCTGAGTTTTTATATTTGAACCATTTTCCTGTGCAGGCTGACTTTATGATAAGTCTGTTCCTCATAGCTGTTCCTCTCTGAGGTTTAGTCCTACTAGATGGGAGCCTGAAGACAGAAGACTGGTTAATAGCTCATCGAATGCCATGGTCCTCTTCTATGTCCCACTGTTCTCTCATCTTCTTGTGGTGAATATGCACTCATTCTTTATATTTACACTCAGATATGTGTCTGAGAGTTGAAGATGGCTGCTTTACTTAATCTCTCCAGTTTAGCCCTCTCACTGTCTGTTAGCCCACTGGTAGCTGTTATACATCTTATCTCTGTTCCTGTAGTCATCATAGTCACTATATTCTTTATGTCTACCCTCCCTAAGGTGTGTATCAAGCAGTTTTTAGAACTTGTTATGATAATTTTTAGAATTTCGATTTTATTTATTTATTTGGTGTATGGCCCCTTTAAGAACAGAAGCCCACGCAGCGGCCATATTTGCCCCATATATTTTAATGGGAAAAGTTGTGTGGGACATATCTCTGTTCCCATTTATGCTACATGGGTCAGAGTGGGTTCCTTCTTTTCCTTTGATCATACTCTATCACATGATCAGTGTCCTGACTGTCCAGTGGTGTGAGTTTCTAGTGGTGTGGAAACATTACTTAGTTCAGTCATGGGGGAAACTACACCCATTTAAGCTACATGGGTCAGAGTAGGCTCTTCTTCTCCTTTTATCGTGCTCTTGGAATTAAAAAAAAAAAAAAAATGGTGAATATAATTAGCTACTTTTGAAAATCGTTTCAAAATCTCCTATTTGTTACATAGTTACAGTTCTACTTTAAATTCACAGAATTGAGTATTGTCTTGGATGTTTCTCAAATAATGCACTTATGCACGTGTATGAAAACAAAAGAGTAGCAAACCATCTTCAAAATCTCCTTTGATTGAAGCACATTTTTTTTTCCCCTTTGTATGTTAGAAAAAAGTGTAGGAGAGTTCTCATAGTGTTAAACACTGTTCAGTTGTTTTGACCCAAAATGGCTCCACTTCCTTTATACATCTGCTCTGGGGGCTTTATTCAGAAAGCTAAAGTGGAGAAATTCTAGTTAAAACCGACTGCATCATATGGAGAAAAGAAATTCCCAGGTCAGGACATAACCAGTGGCGTAACTATAGGGGTCACACCTAGAGTGACGGGCCCGGCCTCACCCTGCGACCCCCTCGCCTGACATCTGCAATTAAGTAATGCAGAGTGCTGGGGCTCTGCATTACGAGAGTGCCCGTCTGCCAGAGGGAGATCAGTATTCCCTCCGGCAGACCGGCACTCTCGTAATGCAGAGCACTGGGAGATGACATCATTACTGACGAGGACCGCGCGGTAGAAGAGGTCTGTGCAGAAAGAGGCACAGACCTGTCCTCTGCCACTGGACCACCAGAGAGGTAGGAGATTTAGGGGCATTGTGGAGATGGGGGCAATGTGAAAGGGACGATGTGGAGATTGAGGGGCATTGTGGAAAGGGCAATGTGAAGGTGGCCAATATGGTCGGGGGGCCCATGTCAATTCTTGCACCAGGCCCCCATGGCTTCTAGTTGTGCCTCTGGATAACAATAACTTTGTTCAAGAGATAACATCTTCAATCCTTCCTGGATGTCTCCTGCATGGACAAGGACATTGCAGACGCTACCAGGACCACGTAACCTGAGACTCGCTGAAAATAGTAATTTTAACCCCCTTAATGATCATAAGACCACACTTAGGAAAACTGTCCGTGACTTTCAAATTTTCCTCCATGGACATGAGATCTAGGACTGATTTAACATGTTATCAATTCAACAAGGCCACAAAGACAGTTCGTAGAGGCAAGGTTTTTCTGGCCACAGTAAGGTAAGTGTTGAGGAAGGGGGTATTATTAGAAGTTCTAGTTCTCCTTAAGGTTTTCCTTTCTTGAGCACAGGTGAGGAAATCAAAATGACTGTGCCTCTTAGCAACTCACCTATGCTCACACAAAGGGAATTAATACTTTGGCCCTTCCCATAGAGATTATTTGACAGTTTAAACTAAAGTAGGGTCCCTCAAGCAAGTACGAAAAATAAGCATAGCATTTTTCTATGTTGTTCTACATTTCTTTGTTAAACCCCTTGATGATGGAGAGGGCTCTAATGCATTGTAAGGTTAAACTTTACTTTTTGTCATGACTGCACCCCTTTAAAGAGGAGCTATGACTGAATGAATAAGTGACATTTAATTTAACAAAGGCTGTTATCTACACAGTAGTCCTTTATAAGGCAGTCAGGTATAACTATTAATATATTTCTTGATTTATAGTATCTGCAGTTGCCTGTGATAGGTCTGTATTTAGTTATGGCTTCCTTATTCTGAACAAAATTAGCTTTAGAAACAAGCCCCTACCATGGCACTATCAAATAATGTAAACCTTTTCACAATATTAAAATGCCATTGTCCAGCTACGAGTTCAAATGCAAAAAATAAACAAATCTATATACAAGACAACCATAATTATGATATTCTATCAAATCAATAGATACTTATGCTGAAAGTATAGTTCTCTTTAATTGTACACTGGTTTCTCATTTACCTCTACATTTTACCTTACAGTAATGCGTGATCGTAAGCAAGCTGTTAAAGTGCCCTCCCCAAAACCAGACCGTCAAAGGGTGCAGAACCCCAAGCCAGCTCCCGCTCAGACAGACAGGTGAGTAGTCATCATGTTCATGTAGTGCCTGCTTGGTTATGGGTTGAGGAATCTTTCTTTATGATATTAATCTTTTTTTGTCACTTCCTCTTTTAAGTTGGTAAGTTTTGTTTTTTCCATGCTTTGCTCTAACGTTGAGGTTAAATAGTTTATCCCTTGGGACCAGAGGAGTGCGCAACACATTGCTTTGCATTGCTCTAGTCCTCAAGAGGTTAACTAAATTGGTATTGTTTATGTAGACCGATCATACGCAAATTACTTTTAGAACTATTTATTTTTTGGGTCATCAAGCTGAAAAGGTGCACTTCTATTTAGCTTCATGATTAAGGCCCAAATGAGTATCCTAAATGGCAGAGTGGAATTGCACAGCTGTGAAACCTAGAGATACTGAGGTTCATACTGTTCTACAAGTATAACAGCCATCCTATATAATAATTCGCTAAGATGTTTGTCAGAAGCCGTCATGCGCAGTAGAGACTGCCCGAACACACAGAATGCTGGGAGTTCTGTGCTGGGAGCATTCTGTGCTTTCGGGCAGTCTCTACAGTGCATGACTGTGTCGGCAGCAGGACTCAGAGCAGGACCGGCCTCTTAACCCTTTGAGTGCCAGAGGGGTACGCAATGCATTGCGTCCCCCTCTGGCACTCAGAGGGTTAACATCACCCGGACCTTGGCCCGTGTACATGGGCTTTTACACTAGTACTGCATTAACCAGATAGAACACTAAGCCTGTCAGTGATGGAATTCAAAATCATAGGGACCTATGTTTAGAAGGAAATGGGGTTAATTCTGGCAAAGCTGATTGCGCCACAGGGAGCAAATACAAATTCCCCATGTTCCCACTGATTCAAATAGGACTTTTATTCCCTTGAATTCAAGCAAGGTCGTCTGCACATTTCTTCACAATGAGCTGTATACCTCTCTAGAATTCAAGAAGAAAAAATACCCATGGAAATCATTGGAAAATTGTACGTGTCCTCTAAATTGTACCACTTTATGTAGCTAATTTTTTCCCCTGCCTTCCTTAGGAAACGCCCAGTGTCTCCACAACCGAAGAGTTCAAGCAAAATTACCAGCATCCCAGGGAAAGGACCAGACTCCGCCCCTGCAGCCGCAGCTGCCAAGCCGAGCAAACCCAGCACGTTGTCACGCAGGGAGGAACTTCTGAAGCAGCTCAAAGCTGTGGAAGACGCCATTGCACGCAAACGAGCCAAAATTCCTGGCAAAGTATAGCATTGCTCAAGTACTGTGGTGAATCTAGAGAGACTATGTTTTTATATGTACATTTTGAGCTTGAATGTGGCCACATTGGATTTTGGAGTAACAGTCCCCCTGTCTTCTCTACTATTAATTTTGGCCACAGTTTCATATTCAAACTTGCTCAATCAGCAGAAAGTGTGATGTAGAGAACCTCATGAAAACAAGCTTTCCTGGTCTTCATCCCAATGAGCTGGCCATACCAGAACACAGCCCCATTCCTTAGTGGAAGAAGGACATTTGAAGATTCAGTTTGTGAGACACCTAATGTAGTTGATCAAGTTATCTGCTTGGAGCTCTACTGCCAATGGCTATGAATTTTTCCAGCCTTATTTTTTTTTTCTCCTTATGTTGGTCCTTGTGATTTGTCCATTTGCCATTGGCAAAGACCCCATCATCTCAGTATGTACATGTCTCAAACTGCTGCCAGTTACCCCAGATCTCCACATCACTTTTTCCCCTTCCACTTTCTTCGTCTGACCTCAAAGGGAGGCAAACCTATAAATATATATATATTTTTCTTTTTGATTCAATCCCAATCGAGAATTTGACAAGTTTTTATTTTTAACCCATAGGCTGTTTTAGTTGGGAAAGAAATGTAGCAGGAGGAACCAAGCTGAAAAAGCCAATTTGTTGGGATGTCTATCGTTTGACATAGGACAATTTTGGGGGGGTGAGCCCCTGGAATAAAGTATTTTGATAAAACACTTTTGCTGTGTTTCTTTACACCCTCTTTTATTGTTCTTTTTTATTGCCTCATAAACCTCTCTACAGAAAAGATGATGTATTTAGGGCCTTATGTAGAAAGAGGGCATACTAATAAACACCATAGAGGACAATAAATATTCCCCAAATTACCATTGATTTAAATGGGGCTCTTGAGTGCTAGTGAGGTTTCTAATGCTTTGCAAAGCAATGCCTTGCTACCATTGAGTGGGTTAAAATCCCATTTAAATAAGTGGACAATTTTATTTCCCCCCTATGCTGCACTTGGTTTGCTCCAGAATTGCTAATCTTTCCCTTTCTGCATAAAATCTCTGTTCTCCTCCAGTAGTCTGGAAGAGGAAAACACAGCAAGGGAATGCACGTTTCTTCTCACACACAGTTGTTTACCCTGAATATAAAAAAAGCCTGTGGTCAGAGGATCAGGAATGTAAGTACAGTAGAATATCTAGAGTAGGATAACCTATATACTGATCTGTGTAAAAGCATAGTGGAGCAATTCAGAGGCAAACAAGTCACAGCAGAAGGGACCAGTAATGTTTTGCTTTGATTTAAATTGGACTTTTAACCTCTTAGATACTATAGAGGTATCCAGCTAATTCAGAGGCAATGAACTGGTGACATATTTACCATTCAAGAGCTCAAATCCTCGAAATAAATGGATTATAATGATCATTTCGCCCTGAGGTGCAATTAATTTGCCTCAGAATTGTTCCTCCATAGCTTGTTTAATACAGGCCATTGTGTCTAAAGTCAAAGTAACCAAAGCCAGATCTTCATCTCAGGCATAACCTAGATAAGGTACCCTTAAAGGGATAGTAATACTTAGTTTTATCTTTATTTTATTTTGTAGGCATTAAAAAAACATGAAGAACGATATAAGTCTTATCTCTCAAACCTTTATGGTTTAAGAGATATTCACAAGCAAAGTATCTCCCCCTTGTTCAGCCAAATCAGAAGGGAGGTGCCCAGGTAGACTGCAGAGAGGGACAGTCTTCAATTAAGATAAGGGAAAAAGCTGAAAAACTTGTCAAGGGGGGCAGGGCTTTCATTGTTTTCATGCAAAGAAGATTGTCCCCTGCTGTTATTTGTCTGGTCTTACAACCAGATTCACATCTGAGAAGAGATGGCTTACACTAGGAAAAAGGGGCGGGAGGGGGAAACTTTGCTTGTGAACATCTCTTAAACCATAAAGGTTTGAGAGATAAGACTTATATCGTTCATGTTTTTTTAATGCCTACAAAATAAAATAAAGATAAAACGAAGTATTACTATCCCTTTAATCTTGCACCTAGCAACTCAGCTGCCTTTTACATGATCTGCCTTAGTCCCTCCCAATTTTATCTGGCACAGAAAATACCAGGGATGGATTTTGTATTAGGCAGAGTACACAGCTACTTGGGGAACCCTATTTTGATTGTGGTAGTGAGCTGCACATCTAAAGTGGATATGTTCAGCACAGTCCCAATGTCCATGTGGCTGGCTTTTTGACCAGGTTGTATATTTGTTTGAATGCTTATTCACTATTATCTGTTCCCCTGTAGAGATTACACTCTACCTGTGATTTTTATCACCATTGTAAGTGAAAACATCTTGTACTTAACGCTTTGAGTGTCACAGAGTGCTACAGACATAGGGCACTATGGCCAAAAGAAAACTAGTAATTGCAGCAAAGCCATTGTACCATAGGGAAGGAATGTAAATTTGCATTGCTTTAAATGAGGCTTTTAAGCTCTCTAGCATTTAAGTGGTTAAAACCCCTATTTATATCAATATATAATTGTGATAATTTAATTTATACCCTATGGTGAAACTGATTTGGTCTTTAACTATACAAGGGACAATAGATTTTCTTCTGTGTAGCAAAAAATAATCATCTGTCATGGCAATTTCCTAGTATCAATGGCTAATGCTGTATGAGCACCATATATTCATGACATGCAGCCAACTTTGGCATGTGTGAATGTGAGATTGTTTGTGTATATTTCAAAACTTTGAAAATGTAATCTTTACATGTAATATGAACCGGTGTATGAATGTGTGAAATCCGATGAAGTGGAACACTTTCCTTTTTTAAACTGTGACATTTAACTAATGGAAATACTGTCACTCTAGATCAGTATCTTTAATTCCTTCCTCAAGGCACCTCTTCTACTGGAGAAGGATGTAAAGAAGGGGATAAATATAAAGTTATTGTGAGGCAGCGGCACAACCAGTTATTGGAGGGCCCACATGCAAAGATTTTTTAGTCAAATATTTTTCCATGGGAGTAACAAGAAGCTACTGGGCCATGGGGCTGATGGGCCACTTGGATGCTAGGCCCTGTCACAACTTTACCTTATGTACCCCCCCAATAGTTATACCCCTGTTCATGGATCTTACAATCAGAATGACAAAAACAAGTATATAGTTCATAACAATTTCCAGAAATATATATCTGAAACTTAACATTCACATTTTTGTTAGTCTTCTAGGGGAAAAAATGATACCTTAAGCTCATGCCTGCGGTACATCAAAGTGCCAGAGAAGCCAGTTTGAGAACCACTGATCTAGATCTTGAAGTTTATTCTGCACTTTTAAATGTGCTGCAAATGCTTTGAATATCAATCCTGACCAAAAATCCTGACATCTTTTTCCATCTTTCCCTCCCCACCCCCCTTTGTAATGTGTTCAGTGCTACAGAGGTCTAGAGACCTATGACTTAGGGCCTTCTTCATGAAAACTTAAAAAAAAAAAAATTACTGGTTCAAATGGATGTTCAACCCCTTTAATGCCAGAGAAGTCTGCAACATATTGCAAAGCAACTAGCTTTAGAGGACTCTCTAGCATGCAAGGGGTTAAGATCGTCATTTAAAGCAGTGGGTGAATTGTGGGATTTTCTGCTATGATGTACTTGGTTTGCCTCAGAAATGCAACAATTTTCTTTGTGAACATGGGGCTCTCATAGTTTGCCTTGCAAACTTGTATAGGTACAGTGGCCATAGAATAGAAATGTGAGGGGCTTGTTTGTTCTTCATTTGTTCTTTCCAAAATGTTTGTGGTTTGATTATTATTTAACTTTTGAGTGCCAGAGGGGTACCCATCTGGCACTGAAAGTGTCAATGAAACTGTTAAAAGCCCAAATAAGTCATTCTGAATCCGTCTACAGATCACAACATGAAATGGCAAGTTTATCAACACAAAATTGGTGAAACCCTGGGAGGAAAAAAAACACAGTATAATAACAAAATATATTGCATTAAATAGAGCCGTTTCTTTGATCTATATGATGTAATTGTTCTTCCAAAAATTGCTCCACTTTTTTCTTTATAAATGCCAAAACTCATAATATTAATTATTTAAAAGGTCAGATCTTTGTAAAATACTGTAGATGGGATTCAGTGTACTTTGGGAGCAAAAAACTCAGAAGAGTGATATAAAGATGATACCTTTTAATGGCTAACTGAGGACATAGAAAGTGCAAGCTTACAGGACACTACGGCCCCTTCTCCAGACATGGGCTAACAAATAGCATCCTGTTCCAGCTTTATTGAGTTTTTTGCTACAGAAGTACACTGAATCCCATCTACTCTGTTGGCTAACATGGTACCCACTTTTTGTGAAATATCGTATATAATTCGCTAAATCGTGTGTAACGCCGCGACATGCACAGTAGACACTGATGCGCGTGCTGCAGTCATGCGCAGTAGAGAACTGCCCGCACCGCGGCTGATACAGAGCTGGGTGCTCCGAAGGAGCGTCCAGCTCTGTATCAGCCGTGGCGCGGGCAGTGTCTACTGCGATGACTGCCCCGCGACCGGGTGGCAGTGGCACTGTGGCCCGTGTAACGGGCTGTTCAACTAGTTATATTGTCTTATAGTTAATAAGGTTTTCATATAATATATGGAGTATATTTATCAAATCAAAAGGGAAGCAATTTTTGGGCCAGACAATAGAACCATAGTTATTAAAAGCACTAATCTTAGTAGTACGACCATTTGGTTAAATATGCCAGGAGCTGTATTCCAGCGCTGATTGATTGTTTTAACAAATAATGGGTCACATATCCTATATAATAATTTTCTAAAACGGTGTAACTATGCTTTCATGCGCAGTAGAGACTGCTCGTGACGAGGCTGATACAGAGCAGGGTGCTCCGAAGCCAGTCCGGAGGTCTGACTTCAGATCATCCAGCTCTGTATCAGCCACGGCGCGGGCAGTCTCTACTGGGCATGACTGTCACGCGACTGTCTGGCACTGTGGACTGTGTACACGGGCTCTTCTACTAGTATACATATAATATGGCAAAAGTTATGAAATATTAGAGTGATTCAAATGGGCATTTTTATCTGTTAGATTAAAGGACTGTTTTTCTTTGGTTTAGTAGAGTTTCATTGATTTCAGGTTTCTCTTATGTCCAATATGGAATACAGGAACCATGGTGTAAAGTTCCCCTCCTCCAGAGGGCAGGGTAGTTCAAAAAAGGTGGGTCTTTTGAGGCGGAATCTCTTTCCCTTTTTTCCCTCTAGCCTTACCTCTGCCCTGACAAATTACCTAGCCTCAGGAAAAGGGCACGCTTGCATTGTTCTTAGATTTTAGTCTTTTTTTATTTTTCCTTTTATATGGGGCTGTATAATCCCTTATTAGACAGGCTCCCCTTAACTGGCTCTCCTGAATTTGGATTGCCCAGTTAACAGGTGTACTTCTGCACAATTTCCATGTGGATACTGTCTTTATTACGAGTCTAAACCTCATTACTGAATTTCTCTGAGGCTCTGTATTGATATAATGGGAGTCTGAAGACAGAGGACTGGCAAGTTAACCCTTTGAATGCTGTGGTCTTTACTGCAATGCCCCTTATCTCACTTGGGGGTTATTGCCTGTTTAGCACTCAGTCCTTCATATTTCTCATAGTTTCTGTACTTGCAAAGGTGGGTGCTTTTAGTGCTATGGTTTTTAATCCATTTTACACACCAAGTTACATTATCTTTTGTCTAGTAGACTTTTTATTTTCATTGTTGTTAGGCATACTCTGTTATTTTCTGGTAATTCTCTATATATTCAGGCAATATTTAGCTTTATTTCTGTTTTCTTTTAGTTGTATCATTTTTGGTACATGGCCCCTTTGGTCCATGGGAATACATGGTGAATCTTTACCAGGACACATCTCTGCACCTCCCTCTTTCACCAACACGGTTCAGAGCTGGCTCAAAATGAATTCCTGGCCATACTCCATTCCATGGGCAGTGTGAGGACGGAGCTGAAATGGCTGGAGAAGCACCCATTGTTTAGTATGGGAACTACACTACCCAGAATACAGTTTCTCCTGGGCTATCTGCTGAGGACAGGTTGCTGCTTTTGGTGGCAACCATCTTACTGTTGCCATTGCATAAGCTATGCAGAGACTTAGTCCCCGGTTTAACTCTTTGCAAGTCAAATAAGTACTTTTTTGGATATCTGTGTATTTTTTCATACTTCTCTACCACCAGCTGTAGAATCTGTTGAAACCTCAAGGTCTCAGATTCTAGTCCCAGCAGGGTCAACTTCACCTTTGATCCTTCCGAGTTAGAGAAATTGAGTACAATTAAATTAGGTAATATTATCTATCCCCCAGGGCATTCTTGAAAATGAGAGATAATCTCAATATATACTTGCTGGTAAAATACTTTGATATTATTATTACCCCAGTGGACACATGGGGAAAACCCAATCTAAGGATGCAGGGGCCCCTTTAACTAGCTCACTGTTCCTCAAGCCAAAATATGTTTCCATGGGAATATTCTGGCACCCTATGCCCCTCTTCCACTGTGATCCATACTAATGCTCTGAGGCCTTTTTCGGTAGAACAAGAGCCAGTTTGGGCTAAGACTCTGATACCTTAATTTGCTTCATCCCTTCATCTGTTAAAGGGGTTCTCCATTTTTGATGCCCCACTTCAGACACATTGATACTGTCTTTAGCAGCCAACATTAATAGGTTGGACACGCCTATGAGGAGGAACTTAACACTGATGGGAAGGATATGGAGTCTTACTTGTCTTTTGGGGATGCCTATGAGGAAGACCCTTACCCCTTGGTTGAGGGGCTTATCAAAGCTGTTTTCTCGGTCATCCAATACAGGTTACTAGTAACTTTGGGTAGGCGATCAGCCCCTTTAAGTAGGCAGGAACAATTCTGAGAAGTGAATGCAGGGGTGGAGCCTACCTTCCCTCCTTGGCCGCAGCTAGCCAACCAGCTCCAGTAAGATTTGTTCCTTGGTGAAGACACAAGGAAAGAGAACAGTTCTGCTATGGTTTTAGCTTGTTTATTATTTTTCTGTTAGAGATGGGATACCATCATTAGGTGGATTACCATCACTGACAATTCCCATCACCCAAATGTAGATAGCTCAGTTTACCAGGTGCCTTTGTGGACCTAAGCACTGAGGGGGAAATCTTGGCTGCAAGTTCTTTCCGCAGGAGTTGCCCACCGAGGCTTCTTCTTGATACATGGTAATCTGAAGACAGACGATCTGCAGGAAAGGTGAGCAACCCTTTTGGTGGCAACCATCTTATTGATGTCCCACATTGCCCCTCCGCACAGGGGTCTCCCTTGGAGTTCCTATTGCATACTCCTGCACTCATTGAGTTTATCTGTATGTTTGCTGGGTGTTTGGAGAAAGTTTCTGTGGTAAATTAACCCTTTGGTTGCTGGTATAGCATCTTTGGGGGGGTTTGGGGCACTGTCCCTATTGGGTTCAGTGTTTGTTGGGTCTTGTGACATGTTTTAGTGATGTTTGGTGCAAATTGACTTCACAGTTATAACTTTGCAAAAAAATTGTGTTCTGCGCGCTTTTACTGCATAGATGCCATTGCGCCGTTCACTTCTATGGGACTTTACAGTTTGGGACATATCTCTGCTACTGCTCAACGTAGTGACATCAGAGACGGCTGATTTTAATTGTCTGCCCTTGCTCTACTATCTGGTCAATGTTTAGTGTGTGTTGGGGGGCTTAGGGGGGCTTTGGGCACTGTTGGGGTACTTTTTCTGGGCAAACTACATTTCCCATGAGCGCTTGCATCGCACACTCGTTCCTGATTGGCTCCCGTTGCGGGAGCCATTTTGTGCTTTCCCTGAACGGGTACCCTACGCTGGGCCTGGACTCTCCTTCTCTCCTCAGCAGATTAACCCTTCGCCTGCCAGATAAGTGTATTTTAGTGATTTCTGGGGTGAAATTTTAATCATACACACTGTATTTGGGTATTTCCTTATACCTTGAATGTTTTGACTCTGTAAGAATGTCTATTTCTTTGGAGCTTGGGGCTAGGACTAAGACTGAGGACACTGGGGTCTCTGCATCCCCCTTTGTGCACTGATCCTCATATCAATCAGGGTTGCCTAGAGAGTTCTCAGGTTATTTATGCCCAACATGTTCTGTTGTCCCTGAGCATTCCCCAGGAACCTCCAGCCATGCATTAGAGCCAGTTTGGGTGCAAGAGTTTAAGGCTGCTAATAGAGACCTCCAGCATATAAGAGACCTCCAGCATACATCTCAGCTCTTTCCATACCAGTCACAGGGGGTCTTCCGCTCCGGACGGACCCCTACTTCTGTCAGATCTTCTCTACCGAAACCGCAGGGAGTACCTGACGCATCAGATTACTCTGATGAGGAACTGTTGGTGGATTCTGACGCTGAGGAATGGTCTGCAGTGGACTCCTCTCAGTTCTTTGGAGACCCCCCTTTGAGGCTGACCCTGATCCCTCTGCTGAGGGCCTGAGCAGAGCCATATTAAACACCCTAAACATTCCCTTGGTTCAAGAGGTTTCTTCGGACCCCCCTGATGTATTTCAGGAGCCCATACGGCCCCATACTTGTTTTCCACTTCTCCCCACTCTGGACCGGTTAGTGTCTGATGAGTGGTAGTCTCCCGACAGAAAGCCTTTTGTCTCAGAGAAGTTTGCTAAGCCTTACCCCATTTTCTGATGTGGCGCTAGCTCAGTGGGTTCATTCCCCCAAGGTGGGTGCCCTTGTTTCTAGGACTTCTAAGTCCACTGCTTTCCAGCTGCTGCTGCCTTACAGACTGGACTGACAAGACACTTGAGGTCTCCCTCAAGTCCATTTTTGCCACCACGGTTACTTCCCTACATCCAGCATTTGCTGCTGCCTGGGTAAATAGGGCCAGTGCAGTTTGGACTGAACAGCTCACTCTTGCTGTTCGTCAGGAAGCTCCTACTCCTGATATATTGCGGCTACTTGCCAACATTTCTGAAGCCCAGCATTAGGTCTCTGCTGCTTGGTTTGATGCCAACAGTTGGTGGCAAGGGTTTCCACCATGCCTGTGGTTGCCAGACGAGATCCTTGGCTCAAGATCTGGTCTGCTGACACTGCTTCTCAGGGAGCACTGCTCTCCTTGCCCCTTCCGGGCACTTCTCTGTTTGTGCCAGATCTTAAGGCTCTGATTAGTGAGGCCACAGGGGGTAAGAGTACCCTCCTGCCTATGGTTTCCAGGAAGCAGACGCTTATCAAACATAATCGTTTTTTTCGTGCTGCTAGACTGAGGCACATCTGGTGAACCAGGCGGTTCCCCGAGCTCCACGTTCCTCCTCCACCAAGCCCAAACCACAAGGGAACCCTAAGTCCTCCTCCTAGCCCAAGGCTTCTGAACCTTCCTCGGCATGACTCACCGAACCCAGGTATCCACTCGGCTGTGGGTGGCCATCCTCGTCACTACCACAGCGTCTGGGAGGACTCAGTGGTGGACCCATGGGTTTTGCAGGTGGTGGCGGAAGGATACAGGTTACCTTTCACTTCTCTTCCTCCCTTCGGGTTTTTCCCTTCTCACACGCCTCGGGGTAGAGAAACGCAGTCTGTTTGGCACTATCCAGGCCCTTCTGGACAAGGACATTCTGGAACTGGTTCAGGACCACGGTTTGGGTTTTTACTCAAACGTATTTGTGGTTTCCAAGAAGGATGGTGGCTGTCGGCCGATTTTGGACCTGAAGGATCTCAATTCCTTTGTGATCAAGACTCATTATCACCAGGAGTCCCTAATGATGGTGATTGCTGCCATGTCCCCCAGGGACTTCCTTGCTTCTCTGGATCATCAGGACGCTTATCTGCACAGCTCCATTCATCCAGAGAGCTGGCAGTTTCTCAGATTTGCCTGCGACTAAGGGCATTTTCAGTTTTCTACTCTTTCCATTTGGTCTGACTACAGCTCCTCAAGTCTTCAGTTGTGTCCTGGGAGCCTTCGTGTCCGACCTCCATTGGAAAGGCACCAGAGTCACTCCATACATGGACGACCTGCTTCTTGAGGCCTTTTCTTCGGAACTTCTTCATCGGCAGGTTCAGGACTGCACTCATGCACTCACCCATCAAGGGTGGATCCTCAACATGGACAAGTCGTATCTTGTCTCATCCCAGCGTCTGGTCTTCCTGGGCCTTCTCTTGGACACTCAGCAGAGCACGGTGTTTCTCGCGGACAAGGTGGCTCACCAGATCGCCCACGGGGTTTCCACTGTTCTGGCTCATGATCCAGTTCCAGCCAAGACGTTGTCCTCTCTAGTGGGGAAGTTCATTTCCACCATAGAAGCAGTCCTGTTTGTCATGGCTCACACCAGGGAACTCCAGAGGTTTGTGGTCCAGGTGTTCAGGGGTCAGCCGGACCTCCTGAAGGTGTCAGTATCCCTCCCTCTTCATGTGGAACTAAGTCTGTCATGGTGCCTCAACCTCTCCAATCTGCTGAAGGGGGAAGACCTTCTTGTTATCCTTCTGGACCACAGTGATGACGGATGCCATCCTGTCCGGCTTGGGAGTGGTCCTAGGTCACCTGAATGCTCAGGGTCGGTCGTCTCCGGAGCTTCGGGCAATTTTTCACTCCCTTCGCTACTGGACACAACAGCTGGAGGATTGCCCGGTCCAGGTCCAGTCCGACAATGGAATGGCAGTGGCTTATATCAACATGCAAGGCGGAACAAGAAGTCTCGCTGCTTGGTTAGCAGTCCGGGCTATCTTGTCCTGGGCTGACGAACATGTTTCTGCCATATCCGCAGTTCACATCCCCAGCGTAGACAACGTCATGGCAGACTTCCTCAGTCGACACACTGTGGTCAGTGGAGAGTGGGAACTGCATCTGGAGGTGTTCAACCTCATTGTTCAGAGGTGGGGTCTTTCATGCATTGACCTGATGGGGACAAGACGCAACCGGAAGATTCTCATGTTCTGCTCTCGCTGGAGGGATCCTCTAGCTCTAGCAGTGGATGCCACGTCCATTCCTTGGTTATTTTCTCTGGCTTACATCTTTCCTTCCATCCCCATGTTGCACAGGGTGTTAAGGAAACTGAGACTGGAGCGCTGTCCAGTCATTCTGATTGCTCCGTACTGGCCTCTGCAGACTTGGTTTCCGGAGCTTCTGGACCTATCAGTGGTGGAGCCTTCCAGCTCCCTTGCCGTCTGGATCTTCTACAGGGTTACCCGCAGAAGGAGGGTGTCCATCGTCTAACCTTGATGGCTTGGAAATTTGAATCCTCACTACTGTGGAAGAAAGGGTTTTCTTCTGGTGTGGCGACTATGCTTAGTTCGCACAGGCCTGTTTCCTGTAGGGTTTACCATCCAGTCTGGTCTACCTTCTCTATTGGTGTGCTGATAAGGACCTATCTCTGGATTTTGATTTTCCTATGGTCCTGGCCTTCCTACAGGAAGGTGTGGACAAGGGCCTCAGTTTGAGTTCCCTTAAGGTTCAGGCATCTGCTCTCTTTTTTTGTTCAGTTGTCTAGGTTTTCTTCCAGGGCGTTGCTCATACTCGTCCTTTATTTCAGCCTCCCGCTTCTTAGTGGGATCTTAACTTGGTTTAGGGTGTCCTTCAGCTCCCTCCCTTTCAGTCTTTGGCTACTATTCCTCTACATCTGCTGACATGGTACATGGCTTTTCTCCTGGTGATCGTGTCTGTTCGCCGTGTCACAGAGTTGCATGCTCTGTCTTGTAAACCACCCCTTTTTGGTGTTTCACTAGAACATGGTGGTGCGTCCGACTTCACAGGAGTTTCTCCCTTAGGTGGTTTCTGAGTTCCTCCTTAATCAGGAGATTGTGGTTCCTTCTTCTGCCCTGGCCCTTCCTCTGACAAAGGGAAGGATCTCCACTTGTTAGCTGTGGTGCATTGTCTCAGGTTTTGTGTGTACCGCACTAAGTCCATTCGATGGTCTGACACGCTATTCGTCATTCCTGGGGGTCCCAGGCCAGGGAGACCTGCATCCAAGTGTCCCTTGTGTCTTTGATTCAGACCACTGTTCTATTCCTGTCTATTTAAAGGGGCCGATCGCCTACCCAAAGTTAACAGTAACCTGTATGGACTAAGAGAAAAGGATTTAACAGGTAAGACTAAAATCCTCTTTTAGATACTTTGCCTGTCTCTGAGCCTCGTGGGACAGGGTCTTCTTCACTGGACATCTTCCAGCGACACAGGACCAGGTTATCGTAGAGAACCCCTGATAGGAGACTCTTTAATAAACATATATGGAATCTTAATCCTTTCTCAGCTGAAGTCTGTTACAAGTGGGTTACCCCACCTGTTGTTCATCCTCCCCATCTCTCACATTGCTAAAAATATAGTGCTGCCTTAGGCAGATGCCATGGCCCTTAAAGATGAGGCTGACTAGCACTTAGAATCCTTTTTGAAGGATAATTTTGCAGCCACAGTGCCATGGGACCAATTTTTGCTACAGTGTGGGTTAGTAGAGTCATGGTTATCTGGGTGTGAACAACTGTCAGTCACCATTGGGGGGAGGATGTTCCTAAAGAGGAACTTCTGGTCAAGCTAGGCAATATCACGGATGCCAATGCATTCCTTACTGAGGCACCTTTGATGCCACCAGGTTTTCTGCAAAGGCTTTATCCATCTCTTCTGCTGTGCTTTGTACCTTGTGGCTCAAAATATGGTCGGCTGACTAGTCTTCCAAAAAGTCTTTGGCTTCCCTTCCTTTTGCTAGGCAAGGTCATTAGCTACTCTACTCTTTTTCCCAGGAAGGCGTGTGGCTTATGTTAACCCAGCCAGTCGGGGTCTTCTATGGTTCAAACTACTCACTGCTCCCCACCCCAAAATGCAAAGAGGCTTGTCAGAACAAAAATCGTAAGGCTGACAAGCCCACCTCCGCGTGACTTGAGGAGTCCTGGCCCTTCATTACTTGTAGGGGCAGACTCCATCTTTTTCGAAGGGCATGGGAGTCTTCTGTGACAGACCAGTGGGTTCTTTGAGTCATTTTGGAAGGGTACCACATAGATCTCAAATCCCTTCCACCTTACCTTTTTGTACAGAGTTCCTGAGATCTGGTCCAGGATCTTCTTTTATAGGATCATCCCTTTTGGAGAAACAGGTTCTGGTCCCCGTTCCAGCTCAGGAACATGTCACCGGATTTTACTCCAATCTTTTTCTGGTTCCCAAAAAAGGGCTATGAGCCCAGAAAAGAGTAGAGCAATTTGTCATTTCATGATTTCAATATTTTATTGGAGACGTAGCAAATCCTGTTCCATACTGTTAAGCAGTACACGGAGTGGTTATCCCGGGCAGGGTGCATTAACCTACCCTGTATACTACTACTGTCTAGATTGTTTGTTGCAAGTCCATAAAATCACACATGTAAATTTCATTACTTTTATCATATACTGTTTGAACCCACATTTTGTGGTCTGCACTGCCTTCTGTGTTTCTTTATAACCCTGTGACTGCTAGAGAGGTCTCCAGTGCATTGCTTTTCAACTGGAGACCTCTTTATGCAAGGAGTTAAAAGCCATATTTTAAACATCCTTTATCTTTATGGAGCAGTTGATTTGCCCTGAATTGCTCTTCTTCTGACTATACATTTGGCCCCTTGAATTTCCTTTTATAAAACTTATCAATTGACTTTTATTTTCCGCCCCTTCGATACCGAAACAATTAGCAGAAATTTTGACCTGTGTCACAATGCGGCATAAACTTGTGCCAAGCACATAAATTGTTACCTAAGGCCAGGCATTCCTCCTCTATGACAGTAAAGTGCACTGTACTTTAGTAACCCTGTCCTGAAACCTCCTACATCATGCAATTTAGCAAAATACATGACAATGACATTAAGGGACACTCAGTGACTCAACCTACATGGATATGCACTGATACCTGTGACAAAAACTTCCAAGTTTCAGTTTTCAGCCAATTCCTTTACCCCTTAAGGACCAGAGGGGTGAGCAACACATTGTAAAGCAAAACCTTGTACTTTTCTGGTCTTCAAGGAGTTAAAAATAATTTGGTGCATCTCTAATACAAACACTCCTTTAAGGACATCCAATAACAGATTTGTGACACCAAATCCATTATTGGACTACAGCTCCATCATCATTAGCTGTCCATTGGCAGGCCGAGGATGTTGGAAGTCATAATACAATAAGAAGTGTGGTGTCACAGGTTTCTACCTGTTTGTAAGCAGACATTTTTATATTCTCTCAAGTACTTAATGGAGAACTAATATTAGGTATTACCCTCACTTACTTTACTACGGTCAAAATGTCCTAATTGCCCCTATGAATTTTTCCCTGCTTTTTTAGATTCAAGTAACATCTTCAGTCCTGCCCGGTCCATAGAGGCACATATGACAGTTGCTGCCAGTTTTTTGTGAAGCAACTTTTGTGAATCTACTTAAACTCTTAAAGACCAGAGGGGGGTGTACAACATGTTGCACAACCCTATGGTACTTAGAGTTTAAGCTTCCATGGGTGGAGTTTGTGTCCTGTGGTCATGCTAGCAACTGTCATGTTTGCCTCCATGGAAATCACATCCACAACTGACTCTTGAGCAAAGGCACAATGGCTAAATTCATAGAAGCCGTTAGGATTTTATGGCCATCATAAGGTTAGTGGTGGGTTGTCATTATGAAGTGTTACTTCTCCTTTAAGTTTTCAGTTCCCGAAATAAACCTGGCTTCTGGCTATTGAGTGTTTTTTATTTTTATTAGGCATATTGGTCTATATTTATATATCCTGGTGAAAACCGTTCCTAAATACATCTTTTTAACCCATTTATTGCCAGAGAGGTCTCCAATGCATTGCCTCACAATGCATTGGAGACCTCTCTAGCATTCCTGGGGTTAATACATTAAAATTAACAGACGTTTTTGGGTGTCCCCTGTGTTGCTTTACTCCAGAGTAACGCCAGTTTGCTTTTCTATATATGGACCATACTTATTTATCAATAAGGTATGTGAAAACGATTGGGGTTATTTATCATCCTATATAATAATTTGCTAGGATGTTTGTCACGATGCAGTCATGCACAGTAGAGACTGCCTGTGTTCGGCAAGTCTCTACTGTGCTTGATTGCATTGCGTGAGTGAGGCGACGCGAGACTGCATCGCGTGGAGCAGTGAGGTAGCAGCCTCTTAACCCTTTGAGTGCCAGAGGGGTATGCAACGCATTGCAAAGCAATGTGTTGCGTACCCCTCTGGCACTCAAAGGGTTAACATTACTCGGACCTTGGCCCCTGTATTTTACACTAGTTACATATGTTAGAACAGTTTGGTGGTAAAACAATTGCTCCATAGAGCGTTTTCATAAATAGGGAGCAATTCTTTTGTTTTTAGCATTTAGATTTTGCCTTGATAACATTTACAATCAAATTAATTTTCAAAGAAGAAATTGTATATTAACTAGTGTGAACATACACCACAGAAGAATGGGGAGATTTATAAAACTGGAGTTAAGAGAATAATGGCTGTGATCTGGGCTAAATCTTAACCCTTTGAGTGCTAGGGTGGTATCCAATACATTGTTTTGCCATGCATTGGATACCTCTCTGGTACTCAAAGGGTTAAGTTCAGCATTTATAAAATTGCCAAAACGAAGTCATAACGATCGCTCGTCGAGTTTTTGGAGAAGTTACATACGAGAGGGTGAAAAAAAAAATGGTGCAAGGAATTTGGTACAAGGTTACATCTGTTTTTAAAATGAAAAATAAAGTCTGAAATGCATTGATAAGATAGCAATTAACTCCATATTTAGGCGCTGTCGTTCATTTATGACGAGCACCTGACTTTACATGCATTATTGACATTTTAACCCTATGGGTGACAGGTATCCAATGCGTAATGGATGGGGCATGGGCTGCATATGTTCAGTATTTTGCAGCACTGGCTGGGTTCTGGTGCACAGGAAGAGGCTAATGCTCCTATCTTTGGACTAATATGGGGGCTGCCAAGGCACTGAACGGATACTTCTTGGATGATTTGGAGACGATAAACTTTTCCCATGAGGCCTGTTTTTTTTCCCCCAGGCCTCAGATAAGGGGAAGGTGCTATGGCTCTCCACTCTTTTTCATTGCAAAGGGTGGCCCAAGATGCACTTTTCAAATCTCTATGCTGTAACACCTTACAGGCAGATAAGTATGTTTTTTTATTTTTTGTCCTTGAGGATCTATTGGCTATGTCAGAGCACAAGTGAGTCATAGGCAAGTCTAAGACCACCACGGTTTCAGGGGGTTGCTCCATAGCCTTTTGCTCCTCACGTCAAACTGGTCCCACTTGTCCTGACACTACTGCGTGGATTACTAGGATCATGACTTGGAGGAGTAACTGTTAGGAGCAGTCCATATGTATGTGCCTAAAGTGGACATTGTTCTTACTGTTTCTAAGATCCTTGAGGCTAATGCATATTCTACTTAAAGGGATAGTAATACTTAGTTTTAACTTTGTTTTATTTTGTAGGCATTAAAAAAACATGAAGAATGATATAAGTCTTATCTCTCAAACCTTTATGGTTTATAAGATATTCACAAGCAAAGTTCCCCTCCCCGCCCCTTTTTCCTAGTGTAAGCCATCTCTTCTCAGATGTGAGTCTGGTTGTATGACAGTACAGATAACAGAAGGGGACAATTTTCTTTGTATGAAAACAATGAAAGCCCTTCCCCCCTTGACAAGTTTTTCAGCTTTTTCCATTATCTTAATTGAAGATTGTCCCTCTCTGCAGTCTACCTGGGCATCTCCCTTCTGATCTGGTTGAACGGGGGGGGGATACTTTGTTTGTGAATATCTCTTAAACCATAAAGGTTTCAGAGATAAGACTTATATCGTTCTTCATGTTTTTTAATGCCTACAAAATAAAATAAAGTTAAAATGAAGTATTACTATCCCTTTAAGCTGCATCTGGTTCATCTGGAAATCCTTGGCTCTATATATATATGCTTTGGCTAAAAATATGGTCAGCAGACCAATCTTCCAAGAAGTCCATTGTCTCTCCCCCATTTTTGGGCAAGCAGTTGTTTGGCCTAGAATTGGAGACAGTCTCTAGTCACATTACTGATGACAAGAGAGCTCCTGCTGCGTTTGATTACACCCAAGAGTTCCTTCTTTCAGCAGAAGATGCATGGTTTTCATTGCCCCGCCAGTATGTGTATGCATCCAGGTCATCTATTCCTTCACCGACCCAGGCGTGCCCTTTCCAAAACCTACACAGCACAGGCAGGCAACTAGTCTATCTCTGTATGACTCACAGAGGTCAGGGCCCTCCCCACCAATTGGTGGTTGTTTACATCTCTTTTACAATATGTGTACTCCCTCTGTTTTGGGCCAGTGCGTTTTAAGGGTACTTTGGGAAGGTTACTGCATAGATTTCAAAAACATGCCTCCTCATTGCTTCTTTATATCCATGACCCTCGAGGTCCTGGGTTTTACCATTATTGTTAGAAGCAGGTTTTCTGTGGTTGACCTGCAGATCCTGGTGCAGCTCAGAAAAGATTCTATTCCAACATTTTCAAAGTTCCCAAAAAGGATGGCAGCTGCTGTCCTATCCTGGATTTAAAGCACCTCAATGATTTTGTCATACACCGATTCAAATTGAGTTTTTGCGTTCTGTCATCACTACTATGTGTCCAGAGAAGTGTTTAGCTTCTCTAGTCATAAAGAACAATTATCATTAATGGTTCCTCAACATTGCCTTGCATTTTTTTCATTCTCTGCTTTACCTTCTGGGCTGGCATCTGCTTCTTGGGTTTTCACAAAGGTCATTGCAGTCTTGGCTGCCTGCATTCATTCTCTGGGGATTTTTCTTGCTCCCTATCTGCATGACTTTTTCCTAAGGGCTCCTTGAAATAAGTCTCCATGCCTTCAGATTCAGAAGTGTGTGTCCATACTTGGGCAAAAAACACAAATAGAGGAAGAAACCACACACCCCCTTGAAAAAAAATAAATAAAGACAAACCAAACCAATAGAAACAAAAAGAAAATAGCATATATCTGTCAAACAGGGTTGATCAAATAGGGTTGGGAGAACAACTTCAAGAAATACTCTGGTTCTGTCCCAGGTTCTAGTCTTTCTCTGAATGAGATTCAATATGCTGTGTTCTGCTGGATGACAAGATTCAGCAGTTTTCTCAGCAGGTGCCATGGGCCTTAGCCTGCTCATCAGTGACAGTACTGAAGTACATGAAGATGTTGGGACACCTGGTTTCTGCCTGGGAGGCAATTCTCTTTGCCCAGTTCCACACTTGGGAGCTGCAGCCGGAGATTCTCAGTAATTGGTCCAGATAGCAGTGTCATTTCTCTCACATCATATCTCTTTCCAGTGAGACAAAGTCAGATCTTCGTTGTTGCTTCAGGTGTTCCATCTCACTCTGGGTCAACAGTTGGTCATCCTGAACTGGTCGGTAGAGTGTGTCTTCTGTCCATCAGCGTGTTGGAGCTCCAGGCAATATGCCTTGCTCTGCTGCATTGGTCCCAGCTTCTCTGGGGTCTACTGGTGTGGGTTCAGACTGACAATACAATAGCGGTGGGTTATGTCAATAACCAAGGTGGACCAGGATCACAACCACATGGTCAAATGTTTGGTTGATTCTCGCGTGGGCAGAAGATCACATGCTATCTCTCTCTTAGCTGTTCACATTCCAGGGGTAGACAGCATTGTGGCAGATTTTCTCAACAGTCAACGTCTGTATCCCAGGAATTGGGAACTCAACCAAACAGTGCTCTATTATGGGATCTCATAGCTGTGGATTTGATGACATCTGTCAAAACACAAGGTTCTCCTGCTTTGTTCCAAGTCTTGGGACCCTCTTACTCTTTCAGCGTATGAGATGGGCATTAAGTGGCCTCTGGTCACCTGTAACGCTTTGCAATGCGTTGCATACCCCTCTGGCACTCAAAGGGTTAGAGATATCTACCCCTAAACGCCGACCACATTAACCCTCTACCACCCTCTAAAGGGTTTTTATTGGCAGGAACGGAGCTATAGGCTTTCTAATTTTGGAAAGTATATAAGAAAAGGGTAAGCATTGCAGGTCATTTTTGTTTTTGCTCCTGAGGACGTGGCCTGTAGTGCCATGAAACACGTTGAATGATCTGTTATTTTTAGCTTTTTATTGTCCTTATGCTTTTTATTTTTGTATACTAACATTGATATTTCAAGTTTGTATTTTTTGATTAGTAAATAGAGCTGATTAACTCTAATAACGGTTGGATCTCGTGCCCCTGATAATTTGACTCTACACTGAGATTTGGATAAAGCCTGAGAGTTCCCAGGATTCAGGACACCCGCTTCTCGTTCAGTCCCCACAAAATACCAGACTGTGTTTATTCCAGAGTCTGAAAGAAAAGGATTTAACTCAAAGGCACTGATGTTTTCCTACAGTCTCAACCAGTAAAGTAGTGCCCCAAAGACCCATTCGACCTGTGGAGACATAAGTCCTCGGACAGGGGGCCTGTGTCGATTGGAACAACTCTGAAGGAGATCTACCCAGGAGACGTGCGGTGGGTACCTACACTATCCTACCCCAGGGATATATTGAAGAGGTAGCGGCAGCGGTCGAGTGAAGAAACGTTCTGCAGTATACAGACTGTGTTCTATTAACGTATATATATATATATATATATATATATATATATATATATATATATATATATATATATATGTATGAACTCTGGGTTATAACAGGAAGTACTGTTGTAATTTTTCAATATCTTTTATATGGTTTTGTGTACGATTTGTATAAATATTGTAATTGCTTCTTATTTTTGCTTATATACTTTGTGTTTAAGGGGTCTCGTTAGTAGCGCTTGGAGAGTGAGTGTATTTGTGAGACTAAACTGCCTTCAACAGAGACTGCTAAACTCTGTTAAGTATGCCAGCAAAGATTTCTGGAACGGAGGTTCCATCCCAGTTCGAGGATTTCCTGGGATAGATGAAGATATCTATGCAGGAAACCTTTGCCTCAATTCAAGAGGCTTCTAGAAAACACCAGAGAGCCTCAGACCCAGATGAAGGTCCTTCACACATTAGATGACGAAGAATCAGCCAGTGTGATGGAGATGGAATCAGCAGTCTCATCTGCGGAAGAAGGTGAAATATCTGATGAAAAAGGTAACTTCAGTGTGGATAAAGTGGATGGGCTAGTAAGGGCCATGAGAAAGACCTTAGGCCTGACTGAGACCCAGAAAGAGTTGAATGTCATTGATAATGCCTTCATTGGATACAAAAAAGAAGCTCTATCCATGAAATGATAGCTTCTGAATGGAAGTTCACAGACAGAAGGTGTCAGACTTCCAAGAGAATGCAAAAATACTAACGCAGGGGTTACTCCTTCAAAGGTGGGTGCTGCTGTCGAACAAATTTCAAGGAGAACAACCCTGTTAGAAGATGGAGCAATTTTATGGGACCCGATGGACAAAAAAGCAGATTCTGTTCTCAAGAAACAGTTTTCAATTATTGGCCAGAACATGAAAACCGCAACTGCCATGGCCTGTGTGTTCAGAACCCTCCGGATCTGGCTATCAGAATTTGAGGAGAAGCTAGACTCATCTGTTTCAAGATCACGTCTCCTTAAAGATTTAGAACCCGTAAGGGAAGCAGTTAATTTCTCTTGTGATGCTTCATTGGATAACACCCGTGGCCTGGCGAAATAATCTGCCTTATCGATCACCACGCGAAGATCCCTATGGATAAAATCTTGGGAAGCAGATGCTACCTCAAAAAATATATTCAAACATCATTACCAGTACAGAGTTCTGCCATTCGTCCTCGTATCAGCACCAAGAGTTTTCACGAAGTTTCTGGTAGTAGCCCTGGCTGCACTACGTACCAGCACATCAGAGTACTATCTTACTTAGACGATCTACTGCTTGTGGAAGAATCCGCAGAAAGGTCAAAAGACAGCACAGACAGATATCTCAAGCGCTTAAAGGATCTGAGCTGGTTAATCAACCTAGAAAAAAGTCAGCTTCAGCCAGCACAGCAACTCCTAGGAGTTCAATTCGATACAGTACAGGGAATGGCAAAACTGTCTCAAGACAGACAACAAAGACTGTTCAAGAGGGTGTCAAGATTTCTGAGACGTCAGGAACAGACTGCAAAAGAATTCTCTAGGCTGTTGGGGAATCTTGCCTCAGCACATCAGATTCTTCCCTGGGCCAGTGCCCACAGCAGATGGACTCAGCTCAACTATCTAAAATTTTACAAACAGGACCCAAACAATGTGTTCCAGCAAATTCCAATCTTACCCTCTACAAGGCGGGAGTTACGTTGGTGGTGCCAACCAAAGAACCTCTCACAGGGAAGATGTTTAAGCACTTATCGGTGTGAAACAGTGACCACTGACACCAGCAAGTCAGGATGTGGTGGAATTTGGAGAACCCAGATTGTCCAAGGTACATGGACACCCAGGGAGGCAAAACTCCACATCAATATTCTGGAGCTACAGGCAGTGTGGAGGACTCTCAAGCAACTAAAATCAGTCCTCAAGAACCTACCTGTTCGTATCAGATCGGACAACACCACTGTAGTTCAATACCTATTAAACCAAGGAGGAACAAGGAGTCAGACGCTCAACCTTCTAGCACTTCAGATTCTTCATTGGTGGAAGCTTCATTTCGAAGCCCTGACAGCAACCTATCTCACAGACAGCCTCAATGTAGAGGCAGACTTTCTGAGCAGAAAGACAAAAGACCCAGGAGAGTGGTCTCTGAATAAATCAATATTTCGGGAGATAAGAGGTATTTGGAAAGCTAGTCATCGACTTTATGGCCACGGAAGCAAATACAAAATGTCCAGTCTTCATATCAAAATGGAAAACAAGCAGAGCAGCAGGTCAGGATGCCCTCAGCTTCAAATGGAACTTTCCTCTAGCATATCTTTTTCCACCACTTCCTCTTCTAACCGAAGTCTTACTGAAAATAAGAAGAGAAAGTGTAGAGGTCATTCTAATTGCCCCAGATTGGCCAAGGAAAATTTGATATGCCAATCTCGTGAGGATGTCAACCAGACCACCAGTCAGTCTCCCACTTGTTCCTTCTCTACTATCCCAAGGTCCTATCCATCATCCGGACCCGGCCTTCTTGAGGCTGAAGGCATGGCGGCTGAGAGGAGCTCATTACGTCTACAGGGGTTTTCAGAGCCTGTAATCTATAGCATCATCAATGGACGCAGACCATCATCATCCACGATTTATTATAGAATCTGGTCGGTTTTTCACAAATGGTGTTAAGTCAGAAATGTAAACAGAGACAGCATCGTACCTGGAAGAATTCTAGATTTCCTCCAGGATGGTTTTCAGAAAGGACTGAAACCTGCCTTTCTAAAAGTTCATCTATCGGCTCCGTCTTCTGTACTCGCCACACCTTATGCGGAACAACATATCTTCAGAAGATACATGTCGGCAGTTACCAAAATCAAGCCCACGATTAGGGACGGTATCCCTCCATGGGAACTGAATCTTGTTCTAAGGCAGTTTTGCTCCCATGCATATTTTGAGCCTCTTGAGTCTATATCCCTTAAGCATTCAACGATAAAGACTGTTTTACTTACTGCTATCACATCAGCATGTAGGGTTGGGGAATTACAGGCCTTATTATGTTTCTCAACATATTGCCTTTCACCAAGATAAAGTGGTACTTCGTCCATGGCCTTCATTCAGGTCAAAGGTTATCTCCACCTTTCATCCTAGCCAAGAAATAATATTACCCTCATTCTGTGCTAATCCTTCTAATGACAAAGAAAAGGAACTGCATTACTTAGACCTGGTCAGGTATCTCCAGATATATCTCCAGAGAACTAAGACCTTCAGGAAAACACAATCTCTATCTGTACATTTTGCAGGACATTACAAAGGTACAGCAGCATCTAAGGCATCAATAGCACAATGGATCAGGGAGGGAATAACTACTGCATATGAATCAGCAGAAATGGATCCTCCACCACGCATTAAGGCACACTCCACTAGGGCTATAGCTACATCATGGGCTCAGAAAGCAGTGGCTACACCGGAAGTGATCTGTAGAGCTGCAACCTTTATTAAACACTATAAGCTGGACCTCCAGGCCTCTACTGATGCTAGATTTGGCACGAACGTGCTGGAAGCAGCCATTCCTGTATCCACTTCACAGGTTTCCCCACCCAAAGTTGCTGGGGTACTGCTTTGGTAAGTCCCACAGTCTATTGCCATGGATTGGACACAGAGGTGAAATGTACTCACCGATAGTTTGTTTTCCTCTGTGTCCTTCCAAAGCACCCCTACCCTTTTTGAGTCCGGTAATGGTATCATTCCTACCTCCCTATACATACACATACATTTCATGTCTTTTTCTAATGATATTACCATACGGTTATTTTGTTTCTAACAATGTCTCTTTGTATCTTACAGCTTGGTTAATGAGAATAACTGAGCAAGAAAGGAAGGAACGGATGGGTTTATATTTTTATTGGTCCTACCAACTGGAAGGTGGAGTCAATACCCACAGTCTATTGCCGTGGAAGGACACAGAGGAAAACAAAATATCGGTGAGTAAATTTCACCTTTTTTGCATCCAATTCCGCCATCTCCGTCAAAGGAAAAAAGACGTCTTAAAAGTGGGTGTGGTTTAATCTACCTTCATATTGTAAGGTAGTTTCAGAAAAAAATATTCTTTTAACTGACATTTTTTGTCTGATTAACGTCATTTTTTTCCCGACAAAATAAAAATGGTCTAAACTTGGAGAAGACAATTTAAAGTACCCTCTAGCAGGAGTGAGAAGCAATGTCATTTCAAAGACAAAAAATGTCTTTGTTTCTTTGAAAATTATCAAAGACCTTTTTAACATCAGAATTTTTAAGGGCAATATTCATCAAGATCTTCTTACCGTCATTTTTAAGTCTTTATGACATATTTTCAGATGTGGCGGATTTACTTCTGAAAATATTGTTTTTTTTTTGTGTTTGTTTTTTTGTTTTGTTTTTTTTTGTTTTTTTACCACCAACTCACGATCCGCCAGTTTTATCATTTTAGCGACTTTTTGAACATCTCGCCTTTGGCGTGCAGAAAAGGTATGAAGCGGATTTCTAAAGTGCAATGCACATTAATTAAGGAATCCCCAGAGCTCCTTGGGGTTTCCATAGAAGCATTCAGGAAAGGGTATTTTGGGAGGCTTGCCATGGGGTTGCTGTGTATTAAGTGCAGCAGACGTAGAAGTGGAAATGTCCTTATGTTGCAGCTTTCGCACTGTTAGGGGGCTCCTTGAGGACTACAGTTTAGAAACTCTGTCTTACTGCAAATGATAACGTAAGATATCATATAGTATTATATGTACATTTATATTCCCTATTTTTATTGATGCCACTTATTGTTTGCTCTCAATTAGTGACATTGTCATAACATACCTCTAAAAAAACGTGGCTTTCTCCCTTTGATAGAAACACCTTATATGTTTAGGTTTTCTGTATATTCTGGCAGTTAAGGAGTTACATTTAATTTTATAAGTACAGACAGTCTGCATTACTCTTCAGTCTGGAACATTGTGTTGGAGCATGTCCTTGTCCCTTTAACCCTTTAAGTGCTTTGCTATGCATTCTGTACCCCTCTGGCACTCAAAGGGTTAAATGTTCTCCCTGTGTCTACTACCCCATTCCCAAATTCCTAGTGTAGAGAACAATCAGCAGTTCTCACGCTCCCCTTGCACCCTTCTTCCTTAACCCTTTGAGTGCCAAAGGGGGTATGCAAAGCTTTGCTTTGCAATCTGGCACTCAAAGGGTTAAGATAATCTGGATTGCGATTAGCTACATTTAAACTGAAAAAGAGAACAGCCAACTGAATTTTTGAACAAGAGATTTAGGGCTTGAGCACCCCTTTCAGTTCCAAGTGGAACTTGCTAGAATACCTACACCAGAAAATATGTTGCAAATCAGCTTCAGTTGGGCTTTCTGCATGGAATGTCCTATTTTATGTAAGCACATTTGCCTATAGTATATGTGTATATGAATGCTTGTTCTTTCCATTGATTAACATAAGACTCACTAGTCACAACCTAGAAATAGCATGTTTCCATATTCGATCCTTGTATTTACTCACTGATAAATATGCAAATGGTTAAACAGAGGAAATACAGCATACAGTATTTCCTAGTTAGTTTATCCATTTGTCCTTTGATAAAGCTGTGTTTGGATCTATATTGAGAGTAAATGAATCTGCCCTGTTTGAATAAATGCAAAAAGTGACATCCTAGCACCTACCTGTTGTCTGAATAAACATAGAAAGAGACCATCTAACCTGCCCTGTGTCTACACACAAATATGGAGCCAGCCCCATTACACTGGTGTGGGTGAATTATCAGATAGCATGAACCTTAGACACCCAAACAAGTGTGTATCAGAAATAAAATAAAGCAGTCCTTGTTCTAGTACATTAAGATAAATTCAAATGTTTTCAGTTATTAGTGTACCTGTTTTATATCACTAGGTATCCATCATGTGGACCTGTGACCTATCAACTCTGTTGTGCTATGAACTGAAGCATTTATGAGGCAAATCAAATGCACCTCAGTGGACAAATTACAATTATCCTAATGAACTGAAGATCTGTCTTTCATTAAAGTGATTAAAAACCACTTTTAAATCAATGGGAATATTGGGAAGTTTTATTTATTCTGTAATTGTTCCAGTTATAATACTGTGGCATACTAATTATTGCAGTTGTCTAGTTTACTCAGGTTATGTTGAGGAACAAACGCATATTGTATAGAAACATAGCTAGGGCTCCCTCTATTGGATAAAGTGGTCTATACTAACACTAGAAATAAAAAGAAATTGTTCAAATGCTATTATTATTAGATAAAGGGTCTTATTCAGAAACCTAATCTGGAGCAATTCTGGGGCAAAGCAACAGCACTATAGGAAACAAAAATTCCCAATTGATTTAAAAGGTGCTTTTAACTTTTGAATGCTATCAAGCTCCCCAACACATTGTCACTCTAGTATTAACCCATTAGTACCATTGTATACCTCTCTGTCACTCAAAGGGCTTATATCAATTGGAAATATTGATTTGTCACCTATGGTGAGTTTGTTTGCCCCAGACTTGCTCCAATTTAACTTGCTTGAGGACCCTCAGCCAGTACCAGTGTCCTCCAGTAAAATTATCAGTAAATAAATATCTACATGTACCATATATGCACCACAACAAAAAAATAGTTACTAGCAGTCCACCTCACTTCAAGGGTTCATTTCCTTTAATGAACAATAAAATGCTTAGAGTGCAAACAAGGGCAAACGAGAAATGGCTAACGGATTCTTCAGTTCATGGCACCTATTACAGGGCTGTCCAAGTTCAGTCCTCAAAGGCCGCCAACAGGCCAGGATTTAAGAATTTCTCTGATTAATCACAGGTGAGTTAATCAGTGGGTCATTCATTTTGATTGGTCCTCCTGCTCATACAAGGTAGTCCTTACATCCTGGACTGTTGGTAGCTTTTGAGTACTGAACTTGGACACCCCATGTCTATTATAGCAGGTGAGATCATACTTCAAAGAGGTTAACATTGTCCCAGATATCATTCTGAAGATGAACAGAACTTTTTTAGTGTTAACCCCTTGAGAAACAGAGTGGTGTGCAACACAGAAATGCAGTCACAGGTTCTCCATCTGTGTTAGTCAATAATATAATAATAGATTAGAGTTTCTCAGTTGTGGTATTCAAGTATTCCTAACAGTGCAGGTTTCTGGATTTCCCTGCTAACACAGGTGAAATTATCAGAATGAAAGACCCACTAATTACACACCTGTGCCCATGCAGTAAAATCCAGAAACCCTGCATTGTTAGGGGTAATTAAGGACCACTGTTGAGAGACTTAAAGGGATAGTAATACTTCGTTTTAACTTTATTTTATTTTGTAGGCATTAAAAAAACATGAAGAATGATATAAGTCTTATCTCTGAAACCTTTATGGTTTAAGAGATATTCACAAACAAAGTATCCCTTCCCTGTTCAACCAGATCAGAAGGGAGATGCCCAGGTAGACTGCAGAGAGGGACAATCTTCAATTAAGATAATGGAAAAAGCTGAAAAACTTGTCAAGGGGGGAAGGGCTTTCATTGTTTTCATACAAAGAAAATTGTCCCCTTCTGTTATCTGTCCTGTCATACAACCAGACTCACATTTGAGAAGAGATTGCTTACACTAGGTAAAAGGGGCGGGGAGGGGAACTTTGCTTGTGAATATCTCATAAACCATAAAGGTTTGAGAGATAAGACTTATATCATTCTTCATGTTTTTTTAATGCCTACAAAATAAAATAAAGTTAAAACGAAGTATTACTATCCCTTTAAGATAAGATCTCACCTTGATTCATTGGTAATCCAAGCGGTTTGTAGAAGATGAATGTTCAATAAAGTGAGGTAAGTTAATACCCAGTGGTTTGTGGTGGTCAAGCCATAGATAAATATCCAGGTTATCTCTTGGTAAATTCTTCTCCCAGATTTCTTGTTCCTGGATCCAGTGATCATGGTGCAATAATGTGTATTGCTGTAAGCTGGCAATTTTACCCTCACCTCAACTGGTCTGCATTCAACAAAAGAAAAAGAGAAAAAGTACAGAACAACAACTGATGTATATTGAACAGGATATTTTGTACAAACAGGAATAAATAGTTGTCTTTGCAAACATTGAAAGGTATCAAGGGCAAGAATATGATGGGGACTATAGTGCAACAACTGTTGGAGGGAAGCAGGGTGCCACCTTTCATTTCCCCTATAGCCATATGCCCAAGAGGAACAGACATTTATTATCATTGAGGTGCTCAGGTTTGATCTCTCTCTGATCTGATGGGGCAAAAGAACACAAGGAGGCTTTCTGGTAACTTGTAACCTCCTCTCCACTTGATATCTTTCAATGTGAGGGCAATTTTTATTTATTTATTTATTTATTCATTTATTGTCTGATAATTTTCCTAACTGATCTACATAAAGGGGGTGTTGTGCTCCTTTTCCCTTTTATTTTACTGTGTCTATAGGTCAAAGTTAACTATGTCATTTAACCCATCTGGTGATAGGGACTTTCAGTGTATCCCGCTGTTGTAGTAGCCTGCATGTAAACAAGTATGAGGGATATCCCAGCCTACAAGCACAATTTGTTTTGTGAAGAGGAAAAATACATAGTTTCTTCAATGTTATATAATAATTATGGTGCGTGTATGTATGTATATATATATATATATATATATATATATACACTGTGAGGCCATTACTGATAACCTACTCTATATTATGCTCCTAGGTCAGTGGCTACAGTTTAACTTATAGAAAATCTTGAAATCAGGCTTTTCCTCAGACCTAAACCAGAGTTTATCAATCATAGTCCTCAGGTGCCCCTAATAGTGCTGGATTTCCCTGTCTGAATTCAGGTTAACTAATCAGAATGAAAGATCGATCCACTAATTATTAAATATCCTGATTACTAGAAAGGTTTCCCAAAGCATTTCAGAAAAAAGGGCGTACAAGTGATTAAATCAGCTGTCACAGGTTTTCACAGGGTGGGGTAGGTTTTTTCTAGATTCACATGCTGGAGAGGTAAACCACAGTGCTGTCTATTGGACATCCTAGATTTAAGCAAAACAATACATTTGGTGCCTGTCTCACTTAAGTGACCATTTACCCTAAGACAAGTTTATCTAAGTTTAAAGAGAATCCAAAACTGCCTATATAGTATGCTAAATTAGTAAAAATAAAAAGATTCCCTGTTGTTTGAGATATGTGGTATTACCGCAGGTTATAGAATGTTATGTTTTTTTCTGAGTATTAGTTTTAATTTTTGTTTGATTAAAAGGATTAACATATCATATTATTTTTATAGAGAAGAATAAAGGTTAAGTCTTAGACAATTACTTTTTGGGCATTAACAAATGATGTACTGGTCTCTAAGGTGTATGAATATTGGATGATTTATCGAATCAGTAGGAATTTGCCGCTGAACTGGTATAGAAACACACTTATCTTTCCCCCTTTTTTTTCTTTTGTATATATTATGCTAGCGATTTTTGTGATATAAAACATTTTTGAGATATGGTATTTTATGCTAAATAATCTTGGTGCTGGGCCAGTATTACCAGACATTGGGCAACTGATTTGAGCATCAAAATCTGAGGCCACCTTAGCTTCCACACTCACATTTGGAGTAGAGGGTGTGGCCCACGGAATCTCAATATACCTGTAAAAATTTTCAATATCCCTTTATTGGCTGTTATGGAGGTTTCCAAAGCATTGTCAAGGGGTTTTATTGTGCCAGGAAACATTGGTTGGGACTGGAGGTGGGGTTATGTAAGGAGTTGGTGTGTAGCCATGGGGTGAGCTAAGAGAACCTATGAGTCCTTGCCTAGGGATGCACAAGATGCAAATACAGCCCTGAGCTTAATAAATGATATTAGTGCTATTTCACAAAAAATATAGTGGATTCATGGAATTTCATTCCATTAGAGTTGGTAGAGACTAGTACAGGGTAATAATTATAATACAGATAAACCTGGACTGTACTAGCTCTTGTTCTTAAAAGCATCTGATGGGCCATTTTATTAGCATAATATTGGCCATATGCAAAAAGAAAAGAGAAGCAATTCCAGAGGAAACCAACTGCACCATATGGAACAAATGAAATGTTCCATTAATCTTAATGAGGCTCTTAACCACTTGACTACCAAAGAGGACTCCACTGCCTTGTTTAGTAATTAGTTGGAGACCTCTCGAGCATTCTAGAGGTTAAAAACACCAAGTACATCAATTTTATGGCCATATAGATACTTTAACATGTTGCATTATATTAAAAAAAAAAAAAAAAAAAAAAAAACTACATAGTTAATGTGTTATTTGAATGTTGACTAATTACCTTTTCTCCCACTTCTAGTTACGGTAAGAGTCATTTGGATATTCTGGATTATGGTGGTTATTGTCCTGAGCAGTAACAGAGCCAAAGGTTGCCTAGATCTGGCATAGGTAAATCACTCAAACACTGAGCTACTAAGTGAACAGCCTGGACATAGAGATTCTTACAACCTGCACTACCTTTGGGAACCTATAGTGAAATGTTAAAACTTTGAGGATCGGTAGCTCTTGATAAAAGACTAAAATATTATGATAGCAAAAGGATTCAATTGACAATTCTGTGTATATTTATTTAATTACTAGGAGTCTTAATACCTCCAATTCATTGCCACATCTTTAGCATGATAATATGGTTAATCCTCCCATGAGGGGAGATCTGGCCTAAGGTGCAGGAGGGCCTCACTCAATCTCCCACTTGCTACTGTAAATGGAATTACAATAACACTACCACAGATCTACAATCCAAATGGATCTACACTAGTAGCATAACCTCTATGGTGTCAGTAGTGTAGCTTTACTTAAATTGTAAGATCTGTGGTATCACTAGTGTAGCTCCAGTTCATATGAAAGGTATGTGGTATAATTTACTTCACAATATTAAAAGGATAGTAATGTTTCACAAAAAAGCAGCTCCAGTTAATCTTTATAGTATTTGGGTCATGGAGAGTGTTATTTCAAAACTGTCCAAGTTGTAGTTCAAGAGTAATTAAATGATAATGTATACCCCTCCCGCCCCTTTTACTGATGTAACACTGCTCATCTCAGAGCAGCAAGACTGTCCAGATGGATTGCAGAAAGGGACAATCTTCAGTGAGCATAAGGAAAAACCTGTCAAGGGGGAGCAGGTTTTTCCTTATGCTCACAGTAAGAAGACTGTCCCTTGCTGTGAGCTGTCTGGTCTGTGGACCAGACTTCACCTCTGAGGGGAGGTGGCTTGCACTAGGTAAAAGGAGTGGGAAAGGGATACTTTATCATTCAATTACTCTGGAACCACAACTCTGACAGTATTGAAATAACACTCTCTATGGCTCAAATACTATGAAGATTAATCAGAGATGCTTTTTTGTGAAAACATTACTATCACTTTAATACCGATTATAAAAGTAACAAAAGGGGGTGGGCTGGGACAGTGGGCTGGAACGATAGTAAGAATGGGACGTTTGATTGTATTTGCCCCCCCAGACCACAAGTTGTCAGCCCTCCCTTGCCTCCCATATCAATTAGAGATACTCATACAATGGTTTTCACCAAGTATCCCCCAAGCATAGAGAAATCATTTTTTATGGGGATGGATTTCCTATTGGGCAGAGTAGGAAACTGCCTAGGCAGAGCCAAATTTTGAGGGTGGTGCCTCAGCTTTGGTGGCCAAACTGCATTCTGAGCTGTGTGTGTGTGGCCAAAAAGATCCCTGCCCACTACACCTGAGACCCAAGCCTGATTTATGGCAGCTGTTTTATGTATCAGTTTCCTGTGCAAGTAAATGGGTTTGTCTCAGGTGTGGTGAGGTTTGTGTGAGGAGTATTGGTGTGATCAAGGGCTGGGCTAAGGACACATTGGGAGCCATGCCAAGGTCTCCTGAAATGTAAATCCAGTCCTGCTCGCAACCATTGAGTCAGGAAATCCAAATCAAAGTACTGAGCAAAAGATTAACAGGTGATAGAGAAAATAACAAGAATTAATTTCACATGAGAAAATAATTTTATTTTAAAATACTAATAATATTTCCAGCATTAAAGAGTTAGTAATGTCCTCTTATAAGTTTATTCTATATTGTAGATTTAAAAAAATAAATTATGTGGCACAATTCCCATCTCTCAAACCTTTATGGTTTGAGAGATATTCGCAGCTAAAATTCCTTCCCTCCCTCATGTCAGCTGTAAAGCTGACAGAAGGAGATCCGTGTCAGCCAACAGGAGGAGGCTCTTCAGCAGAGCCGAAATAGCGATATTTACAAAAAACTACTTCATTGGAACGATCTACAAAGTGCTTGCAAACCAGGCACACTTTGTAGACCGTTCCAGTGAAGTAGTTCTTTTTAAATATTGCTATTTTGGCTCTGCTGAAGAGCCAAAGGCTGGTCCCGGGATCTCCTGCTGTCAGTGGAGTGCTGATGTCAGTGCAAGGGGAGAGAGGGGGGAACTTTAGCTGCAAATATCTCTCAAACTGTAAAGGTTTGAGAGATGGGACTTGCTCTACATAATTTATTTATTTTTTTACTCTACAATATAGCATAAACATATAAGAGGGCATTACTAACCCTTTAAGAGTCAGTTCAATATGTGTCTGATATATTTTACTTAATAGCAGATAGACCCTATATAGAAATGGTTGTAAAGTAGTCATTCAGACACTGTGAGGCTGACACTAAGAAGAATTATTGTAATTCTGGGGCAAACCATCTGCACCATAGGTGACAAATAAAAATTTGAGTGGAGCTCTTTTAATCTCTTGAATGCTAGAGAGGTCTCCAAAACCTTATTTTGCAATATGGAGGTTTAGCAAACATCTTTAACCCTCTGATTGCCAGAGGAATCCAAACATGTCCTCAGCCTGTCCAGCTGAGCATGTTTTTAGGATCTATTCAATTAAATAGAGGTCAATATTGGTAACTCAGACAGATCCTTCAGAATGAATGAGCCACTGATTCATTCACCTGTGTACATGTCAGGAGATCTGAAAATCCTGCACCGCTGGAGGGAGGTGAGGACAGGTTTGAGCCCCCCTGCTATAATGCATTGCACTTTCTAGCACTCTTTCATATTATTTCTCTTGCATTACACTTTGCTGCAGGCATCAGCTGTGGGACAGCAGTTGAGTGGTAGGTAAATTCAAAACCCCAAACCCACTTCCTTCCTAATCAAATGAACAAAACGGGGGAGATTCACTAAGCAGTGATAAAGTGGAGATGACTTCTCCAGTTTATCACTTCTCCAGTTCCTGTGTTATTCTATAGAGCCTGTGCACTAAGGTCTCCAAAGTAGAAGAAATGTTAGTGCATAGGCTCCCTTGAGTAATATAGGAATTGGAGAAGTGATAAAATGGAGAAGTCATCTCCACTTTATCACCTCTTTATCATAGCTTAGTGAATCTCCCCCGAAAAGTCATCTCCACTTTATCACCTCTTTATCATAGCTTAGTGAATCTCCCCCGAAAAGTCATCTTCACTTTATCACCTCTTTATCACTACTTAATGAATCTCCCCCGAAAAGTCATCTTCACTTTATCACCTCTTTATCATAGCTTAGTGAATCTCCCCCGAAAAGTCATCTTCACTTTATCACCTCTTATAACTACTTAGTGAATCTCCCCCGAAAAGTCATCTTCACTTTATCACCTCTTATAACTACTTAGTGAATCTCCCCCGAAAAGTCATCTTCACTTTATCACCTCTTATCACTACTTAGTGAATCTCTCCCATTGTCTCTAGAATTAGTGATTAACCCATTTACTTCTATCATGCTGCAGTGATCTGTGCCCCTTTGCAGTACCTTTTATTTCTCATTTGCAAACTTCTGGCAGTCAGACGGTTAACCCTTAAAGATGTTCAACACATTGAGAAGAATCACACTGTGCACCCTTCTGGCACTTCAAATGTTAGGTGAAAGGTGCTTATTCTAAGTTAATTCCTACGAGAGAGCCAACAATTCTGATACAATCTATAGAATACAGTATTGCTTACAAGTGTGGAAAATAAAAAAGCAATACATAAAAAAATGCTTGTTGCAGTACATAGCCTGCAGGGTTATCAGCTTTACAAATGTTTTGAGACAGCTAGTGGAAATAAAAAATAGTCTCCATTCAATGGGCAAAATACATGCAGCTTTTTGTTGTGGAATGCTGACAGTGTCAGCCTTTCTGCAGGTAACTGAATGACAAGGAAGTGGAGAGAATGTAAATTAAACTTCCTTTTACGCAAGGAGGAGGCAGTCCAGTTTACTTTACCTGGATTTTCCAAGGGGAGGTATCATGCAGGTGTACATATATATAATAGACGAGCAGAAAAGGCAGTTCATTAGCTCTGATTTGGTAATAAGAACCCTTACTGGGAAATAGCTGAGACGATTCATTACAGCCACAGAACCAGATAATCAACACGTCTTTCTGCTACAATGCATATCCTGTGTCAACTGGTAAGGACTTTGTCTTTTTGGCTGGCGATTTATACTCCGGATATATTTCAACAGAATGAGCATGAATTTGTTATACATCTTGTTTTGCTTGTTTTGTGCTTGAGTAGTTAAGATAAATATGCTGATATACTAAGAATAATTGGACACATTCTGGATCAAACCAACTGAAGCACAGGTGACAAAGAACAATTCTCCAAATTCCCTTTAATTTAAATGGGGCATTTAACCTTTGCATGCTAGAGAGGTCTCCAAAGCATTGCTTCGCAATGCTTTGGAGACCTCTCTAGCATTCAGTGGGTTAAAAGCTCAATTTAAATCAATGAACATTTTGTGTTTTCATTCATGGTGCCTTTGGTTTGCTCCCGAATGTAACCACTTGTTGTTAGCATATGATCATCAGTGTTCAATTAGCTAACACGATGGTTCTTCATAGTTAAAGAGAAGAGTAGGAATGTCATTGGGGAGATGTGTATTCTATGTGTATATTCATTCAAAGGTATCTCAAAGTAAAAAAGATATTGCTTTGTTTCCCAACCAATATTATATTCTGTACTTTGTACTATAGGATCTGATATTTAAGTGTAGCCCACATTGAGACGTTTGTGTCAAGGCAAAGATTTAGTAAATCTGAAGATATATCAGATTAAAACTGTAATTGAAATCAATGCAGAAAATGCTAGGCAGAGTGATGTCTTATAATCATCAGTGGATGACAGATGGTGTGGATATGGATTAGTTACTTAAGTGATATCAAACTGGATTCATAAAAGGACAAAACAGTTCTGGGAGTTCTAGGGATATTCTTGCATTTTGTTGCAGTCAAAATGACTGTGCATTGATCAGCTAAGCAGTATCAGAATATGCACTTTTCCAGCTCTATAGGAATACAGATTGAAAACCTTGGTCTAGTTAGAGGACTGTTATTCACATCTATTTTTCTTTTTCTAGTGGTCCTTGTGTCTGTTGCTCACCCTGTCTATAAAAGCATGTGAGGCAATGAAGCTTAAATCAAGATATCCTGAATCCCATCACCATGGACACCATCACCCAATATGCTTTACCAATGAAGACCTGGAGGAAGCAGAGGGTGACATTGTGCAAAGATTTGTTAGAAAGAACATGCAGTGGAACAGATATCCTGCAGTAAATATGGTCAGACACCTAGAGAATATACACGAGAAGAGGAGAAGGCGCAGGAGAGAGGAAGAGAAAAGCTGCCCAGACCTTCAGACTTCAACTCCTAGTGCATTTGAATCTCTCCATGATCGCTCACTCTCACCTTGGACATACCGGTATGTAATGGAACTTAGTATATTTCCTTGTCTCAGCGGGCAAATTTATATGTACTATATGTTTTCTCATTGTCATTGACTTAAATGTAGTTTCTTCCATTTAATTTATAAATATGCAAGGACCTATTGGTTAGAGCTTCCTCTTCTTTCAGTACCCCTCATCTGATATGACTGTTATAATCCAAGAGTGTAAATTGGGACTATGGCTTAAATTGAAATAACATGTCATATTAGCAAATAGCAGTGTTGTATTTAATTATAAAGACAATTTATTTTATAGTGCCTGCATATTCTGCAGCTCTGTCCAACAAGGTTAACAACAAAATGGCAATGATCACTGACAAAAAAGAAAGAAAGTGTTCAGGGCACAGTTTGTATAAGTGATTGGGGTGCACATGAAAGTTCACTTCATTAGGTAGATAAGCGCCCTGTGATGGTTAGACTCTGAACTGTCTTCTATGGCAGTGTTTCTCAACCTCAGTCCTCAAGTACCACTAACAGCGCAAATTTTAAGGATTTTCCTGCCTGAGAACAGTTGGGTATTTATATTTCTTTCATTCTGAATATTTCACTGGTGCACAGGCAGACAGATCTTTAAAACCTGCATTGTTATGGATGCTCGAGGAATGTGGTTGAGAATCACTACTCTACAGGAATGCTAAAGATGCAACAATTACAGTGCATGCTATCAGCCACATTTCAATGGGCACTAATGGAACATAACTACAGCTTACTAGTAGTTTTCTAATGAAGAATATAGACTAAGTGTCTTATTCATCAAACGAGGGAGATGCAGTTCTGGAGACAACATAGGAGGTAAAAACAGGTTCTGCAAATTTCCTTTGATTTAGCCCTTGAATCGATTTGTTGTAGACCTCTAGTAGCATTCACTGATTTAAAATACCCATTTAAATGAATTAGAATTTTAATTTAGCCCCTATTTTGCAGTTGGTTTGCTCCAGAATTGCCTTGTCCTAGCTTGATGAATAAATGAGTGTGTGTATATATATATATATATATATATATATATATATATATATGTATGTATATATTGAGCTTTTAGGTTTATTGACTCTGTCTCTAATATATTTATTTTGTCCTTACAGGATTGATGTTGATGAGAATCGTTACCCACAGAAGTTGGCATTTGCTCAGTGTTTGTGCCATGGTTGCATTGATGGCAAAACAGGAAAGGAAATATCATCTGTAAATTCAGTGTCAATCGACCAGACCATGTTGGTTCTGCGTAAGAAGCCCTGTCCACACAAGTCTGAGTCCTTTACTTTTGAGCTGGAGTACCTGAAAGTCCCTGTGGGATGCACATGTGCCATACCTAAATATTCTTGAACCAAAAGGAAATAGAGAACTCCCATGGAGTCCTGTTCCCTACACCAGTACACATCCTGTGTTGTGACTATGTCACACAGAGATTGTTTGTTTGTTATAAAACATTTCAGGTTTTATTTCTGATTATTTGGTTGAGATGAGGCTCAGACGTGTCCATGTACAGAGCAACCACATAGAGGATTATGGGGAGATGTCAAATAATGTAAATGTAACCGGGGGGTGGGGGCAGTAATAGGAATCATTTCATATTCACAGTGGGTCAAGGAAACATTTTTTCTTAAATAATTACCCTTTTGTATTCAATTTATGAGAATTTTTAAGGTAGGGACTAAATTCTTAAGCACTTAACTTAATTCTGGTTAATGTAGAGCCTGGGTATATTGACGACTTTACTCATGATATTGGTTGCGCCTCATGGTTCATAAATTTTAAATAGTCTATTTAACACTTACAGTGCTTGAAGGTACCTGCAATGTAGTATAGACAATCCACTGAATGCCCAGTGAGTGTGAGCAATGTATATATACTGCTCATCAGGCTCATTGTATGTCAGCTGGAGTATGGCCTTGGAGAGGAGGATAATTTAGCCAATGAATAGGGAACCTTTGGATCTCCAGTTGTTGTGTACTACCATTTCATCAATCTCAACCAGCCAATCAGGCTGCTTGGGCCTATTTAGTCTCAATTGCCTATTAGAGGTATATGCGTTGATTTTATAGTCTTCAGTCACATAAGCCTTTGCATGCAACCTCTATGGAAACTAGAAAGTAATTCCTATTCCATTCATTGCACTTTTGTACCTTCCAGCATTTCATTTGTTAAATATGTGTCTGATATAAACATATAAAGCCAAATACACCGCCATAGCAGAACAAAGCCTCATTTCAAATCCAATACATTCTTACTCCTTTATGCTATAATATAGCGCTTTATTAGTAAAATAATATTTATTCTTAATGGTGCCTTTTGAAAATATTTTGACTTGTAACAATGTTCCTTAATTGTTATACTTATCAAAGTTTTGTGTTTTGTTTCTTTATTCTTTTTGTAATGTGATACACGTTGATATTTATTTATGTAATATTTAAAAGGAATTTTATTTATTGCCAAATTTCTAAATTCTGCAGATATTTGTGGCATTGTTATTAATTATTATTATTATTTATTTATTACCTTGTCAGTTTGACTTCTTTGGAGTCAAACATGGATTTTTGTATCTGCATTTACTGTAACAGACACTGTTTAACTCTTTAAGGACCAGAGAAGTGTTCAATCATAGTGAAGCAATATGTTGCACAACCCTCTGGTCCTTAACCCTTGGAGTTCCAGAGGGGTATGAAACATATTGCGTAGCAACGCATTCCATACCCCTCTGGCACTCAAAGGGTCAAAGAGTGACAGGTGCATATTTCGAGTTTTGTCAGCACAAACGATGTGAAACGCACAGACCACAAAGCTATTTTTGCTCTTGTATTTTTGTAACTGCTGTAAAAGCATTGGGCTGCAATTTAACAACAATGATACAGACACTACAGCTCATGGACAGAAAAAAAGGATGATTATCTCCTCCTTTAGTATCAACTTGATGCTTTCACATGCAAAGATGCATGTGTATAAATGTATATACATGTGTATATTCCTGTATTTGCTAGCACCACATATGATTGTGATATATATGTTGTACATTTTTGTGTGAGTTGCTGAAAAAAAAATAAAACTCTTTCAGTCATAATGTGCTGCATTAGCTTCAATCAGTATGTTACGGGGAGAAGTAGTGGAAAAGACAGAACAGAATGAAGACTGAGGGCCTGAAACTCTGGGGCTGGTGGGAGGAGATGGAGAAGGGATGGAAAGAGGGAGAGAAGAGAAGAAGAAAGGCAAGAGAGGCAGGGAAAAGAAAGTATGTTTAGGAAGAGGTTTAACCCTTTGAATGCCAGGGAAGTCTCCCCACCACGGATCCTATCAGCCATTTTCTGAATCAGAAAAGTATCCCATTTGGCTGGAATGCAACCTGGAGCTCTGTAGCTAGGAACCATAGACCTGGGCTGACTGCATATTCTCCATAGATCTGCTATGTTGGTCTATGGGAACAGCATTGCAGAGAACAGGAAATGTATAATGTGCCACTGTATTCCACAGACTTGTACAAACAAATACGCACGGGCCGTGGAGCAGTGAGGTAACGGCAGTATGCAGAGCAGGACCGGCCTATTAACCCTTTGGGTTCCAGAGGGGTACCCCTCTGGCACTCGAAAGGTTAACATGACCCGGATCTGCTCTGCGTACTGCCGTTACCTCACTGCTCCACATGATTGCGCCACCTCATTCACGCGATGCAATCATGCACAGAAGAGACTGGCCGAATGCGGGCCCTGCGCATGACTGCATCGTGACAAACTTTCTGGCCTTTTATTATATAGAGATATATACATATATATAATCTATAGAGCCATATTTTCAAAAGAAAACTGAAGTAATTCTGGGGCTAACCAATTGCACAATAGGGGGAGTACCAAAAATTCTCAGTGATTTAAAGGGAGTCATTGCGAAGCACTCAAGGGGTTAAAAGCCCCATAAACTATAATTTGGGGAATTGTATTTATCCAATTCAGTGCAGTTGGTTTGACCCGGAAATGCTCTGCCCTGCCTTTATATACAAGGTGGAGTGTGCTGAAGTCACCAGTAGTGGTCACCTTCTTGGAAAGGCAAATGTATAAACCTGTTTGAATATAAATGAACAGATATTGATCACTTGCTTTCCCCACCAGGCAAGCAGATGCAAGGGGAAAGTCATTTTTCTTTTAAAAGCCTTACAAGTTGGGGAGAGCTCTCCAATTCATATGCTATTTTAGGAAACTGGTTAGACAAGTTGGAGAGATTTAAGACACTTTGATCAATGGGCTCCATAGAATAACAGAGGAATGTGAGTGATTTTTCTTTTACTGGAGCAGATACTTCTCACTGCTCAACACAAGAGTGGGGAGCCCTAATCTTCCCAGGGAGCAAATAGACCAGGATTTAGGAGTATCCCTCATGAAGCATGGGCATGGCCATGTTAAGCCACTGTGCAAAACGTAAAGTAGTGGGGGCCCCTTAACCCCCTGGATGATAAAGAGGTCTCCAACCCATTGCTTTCCTCTCTAACATCAAAGTGGTTAAGTAATTAAATACACCCATTTCCTCTTCTACTAAAATTGAGTATCCAAGCAGGTGATATTACACCTGGGTTCATGCACTGAGCATATTGTTATCGTGTGCCATAGACTGGATCTGGATGAGCCTCAGACACAGCACACATAACAAGAAAACAGAAAAGGAGTAATCTAAGTGTAGTATTTATTGATTGACAATTAATGAAGGAAAAAAGTAATGCACTTACAGGAGCCCTACTTGGGCTTTTAGCATATCACAGGTCCCGTCCCTTTTAGCCAACGGATTGTGTCCTCACTGACCTCCTGCCAAACCAAATTGATTCTCCTTTGGAAATCCCGGCTAGTAAGTGGATGTTGGTACTGTTAGTATTGGTTAACCAAATCCAAGTTGGACAAATAGATTTGGTGGGATGTAGTTGTTCTTATTGGGTACCACCGGATGGGGAAGATGGCGTTTCCCGAGTTACTACTCGTGGAGAGGCAAGCTCTTACATTAAGTGCAGAGAGACTGGAGAAGATGAAGGCAGATCGGGGAAACCCGCAGGGGTGTGGATAGGACCTGTTAACTGAATGTGCGTGACAGTGACCCAAATGTTTTCGCAGGCTTACTGTCTGCTTTCTCTAGGGCTTGTGGGAAAAACGGGGCTTGTTACTTTTGGGACATATATATACATTTTAAATAAAGGTCGAAGGTTAAACCGGATCAATTACATACAGTGATAAAAATGACACATATACATACAAAAGAAAATGTGTACATCAGATAAGAACAAATAAAAATAAGGAAAGAGAAAAATCAGATAAAAAGTAATGGTTAATTCTGATTAAAATAGAACAATCTAAAGCATAAAAGATAGTATACATTAAAATATACTGGTGAATTTTACGTTATCACCCTTCAGTATTGCCGAATGTGTGTGAAAATATATGGGGGAATAGTGATTGAAAAGAAACTTAAGTAGTAGAAGTGGAGAAAAAAAAAAAAGGGTGGTTGTATAATGGGAGGGATGTAAGAGAATTATGGTAATTGTTCGTCCTGCCAAGTGTGGGATGAAAAAGGAAGTGTTGGGGGTTAAGACAGAAGATTATGACTTCTAAGTGTAGTGTGTGTTAGTGGAGGAATAATGTGAAGATTGATGTGAATGAATGTGGAGGAATAATGTGAAGATTGATGTGAATGAATGGTAATGATAATGGGATAGCTGCCTAGAAATATGGGGCAATGAGTGAACAATATGTAAATACATCTTAAATAGAAAGAATCCTGCAGTGAATGTTGATTAAAAAATATGGAATAATACTTTTTGGAGAATTAAATAAAGGATAAATGCCTCTGTATCTATAAAACACGTGAGCTAAAAAGTGATGACATATAGTGTGTGTATTCGATATATGCTAAAAAATGGCAACATTGATTGGTCATATGTAAAAACATCTAGTCTAAAACCAGGCACACTTTTTAGACCTTTACAATGAATTAATTCTTTAGCAATAACACGATTTCTGCTCTGCTGCAGAGCCTCTTCGAGTCGTACTACTCGATTCTCCTGCTGTCAGCTTTACAGCTGACATCAGGAGAAGGGGAGGGAGGGGGGAACTTTGAATCCCTATATCTCTCAAACCATAGCGGTTCGAGAGATAGGGTTTGGAGCGTATTGATTCATATTTTAAACTCTATAAAACAGGACATTTTTTGGGGACATTACTGTCCCTTTACGGTATCAAGGAACGCCACTTTCCAATGCTGGCAGTGAATGGGACAGACAGCGCAGATTCAGAGGTACCTTTTCTCCAAGATGTCTGTGTTGTCCACTGGTTCCTGCCAAATAAGTTGTTTTTCTTCAATAACGAGGACTTATTCAGTTTAATGACAGTATGGCTTTGCATAGCGCAATGTTAGTAATACATTGGGGGGCAATGTTATTTTGATGATAGTTCTGCTTTAAATTCCCTCACTGTACTTCTACTGGTATTAGTCTCCAATTCAAGTGACTGCACTCTGGGGTATGTTCAAGAACAGTGATTCTCAGCACCAGCTCTTGGGACCCACCAACAGGTCAGATTTTAAGGATATTCCTAATTAAGCACAGGTAATGCAGTGTTTTTATCCAAGGCCTTCATTACTAACCTGTGTGAAAAGCTGACTTGGTGGTGTGGTCTATGGACTTGCTGAGAAATAGTGCACTAATGATGGTATAGTGCATACTGGTGTACACATGCCACAGTCTTAAAAACGTTAATGAAAGCAAGGCCTGAAACCTTCCCAATAGAATTCACAGGGAAATGCAACTTACAAATTTACACCATTTAGAATATAATATAAAACAAAGTGCAGAAGAAACAAATGCATTAAATGCCCATCCCACAATTCCCTCCCCTTGACATGAGAAGTGTTTAGAGAGAATTTGAGGCATAAATGGCTTAGTAAATTGTTGTTATGCAGGAGTAGGGATAAGGATGGGTTCACACGTGTGGCTATATTGCAGAGTTGAAAACAGCACATAGATTACACTGTAAGGTAATGCATTACAGACCTCACCTTGAATATGCAGTGTAGTTTTGGGCACCAGTTCTGAAAAAGGATATACTAGAACTAGAGAGGGTACAGCGAAGAGCAACAAAATTAATTAAGGGAATGGAGGACTTGACATATGAGGAACAACTAGACAAACTTGGTTTATTTACTCAAGAGAAAAGATGACTAAGAGGAGATCTCGTCACATAGTACAAGTATATGAAAGGTCAATACAAGGATCTCTGCGGTGAGCTATTCATTCCAAGGACTGATCAGGTAACCAGGGGACACCCCTTGAGATTAGAGGAAAGGCGGTTTAGACTTCAGCAGAGGAAGGGTAAAATTGTGGAATTCCTTGCCCAAGGAGGTGGTTATGGCAGATACAATGGATACATTTAAGGGAAGTTTCAATACATTTCTTTCAAAAGGCAACATACAGGGTTATACTGTATATTAGTAGGTAAATAAGGAAGGTCTGATGAATACTAACTTATTTAGTAGCAGGCAAGCTACATAATTCTCAGTCTCTGGGGTATGAGGCAAAGGTTGAACTTGAGGGACTTGTGTCATTATTCACCCTAATTTACTATGTTACTATGTAGATCTCACTAGCATTGAGTTGGTTAATAGCAGCTGTTTTAGTTCAAAATTCAGCTTTGCTTTATTTACACAAGTACACTAAATGCATCTGTAAAAAAAAAAAAAAAAAAAAATAGAGCATTTGTATGATTTGTTATGAAGTTTAAACATTTCAGTTCTAGTACGGTGTCCAACACAAATCCTACAAATGTTGTTTACGTGAGAAACAAACCCCTTTATTCAGGGTCCCTGTGTAATTATGGCATAGCTGGCACACAAATTAAGACTGGGCTATTATTAAATCCATTACCTTGAATGCTAGAGAGGTCTTGAACTAATTGATTAATGAGAAGTTGAAGACTTCTCTAGCTTTATAGTAGTTAACATACAATATTTTGCAGTCTGATGGAGGCCACTTGAGCTTTTGATGACTTGATCATCTACCTGATCATTGTGCCACCTAATGTAATCCGGTGCTTTGCATTGACAATAGTTCCACCCCATAAATTCCATGTGTTGTGTCATGTTGTGTTGTTCTGTGCTGCTTCGTCTAGTAGAGACATAAAGAAACTGGTAAATGCATCACAAACATGTAAACCTTGAGCAGCTCCACATACATCAGAGTGTACATTTTCAAGAGGATCAAAAACAGAATCATCAAAGCTGTATCCATCTCTCACATGTACAACGCAGTGTAAAATATATGATGCCTTCAAATGTTATCCACATTGGCAATGTCCACATCTGCCACTAGTTTTGCACACTCTGCCATCCTCCTAGCACTAGATAGAAGGTAGATGAAAACCTTTTTGCTACTGTTAGATCTCCATTTTAAAAGTCCACTGTTACAGTACCTTGTAGCATTGCCGCTTCTGGCGATGCTCACAATGACGCTCCGGCATCATTTCCACAAACGGTTGTACGCATCAATGCTAGATGCGTCATCTGCAGGCGTGAGGCTTCAGCATGCTGCAGGCCTCTGTTTTATGTGTTTGAGGCCTCTAGTCTCCTCCTACCTACTTCCTCTGAGCTGCTCCTCCTACCTACTTCCTGAGGAGGGGTTTAAAGGGCAGACTGAGTCCTGACTCAGTTACCCTTACGTTGTTGTTCTGAGCAGTTCATTTATTTGGTATTCCTGATTCCTGTGTATGACCCTGCTTGTCTGCACATCCATTCTGGTGTTGACCTGTGGCTCTGTCTGACTATTCTCTTGGTGCCTTCTGATTTGGCTTAGACATCCTTTCTGATGCAAACCTGTGGCACTGGCTGACTACCTGCTCCGTGTATGACCTGGCTTGTCTGACTACCCTCTCTGGTGTTAACCTGGGGCTCTGTCCACTGAGCATCCAGCATATTAATGCTTCAGTGGATATCCTATCTGGTGCAAACCTGTGGCTCTGGCTGACTACCCACTCCGTGTATGACCTGGCTTGTCTGACTACCCACTCTGGTGTTGACCTGGGGCTCTGTCCACTGCGCATCCAGCATACCAACACTTCAATGGATATCCTGTCTGGTGAAACCTGTGGCTCTGGCTGACTATCCGCTCTGTGTATGGTCTGGCTTGTCTGACTATCCTATCTGGTACTTACTAGAGGGCTCTGTCTGTTCACTCCGTGTGTTGGTCCCGTTCCACAGACATCCTTCGTAGTACTGACCTGGGGCTCTGTCAGACTCCTAGCTATTGACTGCAGGCGTGAGTCTGTAGTCTCCGTGGTTGCGTACGATATTGAGACTCCTCTCCTAGACTGACTGCAGGCTGAGTCAGTGCTACCTCTGGGTGATACCTTTTATCACAAGACTCCAGTGGGCTGAGGCCTAGTCTCGGACAGTGTGGTGGATCTATTGGAAGACTGCTATTTCTGATACAGTGCTTGTCTCTTTGATCACCCTCTGTGTGTTATTTGCATTATTTCTAATAAAGGTGATCTTAACTATACTGTTTGACTCCTTGTGTTGCTTGCCAACTATAACAGTCACATAGCATCCTATATAATAATTCGCTAAGTTGTGTGTAACGCCCGACATGCGCAGTAGACACTGCTGCGCGTGCGGCAGTCATGCGCAGTACAGACTGCCCGCTCCGCGGCTGATACTGTATCAGCAGTGGCGCGGGCAGTCTCTGCTGCGCGTGACTGCCCCGCGACCGGCTGCCAGAGGCACTGTGGCCCGTGTAACGGGCTGTTCAACTAGTTTTGAGATAAACTGAATGTTTAATCTCCACAAGCACAAATGGCATTGGTTCATCAAACCCTGTTAAAGGGATAGAGCTAGGTATATGTAGTTTTTTTAATGAATACTTTTTGGCCAGCAGTGGAGTTCCTGAACATCATAGAGTTCCTAATATTTCTATAGATACCAACATCAACAGCCATGGAACAGCAGCTGCTGTCAGACACTGCCAATACCCCTATTGAAAAGTATTTCTTACAGCTCAAAACTTTGGACCAAATTTTCATGGCATTTCAACTTGAATATTTTTTTCATCTAATAGTACAAGCAGTTTGTAAAATTACTATTTTAGCAAAACTATGCAACAACTTCCTTTCACATATTTGTGGCTGGCTCATGCATGAACTTGTTTTTAAAACTCTCCAACGTGCTTTGCAATTGTACTGGTTATTGATTTTCCAGCAAAAATTGGTAGACAAAAGAGTTGAGAATGACTATCCATTTGGAAAGCATCTGAAAAAGAAAAGTTATAGAGAAAGACTGCCAAACAAGATGAGGTCCTTAAAACACTACTACAAGAGAAAATAACTGGAACAAAGCAAGATTCATAAGAGTGATTTCCATAGATACATAGTAGTTTAGGTTGAAAAAAGACTTGAATCCATCTAGTTCAACCCTTTTCCTATTCCTGTTTAATGTCGTTGAACCAAAAGAAGGCAAAAAAGCCCTCACTACAGCAATTTCAAAATCTGCTTTGAATGGGGGTAAAAATTCCTTCTTGATTCCAAATGGCTATCAGATTTCACCTTGTATCTACAAGCACTAAATAAATCTTAATCTCAATACTAACATACATAGCCCTCCATGTTCTTCTCTTTTAAAAAAGTATCCAGGCCCTTTTTAAAAGCATCTGCTGTATTTGATAGCACCACATCCTCAGGCAGTGAATTCCATACCTTTATTGAAATCTCCTTTCCTCAAGTCTAAGCGGTTGACCCCTCGTCCTTTGTACTGTTCTGTTAATGAACAGGTCTTTGGTGAGCCCTTTGTATGGGCCCTGAACATATTTATATAATATCATATCCCCTCTAAGACACCTTTTCTCTGATGTGTACAAGTTTAACTTTTCTAGCCTTTCTTCCTATCTATATCTTTCCATTTCCCTTATTAGTTTTGTAGCCCTCCTCTGCATTTTCTATAGTTCCATAATGTCCTTTTCAGAAATGGCACCCAGAACTGCATATTCAAGGTGGGGTCTTACCATGGACCTGTCAATACCCCTTTTAATACATGCCAATATCTTTTTGGCCTTTGCAGCTGCCAACTGGCACTGCATGCTACTGCCAAGTCTATTGTCTAACATTACTCACAAATCCTTTTCATTATCAGATTACTCCAAAGAGACACCATTTAAACTATATGTTTCTTTTTTTTATTATACCCAAAATGCATAAAATTACACTTGTCGGTGTTAAAATTCATTTGCCTGCCCAGTTACCCAGTTTGTCCAAATCCTCTTGTAATTAAAACACATCAATTTCAGACTTTATTACCCTACGTAATTTTGTGTCATCGGCAAACACTGATACATGGCTCCCTATGTCCATTGGGAGATCATTAATAAACAAATTAAAAAGAAGAAGACCGGGGCATGGCCTAGCTACGAATGGCAAAGGACGTGTAGTGGCAGAGCTCTGCACCCCAGGGACTAGGTTTTTATATATTTAGGCGTTTATTGTTTGCGGCAGACGATCCAGTTACAGGTTCTACACTATGGTGAGACACAGATCTGGGAAAAAACCTGGCGATTTATCTTGTTTTTCTCGATCAAACCTCCGGCTCCCTCCAAGGCGGCAGTGATGGCGGAGGCTGTGCATGCGGATGACTCATCAACGTCTGTATCTCTCTCTCCTTCTGACGGAGATGATCTGGGTGAACAGTCTGGATCTATGACTCTTTGTGCTACCCCTTCTACTAAACAAGATATTAAAAATCTTCTTTCCGACTTGAAGATGTTTCTTAAGGAAAAATTGGAGGAGGTACGCCGAGATATACAACAAATCGGCTCCCGTGTTGGTTCTTTGGAGGACTTTATGGCTGATAGCAAGCAGGAACATGTAAACGCTGCGGTTAAACATGCCCAACTATACCGCCATACTATTGATCTACAAGTGAAGATAGATGATCTGGAAAACAGACATTGTCGCTCTAATTTACGGTGCAGAGGCATCCTGGAGGAGGTTGATGCTCAAAATCTGCCTGATTACTTGCAACAATTGTTTCGGACCATCCTCCAAGAGGAAGACCTCTCTGTTTATCGGCTGGATCAAGCTCATAAGATCCTGCTAACCCGCGGGATGTTGTGGTGAAATTTCACTATTATGAAGAGAAAGAGAAAATCTTTAATACTGCAAGGAATTTGGGCCTGATTTAATTAAAAGGAGCTACTATTCAGATGTTTCATGATATTTCTCCTCTCACTATGCAATGGAGAAGGGACTTGAGGCCGTTTACGGAGGCGCTACGAGCCGGCCACATTAGGTACCGCTGGGGATTCCCACTTCAGTTGATAGTGGTCTTGGGAGATACGACTCATGTCTTACGCTACAAAGGGGATTACCAGGCCTTTTTGGATGCCCTATTGCTGTCGAGGCTCAACGGCACTTGCTTTCCAGATTGGACATGCAAGACCAGCTTCCTACCTACCGTCCGGAGTGGCAAAGGATCTCCAGGAAGAGAAAATCCAAGAGTGCAAGGGACAGTGGCGTATCAGGTTCCTCTGGGGGCTCAGAGAAAGGTTGACTTTTAATGCATAATGTATACCTTTTCACTCTATCGTTGGGGCATGTTTTACCTGTTTTCTGACCTGTCCGGCATAGACCCTTTGGACTTCCTATGGGTCCAGATCGAGGTCCTTTTGGGAGATTTGAACTATGGTATGCTACTTGCTATTACTATCTGGTTTAGAAAATAAACATTTGTGTTGTATGCCACAATTAATACATATGTTTGTTACTTTATTGTTAGGGGACAGGGCCTTTTACAGATACCCTCTTCCCTTGTGTTTCTTCCGCTGTTTGTGTATACCCTTTTCTTTTCCTTCCCCCCTTTCCCTTCCCCCCCTTATTTCCTTCCCTGGGAAAAGAGTTAATTACATGTGTATTGTTTGGATCCCTGTTTTGCGGGTTGTGAGCCCTTGGGAGCTGGGTGTGATAGTGACATGCAGTTCCACGGCGTGTTATGTGATCCTGGGCGCTCATGGGTTTGAAGATTGGGTGGCACTTTGGTATGGGAATGTTATGGGGATGCTGGTGTTGAGAGCTTCTGGGGACTAGATAGTTTGGGTTAGATTGTTTTTGATGATACTGCCCCTTGGCTATGATATGGATTTCACCAACTATTTGTTGCCGCGTCCCCCTTGTTGGCCCTTACCTATGTGGCATATTCAGGTAGCGCGTACGAATCGCGGCCTGTTTTATGGTCTGTGGTCCTTGCTTGTCTGCCACATACTTGTGGCTGCCGCTGGGGGGGCCCATGGGAGGGGATCGCTACGAATTTTCATATCCGGGCCATTTGGCACGTGCTTATTGTAGACTAAGCTCTTCCCCAGTCCCAATGTTAGCCATTATCTGTTTTGTACATCTTGGGTCATCTACTTTTTGTACGTTCTTCTACATGTGAGGATGTTTTCTCCCTCTTTTCTCTTTCCCCTACCCTGTCGTTGCACATTTCTGATTCCCTCTCTACTTGATTCTTTCAACCTTTTATTTTCCTCTCCTCTTCCCGTTTTTTTTTTTTTTTTTTCTGATAGGGGGATAGGTTTTGGTTCCATATTCACGCCATTCTTGATAGGGATCAGTTAGATTAACTGGTATAGAGGTCTTGATTTTATTGGCGAAGACTTTAGCTACCAATAGTATGTGTTACGGGACATATAATTCAAATTTTTTTATGTCATCACTCTTTTGATATGCTTCTTTTCTTATATTATTGCGAGCTGCTGTTTATACTGTATTATATGTTTATGTCTATGCCTTGCGGATGTGTGAAGGTAGGGATGCGTTGAACTATCTTGCGTATCCTTGTGCTTGTTCACGTCTGATGGGTCCCCATTCTTGTGCGTAGTATTTGGCTAGGTGGGAGTGAACATGGGAGTCCCAGATCTTATTCTTCAATAGGAGCTTCACGTCTCCTTTTATACCATAGGGTCTTTGTCTTAATTTTCCCCATTGCTTTAGTCTTAATTGTACTTTTTCTTTGTTTCCATTGTCCCCTTTTCCTCATTCCTCCTCTTTTCTTTTTTTTCTTCTTCTCTCAGGCCTATACTGTCCTTCCCCTACTGTGCCAAATGCCTTATACGCCTCATAGTTAGACTTCTTTCTACCTAATTGTCCCTGGGTGCATCCTGTTCTGGTATTTGTGGAAACACCCTTCCACCACTTGTTGGAGACTTAATTATTGGGACCTTTCGTCACCTTTTGTTATGCTACTATTTGCTCGCACAAGAATGGTTACCCCATTACTGACTTGTTTACAGATACTGAGTATTGTAAGTCATGGATTGGATGGCGGCTGTCGTGTTCAGTCTGCCTCATCCAATTGGAGTACTACATTTCTTATTTTTCCATACCTTCTTTTTCTATACTCTCTACCTTTTTCTGTTTTCTTCCTCCCTCTGCTCTTTTCTCTTCTCTCTCCGTGCCCCCTGTCCCCAGCCCTGGGGCCCGTGCCTTATCCCAAGTGGCGGGCTCAAGTATTGGGAATGCTAGTAATGTCATTCTGGAGTTGTGATATTCGATTCCGCTGGTTAGTTTTTCTCCTGCTTCTGAAACCCTTGTCATAAATACTATGGCCAATAAATTCACTTCTTCCAATATGTTTTCTATTGTTTCGTATAATGTCAAGGGTTTAAACTCACCTTTCAAGCGCTCAATGACACCACACGAGTTTCACCGATTAAGAGGAGATGTGGTGTTAGTACAAGAAGCGCATTATCAAAAACAAAGGGAACTTTCTCTTTTGAATCGCTTTTATTCTCAGGCTTACCTGGGTTCAAGCCAGGCAAAACGCTGTGGGGTGGCAATTTTATTCCATCATTCTCTTCCTTTTATACACCATCAAACTTTTAAGGACCCGGAGGGCAGGTTCCTATTTGTCAAGGGCTCTATTGATAATGCTCTTTTTACGTTTGCCAACATCTTTGCTCCAAACTCCATGCAGGTTGAATTCCTTAGCCAGGTTTTAGATAAATTGCTAGGCTTTCAGGAAGCTGTCTAAATCCTTGGAGGTGACTTTAATGTATGATTCAACCCATTGCTGGATTGTTCCTCTGGCTCATCCTCATTCTCTGGCTCGAAACTGAGGACCCTGCTTAAACTTCTTCATACTTCTAGATTGATTGATGCCTAGAGGGTGTGTCATCCAGGGGATCGGGATTATTCTTTTTATTCCCATCCCCATGATGTATACTCCCGGATAGATTATTTGTTGATCTCTTATGATGTATCATCATCTATTGGCTCTATTACATGGTCGGATCATGCTCCGGTGATGTTGTCCCTCCGTCGACCCTTTGGTGGTAGTTCTTACAGGCCTTGGCGCTTAGCTGAATCCCTGTTGGCACAGGATGCGGTTCGATCCTCTATCAGAGACTCCATTTCCAACTATTTTACGGTGAATCAGACTGATGGGATGTCGCCTCTTACAGTGTGGGAGGCGCATAAATGTGTCATACGGGGCGAATTAATCAAGTTTGCTTCTCGCAGGAAAAAACTACATGAGGCTCAGGTGTCGGGTGTGTTGCGGGAGATTAGAGATTTGGAGCTATCCCATAAGAGTAGCCGGCAGCCAGTTGTTGGTGGAGCAAACCAGTACACGCGTAGTGGAGAAACCATCTCTCTTCCGGTGCACAGCAACCGGTTGAATGTATAGCAAACCAGTAATAATAATTATCCTTTATTTATATAGCGCACACAGATTCCGCAGACCTTTACACTCATATCGGTTCCTGTCCCCATTGGGGCTCACAATCTAAATTCACCTATCAGTATGTTTTTTTTTGGAGTGTGGGAGGAAACCGGAGTACCCGGAGGAAACCCACGCAAACACAGTGAGAACATACAAACTCATTGCAGGTGTTGTCCTTGGTGGGATTTGAACCCAGGACCCCAGCGCTGCAAGGCAACAGTGCTAACCACTGAGCCACTGTGCTGCCATGTGCTGTGGATCAATGACTCTATCGGTGCAACCACAACCGAGTGAGTATGGAGCGAACCAGTACCCGTGTACTGGGAACCCAAACCTGAGGTGCGACAGCAGCCTAGTGAATGTGGAGCGAACCAGTACCTGCTTACTGGAGAAACCCAATATCTACCGGTGCAACAGCAGCCGGGTGATGGTGGAGCGAACCAGTACCCGCGTACTGGGAACCCAATTATCTACCGGAGCATCAGCAGCCGGGTGACTGTGGAGCGAACCAGTACCTACGTACTGGAGAAACAAAATAGCTACCGGTGCAACAGCAGCCGGGTGAATGTGGAGCGAACCAGTACCCGCGTACTGGAGTAACCAGCAAGGGATAGAAATGTCGTCAGAGCGACTATGGAGGACTCGCCCACTACAGGCGATACTGGATCAGAAGCACAGCGGAGGCAAGCAGGAACCAGCACTCCAGATGGTCAACCGGATCAGGAACAGCAGCGGGGACTGCCAGCAGGAAGCAGCGACACAACAGCAACCTCACCCGGATCAGGAACGGAAACAGGAACCAAGGAACTGGTATCTCAGGAACTAGACGATCTCAGGCTATCAGGAACATAACCAGGGCCCAGGAAGCTCAGGAACTCAATGGAAACGCGAGCAGCATAGAGACAACACGAAAGGGCAACCAAAGGGTGCCCAAGCTCAGTCTAAATAGGCAATGCAGGGCGGGCTGAAGGCAGACAGCCAATGGAGAGCCCCCTGCAGGTAACTGACACAAAAAGGCAGCAATCACAGGCACCGTGATACCGAGATCCCTCCCAATTATTGCGCTTGACTCAAGTGCGGCTTCGCCTCAAGACTTTTTTAGATATTCGCATAGAGGAACTATTCTTGAAAACCCGTCACTCCTTTTACGAATATGGAAATAGAATTGGAGCTGTCCTTGCGCGATGACTCAGGCACAAACAGAATCTTTCATATATTCCTCATTTGGTTGACGTAAAGGGCCAGAAGGTGTATGCTCCTGATCAATTTCGCACGTTTTATTCTACTTTGTATAATTTGAGGGATCCCGGGACGACTATTCCGGGTACTGGTTCTGACATAGACTTATATCTCCATGCGTTGGCACTGCCTAAACTATCTGGAGCGGCAATGGAATTACTAGATGCCCCTTTGACTTTGGCTGAAGTCACAGCAGTTATTTTATTCCTGCCAAAAGGCAGAAGTCCGGGTCCGGATGGATTCTCTAGCGCTTATTACACAGCTTTTGGCTCCTAGTTTGTTACGATCATTTGAGTCTATCCCGGACGATATACGTGACCACCCGGGGACTTCGGAGGCCCATATCACGGCTCTTCCTAAACCCGGCAAGGATGGCACTAGATGTGAAAACTGTCGACATATCTCTTTGCTTAACTTAACTTTAAGATGTATGCGAAACTCTTGGCAAACTGACTGAGACCTTTTTTGACTTGCCTGATTCATGGAGACCAAGTGGGTTTTACCCCTGGTAGAGAGGCTAGAGACAATACGAGGAAGGTTCTTTCCCTCATTCATTATATCAACTCAGAATGCCTTTCAGCAGTCCTCCTATCCACAGACGCGGAGAAGGAGTTCGATAGAGTGAACTAGACATTTTTGTTCCGGACTTTGGAAGCCTTTGGGATTGGCCCTTATTTCCGTAAATGTGGTCAGGCTTTATATCTTAACCCTTCTGCTAGGGTAAGGGCCAATGGATACCTATCCGATTCCCTGTCTATCTCGAATGGGAATAGACAGGGATGTCCTTTGTCACCTCTTCTTTTCATATTGGCCTTGGAACCGTTCTCTCATAAAATACGTTCGGACCCTAGGATACAGGGAATTACACTGGCGGAAATGGAACATAAATTGTCCATCTTTGCAGATGACGTTCTGATGACTTTTTCGAACCCACAAGAATCTATGACAGCGTTCATGGAACATATGTCGGAATCTGCTTTATTATCTCATTTCAAGGTGAATTTCACAAAATCTGAAGCTCTTTTGTTGCATTGCTCGCCCACCGTCACAACTTCAATACGTACTTCCTTCCCATTTAAGTGGGCATCTAAGGGGCTCAAATACTTTGGCATCTGGCTGGCGGCCGATGTAAAAGATATCTATCAACTAAATTACCCTCCTTTGCTTAAGGCGATCCAACGAGATCTCCGTATGTGGACTCCATTATACTTATCATGGTTGGGACGTATCAACTCCCTTAAAATGAATATATTACCCCGTGTTTTATATATTTTTCAAACTCTGCCCATTGGGGTGCCCAGGACCTTTTTTGTCCAATTATGTCGGGTTGTATCTTCATTTGTATGGAGTATGAGCAGACCTCGTCTGAAATGGGCCTTTCTGTCTAGGCATAGAGAAGATGGGGACTTGGGAATCCCAGATTTTCATAGATATTATCGAGCTGTTCTTCTCTCAACACTATTGGACTGGAAGCATAGGGCTGTCTCGAAACTACGGGTAATGGTGGAACACCTTTTCTACCCGGATTTGGATGCGTTATTTGAAGCTTTTTTACCACCCTCTTCGAGAGATTCCAGGATTCTATCTCAACTGGTGTTGGGGGCAGTGTTTGCAGTGTGGTCAGGTATGGCACCGGGAACTGAGTTGACTTCATTCCCGTCCCCTTTTTCCCCTGTGCTATATACTCGGGACACGCCACACACTTTACCGCGTCAGGACTTCCCAAATTGGCCTGGGGATTCCTTGCTTTATGTAGCAGACTTTATAAAGGACTTCAAAGTGATTCCCTTTTCAGATCTACAACATTCTTATTGTTTGGCTCCTGGTGAAGTGTGGAGATATTTCCGTATTAGACATCTTCTGGACTCACAAGTGTGTAAGGGGACATGGAATAGGGACTATTCTCCTTTTGAAACTTTACTCCACAAGCTTCCGTTGCATTTATCGATACTCAGTAGGATGTACAGGATTTTGGGGAGTGCAGGGTTTACGTCGAAGCCTCCATATGCATTAGCATGGGAGAGAGATCCGGGGGCGAGTCTTGGGGATGAGGAATGGAGGAGGATTTGGAGGACGGCGAGCACTTGCTCTATATCCACACAATTGCAGGAATCTCATTTTAAATTTCTGTCTCAGTGGTACTATACCCCTCCTAGACTACACAAGATGTTCCCTTCTATTCCCTCTGCCTGTTGGATGTGCAACCAGCATTGGGGCACATTTGAGCACTTGTGGTGGTCTTGTCCTTTATTGCAATCATTCTGGTCGGACTGTTTAGCTTGTATGGAGAGGAGTTTGGGTGTGACACTTAAGAGAGACCCTTGGCAAATATTGTTTTATAACAACCTCCCTCGTTTGCCCTTGATGTCCAAACAGCTGTTATTAAAGATGCTGGGATTGGCTAAAGCTATGATTCCAGCATGTTGGAAATCTACCACGCCTCCTCTTTATGCGGATTGGGTACGTAGAGTACGGGACGCGGCCACTATGTTGCGGATTTCAGCCTCCTTGAAGGGGAAGGACCCTGAAGTGGTTGATTCCTTCCTTGCTACTGCTTTTAAACCCTAATTGGTGGGGTGGGGTCTGGGGGTCGGGGCTTGGGGTGCACGGCTTCTTCTTTCTTTCTTTTTTCTTCTCTTCTATCTTTTTATATCTCTGTTTCTGGCCACCGTCTATTTCTATACTGGTTTGGTCAGATAGCTTCTAGGAACTTCGATGGGGCCTTTTCTCTTCTTTTTATTTCTGTACTCTATCCTTTGCTTTATCTTCTTTCTCTAACTTCACTGTTCTCTACTTCATTACCACTTTATCTGTTTTTCTTATGTATTGTTGTTCGACACAGCTGTTGGGGAGCATTTCTCTCTGAAGCATTCCTTGAATTGTATAGCTCACCATGTAAAGATGTCCTATGATTGTCATTGTGCATCATTGTGTCGCTGTTTGTTTGTATCTCATATTTTTCTGTAATGCTTTAATTCTTCAATAAATTAAAAAAAAAAAAGAAAGAAGAAGAAGACCAAGGACAGATCCCTGAGGTACTCCACTTATCACGTTTGTCCAACTGGAGAACTTCCCATTTACCACCACTCTTTGCATTCTATCTTTCAGCCAATTTCCAACCCACGCACCAGTGCTTGCCCCTAAGCCTATTTCATTCAATTTGTACAGTAACCTTTTGTGTGGAACCGTATCAAATGCCTTGGCAAAGTCTAAATTGATCACATCAACCACCACTTAGCTGCACTGTGACGGGGGGTACAGGGGTTACATATTGGTAGGCTGAGGGTTAAGAGATTTATCCAGCCAGACAAAAAGATAATAAATTGCATTTATTAGCGTGGTCACGACACAAAACATAGGACAACAATTACAGGCAAACAAACAGGGGTAAAACATAAAAACTAAGCACTTCTGCTGTTCTCTTCTTAGTTGCATAATTTGCCAGGGGTTACAAATAATACTCACAGTCCATTTTAGCTTAATGCTGGAGCTTATTCATAGTCCCACTAGAGGCAAGAGTAGGCATCCTGCCCACTCCACATGCTGCTGGATCACATGAAGGTTCCTTGTATCTTTTAGTCCTGGCAGAGGAGTTGGGGAAGACATCCTAAGATCCTTGTGGTAGGAACATCAGGGTACTCTCTCTGTGTCTGAAGCCGCCTTGACTTACAGCCCACAACTGAAAAGGGGACCTGGCCCTACAGTGCCCGCTCACTCTAACTTTTCCGGTGAGGGCACGCACCAGTCCCAGTTTCTCCAGTACGCCTATAGAAAGCACCTGGACCAGTCCAACTCCAGGCTGGCCCCAGGCCTCCCCCCACTCTGGAGAGGGGCTCGCTCCTGTTCTTACATTCCCCAAGCTCTCTCTCTCACTCCCTTCTCTCTCCCAGGTTTTCTCTACCCACCCCCTACAGGATGTGATGTCACAGGTACCATCTACCAGGTCTGTTCTGCTTGGCAAGATGTGAGGGGGTGAGATGCACACATTCCTCTACCCCCCCTCTCTATCTGACAAACACTGGCTATCTCATAACACAATCTCTGGGTTTAGCTAGACTGAATGGCACCATTCCTCTGTACATCCTACACACTAACTAACCCATTCACTGCTGGTAACTGGACAACCCTCTCTAATGCATGCACACACAGGGGACATTAAGGTTTCAAGAATGGGAACATGTTAAGACAATGGCAATCACTGAAAATAGACACATTTCTTTCTCTGGGTGACAACCATTCCGTCACATGCACCATGAAAGAAAAAGAGGACCTACTTAGAAAGTAAGGACAATTTGGTTTGGTTTCTAAATCCATGTTTATTTATTTTGTTATGTTTGAAATCTATTGAGATTTTGTTTGCAGTACTTTAAGTAATAGCTAATCTCTGGACAAAACATCTAGTCAGCAGGAGGAGGATTCCTAAGAGACTAGAAAAGCTGAAGTAGATGTTATGCAAAGACCAACTGAAACTCAAAGTTCACAGAGTTATCAAAATATTCAGAGCTATTGCATGTAAAAAAAAAGCAGAAGTAAAAAATCTGAAACATCTCATGTCGAAAGCATGCAAAGCTTGGGAGCAGTGGAAAAGTGTGTGGAAGGGATAGAGAAATAGCATCATTTAGCAATTTTCCTTAATGTCTTTTATCAAAAAAAGTACCCCAAGAAGCTAACATAGATATAATCATGGGAATATGACGGTTGTTAAAAAAGTTCACAACAACTTCATTACAACATAAATCCTCACCATCCATCTCAACTCCCAGGTCTTTTTCTATATAGTATCCTACATTTCACAGATATCCTAGCTTCTCTTAACCAAATCCAGACATTAGCTATCAACCATTTCAACATACAATTAAGTATGCTAACTATCCCAAACAAGCACATAAAATATCTGTAAAACAGTATTGCACTCAAAATGCCCTAGACGGTAGCTACTAACACACACACATGTATATATATATATATATATATATATATATATATATATATATATATATATATATATATACAGGGCTTAAAATTTGAATTCCTTTGCTACTAGCCAGACCTGAAAAGTTACTCGCCACTGCAATCCATAACATATCCACCAGGGCTGAATTTCTACTCGCCAAGGCTAAATTTTCACTCACCATTGGCTAGTGGCGAGTGGAAATTTTGAGCCCTGATATATATATACAATGACCAGGTTATGCACAGAATACTCCCTACTGCTTGACTTCCTTAACACAAAAAATCTGCTTGACCCATTTGTCATGGTAACCAGTACGAAATGAAGGTCAGACGCTGGTATATATAATAAAAACCACCTTTATTAAAGATACAATAATAATAATAATACCCCAGCAAGCCCCAGAACATACAATAGACGGGCCACAGTCCAATAACCAGACTGACATTGAGTGGAGGCCTGTACTATTCAGAGAGGAGTAGAGAACCAGACTATGGAGGATGGAGAGCCACCCAATGGAAAAGAATGCTATCGCGTGGTAAGGATGGGGACAGTGGCAAACAGAGCGGCGGACAGCACAAGCCACAGTACTGCAAATGCGAATAGCCCAATGATTTAGATACAAGGAGCGCGTAGTCAGCCAGAGCTACAGTTCAGAACTGGAGTGGATAGTCAGTCAAGCCAGGGTCATACATGGTGCGAGTAGTCAGCCAGAGCCACAGGTCAGAACCGGTGTGAATAGTCAGACAAGCCGGGGTCATACACAGAGCGATAATGGAAGCCAAACCAGGGTCACAACGAGGAGCAAACATAACAAGTAATCACAGGAACACCACGAAAGGCCAACTGACCTTAGGCCCAAGGAAGTTCCCTTCAGAGACAGGCAGTTCCACCATAAAATCAATGGATAATTGAGACCAAGGACTGAAGGAGCCCCACTGGAAGGTGTCTGGGGCTCTTGGTCTGAGCACAAGTCGCACAAGTGGCCACAGAAGCAGAACAGTCTGCTCTCAGACTGGGCCACCAGAACAGTCTAGACATGGACCATATGAGTTGATCTCTACCAATGTGTCCAACCGCCTTCGAGGCATGGTACGTCTCTAATAATCTCCCATTTGGCTTATCAACTGGTGCAGAGGCTTGTACTGCCAATATCTCCTCTCCCAATGGAGAGGTAATACTCAAGCGAATAGTAGCCAATTTCCTATCGAGGGGGAATGACAGGAGTTGGAGAACTTTCCTCCTCAGAATCTGCCCTGAACTGCCAGAAAGGGCATCCACCTTAATATTCTTAGTGCCCAGGAGGTAAGAAACCCCATAGTTGAACTCTACAGGAGCAAGGCCCATCTGGCCTGTCAGGGAGATAACCTCTTGGCCTCCTTCTAGTAGATGCCACCATTCCCTTAAAGAGAGAATAATGGCCAGCAGTTCGTGATCGCCCACATCATACAGACTCTTGGTTTCAGACAATTTAAAAAAAAAAAAAAAAAACACACAGAAGTAGTGGTTTACCAGGCTCTGAGCACTGGCACAGCAGTGCACCTACTCCAGACTCTGAAGCTTCAGCTTCCAGGGTAAAGGGTAGGGTGGGATTCGGATGTGACAGAATAGGAGTTTTGGCGAAAGCGGACTTCAGGTTTTCAAAGGCTTGCAGGGCACTGGGTCATGTCCATGAGGGGTTTTACCACAGAAGAAAAGTTTTGTATAAACTTCCTATAGTAGTTTGTGAAACCTAGGAACCGCTGTATGGATTTCAGTCCCATAGGAAGTGGCCATTACAAAACAGCAGAACGTTTTTGAGGGTCCATGGCTAGACCAGAGGATGAGATAACATACCCCAAGAATGCCACCTGGGATCTATGAAATTCACATTTCTCCAGCTTGCAGAACAACTTGTTCTCCCTCAATAGCTGTAAGACCAAAGACACATCAGCCCGATGGGTCTCTAGGTTCAGATTGTGGATGAGAATGTCATCCAGGTAGACCACGACACACCTTTGTAGTAAATCTCTCAAGACATCATTTATGAATTCTTGGAAGACAGCAGGAGTGTTGCACAATCCGAAGGGCATCACCAAATATTCACAGTGCCCGCTCCAGGTGTTAAATGCTGTCTTCCACTCATGGTCCTCTTTTATTCTTACAAGATTGTAAGCAGCTCTGAGATCAAGACCTAATCCTCATCACGCCTTCACCTGCCCTTCTAGGTGATAGTAAATGGCACTACCATAAATCAAGTATCAGAAGTGCAGTGTCTATGGGAGGGCTGATAATTGATGCTGTTCTCTCACTTTCTCCCCAGATTAATGCTATTGCTAAATCCTGACACTTTCTATTGTATAACATAGCAAAAATCCATCCCTTCCTTTGTTCCTCCACAGCTAAAATTATTACATAGTCACTAATCCTATCCCACATTAACTACTGTAATCTTCTTCCTGCCTCCCAACTCCATACACTTCAATCCATACAGAATGCTGCAGTAAGAATTACTTAATGTTGCCTAGGCTTGTCCCTACCTCCTCCTCCTCCAATCTCACCAATGGCTACCTATAAAACTCCAGATATCATATAAAATGCTGTTTCTCATTCAAGACCCTTCTCTCCTCTAATTCTTCCTACATTCCCACTCTGATCTCACACTATATACCATCCCGCCATTTACGATCAGCCAACGAAATTCTTCTCTCAGCTCCTTTTGTGTCTACAGCTTTCCATCATATCAAACCTTTTTTCTTCTCATAGAGCCTTATCTATGGAAAGCACTGTCTTCTAGCATGCACCACTGCACTTCTCTTGTGATCTTCAGGTCTGGCTTAAAATTACACCTCCTCAAAGAAGCTTCAACAAGCTAGAAGGCACTGACATTGTGCATAAAAGGCTCTTTTAATTTACTTACTTTATTTATGTTTCTCCTATCTGAACCCGAACTATAGCACTGTTTTTGACACTTAACAATTAAGTACTCTGTATGTCTCCCTTCACTGCTTTATATTGTACTTGCGTTAAGTACCCACGATATGCCAGTACCCTTGTGAAATTCAGGGCTCCCCACATGCCTGCACACCGTTCGGGGAGCCATGAAAAAGATGCAGAAATTGACCATAAATAATTCCCCATCTGGCAACTAGCTGCTTAGTAGAGCTAGTCGCTAGAATTATTACCTTGTTAAAGAGGATTATCAATTCTTGTTGGGCTGACAGGCAGGATGGAGAGCAGACATCTTCCCATAGTGACGTCTGCACGCCTGTGCTGTCAGTCCCAGCCGACTCTAGGAGGCGTTGCTGACAGTGCAGGCGTGCAGACGTCACTATGGGAAGATGTCTGCGCTCCATCCTGTCTGCTGGCCTGACAAGAATTGATAATCCTCTTTAACAAGGTAATAATTCTGGCGACTAGCTCCACTAAGCAGCTAGTCGCCAGATGGTGAATTATTTAAGCTCAAGTTGTTTAACGGTGGTAGTTCAGCTTTAATTTTTAAATTTGTATTTTACCACATACTTTATGCAATAAATTTACTAAATTTCATTGCCGAACTCTGTCTCAGATGTTGATCCAACAATTATCTTCATATAGAGTTAACCTGATGAAATATGACATAATATCTATAAGGAGGATAAGGAGGATACTGGGTTACATTCTTGCTGAATCATAAAGGCATAGTAATGTTTCATAATAAAAGCAGCTCTAATTAATCATCATAGTATTTGGACTTTGGAGAGGGTTATTTCAATTCTGTCAGAGTTGTAGTTCAAGAGTGATTCAATGACAAAATCTCCCCCTCCCGCCCCTTTTACTGATGTAACACTGCTCAGCCAGAGCAGAAGGGAGGTGCTCAGGTAGACTGCAGAGAGGGACAATCTTCAATTAAGATAAGGGAAAAACCTGAAAAGCTTGTCAAGGGGGGCAGGGATTTCATTGTTTTCATAGGAATAAGAGTGTCCCCTTCTGTTATCTGTCTGGTCTATGGACTGCATTCCACATCTGAGAAGAGATAGCTTACACTAGGTAAAAGGGGTGGGAGGGGGAAACTTTGCTTGTGAATATCTCATAAACCATAAAGGTTTGAGAGATAAGACTTATATCATTCTTCATGTTTTTTTAATGCCTACAAAATAAAATAAAGTTAAAACGAAGTATTACTATCCCTTTAAGGCAACATTTAACTCTCCAGCTGTTGAAGACTTCATCTACTATAATCTCCATACATGTACATACTGTTTGGGATGATATGAGATTTGTCATCTCCAACTGCACCAGATCCAAACATTACTTACTGATGATGGATGAATGGTTTGATAAGTTTTATTTCTGCTTAACATTTTCCTAAACTGTTTCAAGTTTAAGATAAAAGTGTTTCACGGGAAAAAGGCATGTACCATAAACTTAAAATAGACCTGGGGCAGGCAACTTTTAGCGCTTCAGCTGTTGGACACCACAATTCCCACCAACTCCAAAGAGCCAATGTTAGATTACTAATGTGAGGATGTAATATAATCTCCCAGCACTGGAGTTTGGCAGGAACAATAAACTGTTCTAATTTCACTCTCCCCCAAATCTAATACAGTCAAAATGACCCTAATTTGAAAGACCAATGTCTCCTCATTCAAAGACTATATGTTGACTACATGTACAGAGAATAAACAAAATAAAAATTATGCACATAAGATCCCACCTAGTGCCAATAAGTAACCTGTGATTTACTATATATAATAAACAGGTTTAGTGGCATGCTTGTAGAAAAAAGCATGTGCAGCTGAGCTTGGGCATGTCCTTATGTGCTTCGAATATGAAGTGAACATGTAGTGGTGCAAGTAAACTGTCATACCTCTGCAATGAGCAAAACCCTAGTGAGGGAAGTAAGAGAGATATTTATACCTTCCCAAATTACAAAAGCGCCTGTGTGCAAGGAGCTGATAATCAAGAAAGTGAGAGGATCCAACACCTTCCGAAATATATACAAACCAAATACACAAAATATACAAAATCCTGGTGAGTTCAACCTTGCTTATCAATAGTGTTCAAATAGTTACATGTATTTGTCTAGGTAGGAGAGCAGCAAATACTATATTCTGATTACAAATACAGGAAGAAAACAAAAGACACGCTAATTTTTGTGTATTTTTTTGTATACGTTTTTATTTTTATTTATTTTTTTATTTTTTGAAAAGCTAAAACTTTTGAGGAGCCTGAATGTCCTACACTATTCAGTAGATACAATGATTCTGTGAGAAATGGTACCCCACTAGTATGAATTGACATATCTCAGGGAGTCTCAAAAGCACTAAACGGCACCTACCACAACCTATAAATATCTTTTATAAAATACTCCCCCTCCCCAGACATTGCTGCACATCTGAGGGGAGGGGGAGACTGTCAGAGGGAAAGCTGAGAAATCTCTGACCAGTATGGGTCAGCAGGAAAGGCAGGGATAGGGGTGCAAGTGCGGCTAGGTTTAAGTATCTCTAGAGATGCTCATCTTGGAAATTTCTGTTGTGGCTGCCAAAGAGCAATAGTATATCTTTAACCCCACTGTTGGCACCTGTCACATAATTCCCCTGTCCACTCTTGGCTCTCTGTCAGTCACACTGATCTTGGCATGGCTTAGGCTTTGCTAGTTCCTTGAGAGCTGTGGCGGTACAAGCTCAGCTTGTGAGGCACACACAGTTCTACATGTGGCAGGGGAGAAAGTTGACATGGATGGTATGTTGGATGTATTGATAGATGAGATCCACAGGTAGGCTCAGGGGGATGGTGGGAAGCGGATTCAGGAGCAGCATTCTCAGCAGCCATGGTCCAATAAGAGTTATGTTTAAATTAATGTATCTTAAATAAAGTAGTAGCCTTATTTAATCCACATATTTTTGTTGAGTTGCTTGGGGTTCATACCGTATCCATGAGTAAAGACTCCCCCAGACATTGCTGGACTGCTGAGGGGAAGGGGAGCATTTCATGGCAGAGGTCAGAGAGATTGGGGTGGAGGTGTGGCTAGGCAGGAGTATCACAACAGGTGGGTATATTGGGAATTTCAGTTGCATGCTGATGAATGGAGTAACAGCATCCCACCCTTTCCTCTCTATCAGTGGTGCTTGCTTCTATATTCATGTCAATTCTTGGTGAGTTGTGTTTGCCGAAAAAAAAGCATGTTTAAATTTAATTGTTATACCAGAACTGGTTTGATTTGAGGCCAGCTGTCTGTGGTGCTTCGCTAGATTCTGTTGTGTGAAACTGGGCTTGTTTATCCAGTTAATGTGGTACTAAACAAGTAAGTGTTCCAGTCGAGGAATGGACTTGTTAATGCTTATTGAAATGTTAATTTACCTGGCAAGGAAAATAAGAGTTCTCAAAAATGTTAATCTTTGCCTCTTGAATAAAGCTATGGCCTTATTTAAACCACATATTTGTGTTGTGTGTTGTTTGGTGTTCATTCATGAAACGTGCCATGCTTAACCTAAAATTGTCATTTTAATTACCATTATGAAAAGAGGTTGACAAATCATACCACTATGGAAATTATATTAACTAGCTACTTCAAATGAGATGACACTTGCATAGCATAAATGTTTCCAGAATGTGACAGTATATATATGAAAAAAATTGTGATTCTTTCTGTGGGTCAAGTCAGTGGACCATGAGAAAATTTCTGGTTCTAGCAGAATCAATTCAGAATGACTCACAGAGGGAGAGAGTAATTGGGGTGGCAGGAAAAGAAACCTCCATGATTCTTATCTTGTAAGGAGCAGAAACCTGCCAAAGCAGTTCTCCTATTTGTTCAGACGAGTATTGACCTGGGCACAAACCCATTTTTAGTGATGATTGATGCATGCAAATCTGCTTTCTCTTTTTGTATCACTGCTATCTGGCGTAGTAAAATGGCAAACAAAGTGTTAAACAAAATGACAGTTTCATAAATCACATTTTTGGGTCTTGTGAAACAGGTTGTTTGGTATCAATACAGAACTTTCATAATCATCTCCCCCATATTTTCTCAATAGCAAAGTTGGTTTCTTATAAGGGTAATTTATAACTATGGTAGTCACATACTGATTTGAGAGACCTTAAGGACTCTTTCTTTCATGCAAGCGGACTGTAGTAGTCCATGATACAGTTCTAATGCCCATGTTCTTTCACTCACCTTTTCCTGCATTTCACTTCCAATCCAGCTGTAGGAGGGACATGTCTGAAGACTGGCCCATGTGAGGACCAACTAATATTATACGCTTGTGTCCATGCAGGTCAGACATTCATTAGATGTTGCGTTGAGCATTCCAACCTCCAACAACAGTTGTGTGAAAAGTCTGCAAGCAGCCCCACAGGCAGCTGTTCAGTCCTTTATTATTGCATCTTTACTGTATTTTTGTGAGAATGCAGTAAAGGTGCACCTTGCTGGATATGGGACAGTCATGCAGGGCAATAATCAACCATTTGATAGCTGCCATAGTCTAGCATAAGGCTTTTTTTTAGAATGGGTGACATTGCAATCACTGTGAAAGGGACCTAAAGATTAATATTAAGCCTTGAGCACATTGACCCAGTTTCTTGCTTCCATAAATCTACAGAATGCAGAACTAAAATCACATTACCTAGCCTGATGTGTAGAGGGCATAGATATAAAAATTACCTTGTTAATTAGCAAATAAAAAAAATCTGCTATTGCTGTATATCTCTGTCAATGAAGGAGAAGTTTAGTTAATAACTCATTTGACTGATATTATGAATGAGTGATCCCTGGTTCAATAGTAGTGTCAGCTTTTGGTGACCTTATACCAGTGGGGGAAACAAGCTGTCCTGGAGCCTTCTGCACCATAGAAAGGCTTCCTCTGCTGCCCCAGTCTGTTCTGCGGTACAGTGGGGAGAGGAGATAATGTCCCTGCCCAGCAACACACACACACACACACACACACACACACACACACACACACACACACACACACACACACACACACACTATTTTCACCCAAAAAAACACAATCCCTCATTCATTTACTTCAGTGGATACCTCCAATTATACTTATACTATTCTACCTTAACCCCTTGGGTGTTAGATAGGTCTCCAATACATTGTTTTACAATGTTTTGGAGATCTCTCTAGCAAACAAGGGGTTAATCTACTTTTCCAATGCATATTTAGAATAATACTTTAATGTACAGCACTTTGGTTGACATAAGAATAACATTTGCAACCCTGCTTATCATTGCTGTTAGAACAGTAAAACATTCCATCTGCTGCCAGACTACAACTACCATAATTCCCTGCCAGCAATTGGCTGGTGGGTAATGATGGAAGCTGTAGTCTGGAAGCAGATGGAAGGCCTAACTTTGATCATCCTTGCTATACACCAGGTGTGTCAAACTCAAATATAGTTGAAGACCACATACTCAAAAATTTCATCTAATGAGGGCTACTGGAAAAATTATTAGACACTCATAAACTTGATAGACTTTCCATATACATATTAGATATATATAGGGGCATTTAGACCCAAACACAATCACATATTTTAAAAAAGAAAAAGTGGGTCAAAAACAAGCACTCAGTCTCATAAATAATTAAACTAATGAATCCACATATAAATTAACATATAATATATCATCATCTTCAGCCATTGTCGATCCACTGCAGGATGAAGGTCTCCTCAGCAAGCTTCCGACAACTTTGCTTCTGTGCCTTTTTTTACCATTGTGTACAAGTAAATTTGGAAATTTCATTTAACCATCTTGTCTTTGGTCTTTTCTTCTTGGATGTTTAACATTGAGTGGAATCCATTCCAAAAATGTTTTGGTCCATCTACGTCAGATCGTCTTACTATGTGGTCTTCCCATTTCCATTTCAGGCACTTTGCTGATGAATCCATGCACACCTTTTTCTGTCTCTTTTTGTTATGTTTAGAATTCTCATCTCCATACTTCTCTGAGTAACCTGAAGTTTTTGTATAGTTTTGGCATTCAGTGTCCATATTTCACAGCCATATGTAAAGAATAGGAGGACACACTGGTCAAAAGCCTTTCGCTTGAGGCAGAGTGGTAAATTTGTCCTAAAAACTGTACTTCTAAGTTTTCTAAATGCTTGTCATCTGAATTGTAATCATTGCTCAGTTTTCATCATGATGTTCCATCTTTTAACATTTCCTGTCCAACGTAAACATATTTGTCAACTTCTTCTTGTTATTGTCCATCTACTGTGATTACCATCTACTGTGATTCTCCTTGGCATGGTACATTTGTCAAACATGACTTGCATTTTGTTGATATTCATCTTCAGACCAAAATGTTTGCTTTCCTGTTGTAGCTCTGCAATGCGTACATGCAGTTCTTCAGGACTACTGGAAAAGAGTATGATATCATCTGCAAAACGTAAGTGATGATCTTAAGTCCTTTTTTTTCTCAGTTTAGTTTGTGGAAAATTTCTTCTAAACAAGCAGAAAATAGTTTCGGGGAGATTGTGTCTCCTTGTTGGATGCCTTATTTTGTATTGATCAGGACATTATCATTGCTGATCTGATGCAGTTTCATTTTCATATATTGATTGGTGGATATTGATGTAAGCTCTAGCTATTTCGTGGTTGATCAAGGCATCAATTATGGCTTTCTTTTTCACTGAGTTAAAGGCCTTTTCATAGTCAATGAAGGCTATGCATAATGTAAGGTTGAATTCATTATGTCGCTCTATAACTTGTTGCACTGGATATGGTCCATTGTACTGACACTGCTCCTGAAGCCTGCTTGCTCTTTAGGTTGTGCCGCATTAAGTATTGTGTCCATTCTCTTCATAGTACCTTTGTGAAAACCTTGCAGACCACTGACAATAGGCTTATTAGCAGGTATTTTTTTGTGTAGTAGATGACTTCTGCATTTTTCCATGCTTCAGGCACTTTGCTGAGTAGTAGGCATTTTGAAAATAGTTTAGCTAAGGCTTTGAATAAGGGTTGACCTCTGGCTTTCAAAATTTCAAGAATAACTTTATCAGGTCAAGCTGCATTGCCATTTTTCATTGATTTTTATTGCATTCCATCAGAACTCCTAGAATAGCTTCAGCCTCTCACTACATTCAGCTGTTGTCCTTCATCCTTATATAGATTTGAATCAAATTCTTCTTTCTTCTTTCTTTGTTGTTGAGTTTTTGCTGTTGTATCATCTTCAAGCTTTAATGCAGACATTTGGCTCCTATGTGTGGACATCTTTAGTTTTGCTTGCTTTAGCCCTTGATTTTCTTACTGTTCTTTTGATCAACAATGAACTTGCACATTTCTTCTTTTATGCGCTTCCTTATGGTCTTGCTTATTTCTACATATTCTACACTGTTTCTAATATCACTGTTTGTCACAGTACCTTGTTTCCAGCGCTGCAGCTTCAGCTACGCTCAGCGTCTTTCCATGCGCCATATGCAGGAAAGAGGCTTAAAACATGCTGCAGGCCTCTGTTTTATGTGTGTTTGTTTCCTATAGTCTCCTCCTACCTACTTCCTCCCTTTAGCTGCTCCTCCTATCTACTTCCTGTGGAGGGGTTTAAACGGCAGACTGAGTCCTGACTCAGTCACCGTTACATTGTTGTTCTGAGCAGTTAATTTTCTAGTATTCCTGATTCCTGTGTATGATCCGGCTTATCTGTCCATCCATTCTGGTGCTGACCTATGGCTCTGTCTGACTATTCTCCTTGGCATTCCGATTTGGCTCAGATATCCTTTCTGGTGCAAACCTGTGGCTCTGGCTGACTACCCGCTCCGTGTATGACCTAGGCTTGTCTGACTACCCACTCTGGTGTTGACCTGGGGCTCTATCCACTGCGCATTCAGCATACATATACTCCAGTGGATATTCTGTCTGGTGCAAACCTGTGTCTCTGGCTGACTACCCTCTCCGTGTATGACCTAGGCTTGTCTGACTACCCACTCTGTTGTTGACCTGGGGCTCCATCCACTGCACATCCAGCGTTCCATCGCTTCAGTGGGTATCTTTTCTGGTGCAAACCTGTGGCTCTGGCTGACTACCCGCTCCGTGTATGACTTTGGCTTGACTGACTATTCTATCTGGTGCTTACTAGAAGGCTTTGTCTGTTCGCTCAGTTTGTTGGTTCCGTTATTCAGACATCCTTCCTAGTACTGATCTGGGGCTCTAGCAGACTCCTAGCTACTGACTGCAGGCTGAGTCAGTATCTCTTGGGCGTTACCTTACCACGAGACTCCAGTGGGCTGAGGCCTAGTCTCGGTCAGTGTGGTGCAGAGATTGGGAGACTGCTATTCCTGATACAGTGCTCACCGTTTCTATCACCCACTGTGTGTTTATTGATATATTGCATTACTGTCATTATTCTCATAATAAAGGTTCTATTAACTATACCGTCTGACTCCTGGTTTTGCTTACCAACTGTAACACTGTTTTGCTTAATTTCACATTGATTTTTAATCATGGCAACTGTTTCTTTTGATACTCTTTTTTTTTCTTGTTTCAAAGTAGGTGCAAGGGCATTGACAGTATGTACAATAGTCTCAATATCTTTTTCATTGTGGGTTGAATTGTCTCTGTGACGTAGGTTATTATTCATAAGGGAAGTGAATTGTCATATTGATAGATTTTAAAACTGAGATTTGATATCATACGTATATTGGTTATGCAGCTGTTCCCTTTTTGTTTTTAATAAATAAGAGATTTTTTTATCTACATTTTGTCATTTTGACTTACTGGGCTTATATAAGCACTTGGATTTGGTCAAATATGAGGTCTTGCTGTACAATGAAGCAAAGAGAGAGAGAAAAAAGAGAGGAAAAAGAGAATGAGAGCGAGAGAGATGATAGGCACTCCTAAACGTGAAACTTGCCTTGGTGCTCTTGCTTCCTTTAGTGGGAATATGCAAAAGTTGTATCACAAAAAATGATATCATTTGCAGGCACTCACAGGACCTGCTTGAAATAAAATACATTTTATTAAGTGTTTACATTTCAACCCAAACGCAGGCCTTTCTCAACATACTGTGAACAAACTCTGACCTATAATCATCCTAATAACCACATGTTCACTAAAGACGCTAGCCAAAGTGGCTAGTGTAAATGACATCACAAACAGCATATATACAGATAAAATAAAACATAATATACTGCAAAAAGTTTATAAATTCAAGTTATGTTAGTAACATTAGGGCCTAGACGCACTAAATGTCGATGTGGTGTCGTTATCAGATTGTCGATGTGTTCGAATCACTCCGACAATTCGATCTGCACACACATCGACATATTCACAAAAATTGTCGGATGGAAGGGGAAGGCTGGAGAAGGTCCATATTAGCATACAGGATTTTCGAAGTGCTGTCGGTGTGGAAGGGATCTCCTCTCTTCACACATCACCAACACTACCACAATTCTGAACAGCATTCTCTGTGCTTCCCTACCTAGCCAGTAGGGGAATACAGAGAAGGCTTTCAGCACCATGGACAGCATTGAATGTCATAGGGATGTGCATTGCTCACCCCTGAAACAGTACACCAAGCACTACACAATGCCCCCCCCCCTCAACATCCCCCCCCTTAGTATGCCGACATATATTGCATATATTCAACATACTAACTCCATCGGACTTTCACCTCAGGGACTCCCATTTAGTCGACGAACATGTCCTTTATTTGACACTTAACCCTTTGAGTACCAGAGAGGTAGGAATGCATTGCTTATCAATGTGTTTCCTACCCCTCTGGTACTCAAAGGTTTAATAGGTAAGGTATGGGCTGCATACCTTTCATGCGTGTGTGATAAATTTATTTTTATTAAAATATGTGTTGAAATGAATCAATGCAAACATTAGACCTCAAGGGGGGTATCATGAGGCCAACAATTGCCCTTTTATTAGTTCACATAGAGTGAACTGGGTGGGCAGTGGACCATGCTGTGCTCATAATCAGTGAACACCTGCAGAGGTGTATCTAGAATCCACCAGGCCCTGGTGCAGAATTGCCCTGGGCCCCCCGGACTACATTGCCCCCCCATTTCCCTCAATCTCAACATTGCCCCCCATTGCCTTCAATTTCCACATTGCCCCCAGTCTCCACATTGCTTCCACATTGCCCCCAATCTCCACATTGCCCCCCATTGTCCCCAATCTCCACATTGCCCCCAGTCTCCACATTGCCTCCTTCTCTACATTGCTTCCCATTTCCCCCAATCTCCATATTGCCCCTCCATTGCCCCCAATCTCCACATTGCCCCTCCATTGCCTCCAATCTCCATATCGCCTCCTTCTCCACATTGCCCCTAATCTCCACATTGCCCCCAATCTCCACATTGCCCCTCCATTGCCCCCAATCTCCACATTGCCCCCAATCACCACATTGCCTCCACATTGCCCCCAATCTCCACATTACCCCCAAGCTCCTATCTCCCTGGTGGTCCAGCGGCGTAGCAGGAGAGGTCTGTGCCTTCTTCAGCACAGAACTCTGTACAGCTTGAACTCCTGCGCAATCGTCTCTTCAGTAATGCAGAGCGCTGGGAGATGATGTCATCTCCCAGTGCTCTGCATTACTAGAGCGCGGAAGAGGCCACTCAGCTGATAGTTGCGGGCGGGCGGGGGGTCACCAGGGGCAGCTGAGCCCCTGGAGTAACGGGCAGGGTCGCAGGTGTGACCCCTATTGTTACGCCACTGAACACCTGCAACTAAGTTTTACATCAGCAATCAGAGAGAAGAACTTTGTGTCACTCAGCACTAAACAGTAAAGTGGGGGTAAGGAAGGTGAAAGCACAAAGGTATATATAAAAGCAATTCATTCTGCTGCAGCTACCTCATTGTAAGACCATATCAATGAATCACTCCTTTGCAGTTAAAAACACCCCCATGATTCAAGGACACATCATGCCTCATTTACATTTAATGTGCCAAAATAATAATGCAAAAACAATTTTTTTAACGCAAACCCTGGGTTTACGGTAAGTGCCTGTGTCTGGTGAATACTCCATGCCATCCATCGTGAGTTGTTGTATGTGTCCACCAAGCATACCTGGCCTTTGTGGGGTTCTGCCATTAACATGGGCACTTGTAGTTTTTGGAGAATCTGGTGGCTGTCCTTGGCTGCCACTGGAAATGTATGGGCCACAGCAAGCCTTTCAAGGGAACAGGTAATGCAGGACAAGATCTGGTTTTTCTGGCCTGCTAATTGCATCTGTTCCCACACTTGGTCACCATCAATTTTGTATTTTCCTTGATGTCTCGCTGGATCTGGATCATTTACTGCAACTTTCTATTCAATGATGCTCTGAAGAGACTCTGTTCCCCAATCATTACCTGGGAAAGCAGGATTTTCTCACCCTGCCTCCCAGCTGGCTCATCTGAAACACCAGCTTGAGGCTGGGTGCCAGTTGTTCTCCCTGGATATACTGATGTTGATGGCTTCAAGGATAATTTAGTCCTCCAATTGCCTTCCCTCAGTGTCCACCAACTACTTCACGTGTTATGTGGGTGTTGCAGTTGGTATGCACTCCTCCTCTTCTGCAACATCCTCAGTAAGTGTGAGGGGATCTCTCCCCCACCGTGTCTTGAGTGGCATCCTCTTCTGTCTGTGTGTCTCTTCTTACCTCCTCCTCTCCACTGTCGTGAGTTTGTCCCACTGCACCTAGTATGTTAGGAAGAGGAAAACAGATTCATATTTGTTATGGGTGTAATTTTTAGCATTTTAGATTTTCATGTATCTAGATTGTAAGCTTTCGGGCAGGGACCTTCCACCCAATGTTTCACTCTACAAAGCACCTGTAATCCTGTATTGTTTAAACCCTTAAATTGTAAAGCACTGCATATACTTGTGGCACTATATAAATAAACATATTCATTCATTCGTGTAGAAGTCACTGCTACCTCATATTTGATATTTCCACTATGCTAGGAATCATGGATCCTTTCTGTTAAAAAATACCAATGTCAAGATTACATTGCATTGAATCATTGATTCCACTGCAGACCATTCTTAATCATTACAACAGGAATTCATTACATATTTCAGAAATATGAAAAAAAAATCACGAGAAACAATCTAGAGAGACTATCTAAAAGCAGTGTTTATTCTCATCAACTTCACATGCACAAATTACAGAAATGCACTTACAAGGTCCTTTCAGGGATAAGCACTTATCTCCCTTCTGGCAGAAATGTCCCTCCGATCAAACCTCAGCACCATTCCGGACTACTCCTCCATCAGTATCAGGCAATTGCTCTCCCTTCATTTATTTCTTCCATTCGAAGGCTTCAATTATCAAGTAACCAGCTCACAATAAACCTTCAAACACTCCTATGCACAGAGCGTGCCACACTTCTGCTGATGGACTAGGCCCATATATCGGGCACCAGTAAATCACGGTGATGGAGTGCCAGATACTCCCTTGATGCACCCAAAGCTGGGTAAATCTGCTGGTCGCAAAACCAGATTGTTCCAACCAACTGAGCTAGAGTGCAACCAGGATTGGAGTAATTGGGAGCCGTATAGAGCCAGGACTGGAAGACTGGACAAGGAGAGGGGGAACAGGAAGCCAGAGGTCAAGTGGAGAGTGATCAGACAAAGCTGGGTCAGGAAGCCAGAGGTCAAGCAGAGATTGGTCAGACAAGCCAAGTCAGGAAGCCAGAGGTCAAGAGGAGAGTGGTCAGACAAGCCGGGTCAGGAATGCAGAGGTCACGCAGAGAGTGATAAAAAAAAGCTGGGTCAGGAAGCCAGAGGTCAAGCGGAGAGTGGTCAGACAAAGCCGGATCAGGAAGCCAGAGGTCAAAAGACAAAATCAGAATGCTCAGGATCACAATAGCAAACTATCTTGTCAGGGTCATGGAACAGGCAAGGAACAGAGACATGAGGGGAAGGGTAATGTGAGCCAGTCAGGTTAAGGCGTGTCTGAGGTTATCAGGTGAAGGGGGAGTGGTAGGCTATCAGAGGAAGGGGAGGAGAGGTATGTAATGTGGTGGATGGTGAAGTCCTGTATGTGGCAAATGTGAGAGGGGGTGTAGAGGGAGGAAGTGTGTAATGTGGTGGAGGGTAAAGTCCTATACGTGGCAAAGGGGAATGGGTGGAGATCAGAGGAAGGGTGTAATATGGTGGAGGTTGAAGTCCTGTATGAATGGAAGGGATGGCGTAGAGGGAGGAGCTGTGTAATATGATGGGGGGTGACATTCCCCTGCCCACTCCTGTGAAAATTACACTCCATGCTTACACAAATGGGACAGGCAGTTTAGAGGAGTTTTGCATAACTCCTGATTACTGACACCCCTGGTTTGTTTGGCTTCAGTCAAAGCATGACGGTTATATGACACTTACTCTTTAAAGGGATAGTAATACCTAAAATGTAAAAAAAAATATGTTGTAGGGTTTATCCCCCTGAGTAAAACAAGAGTACTCCCACTGCTGAAAGATGTTTCATTCAAAAGTTATTAATTTTCAAAGTTGAATTTTTTAGGTGCAATATCACAGTGGCCTGAAATTTTACAGTGGCGCTGTTGCTACACCATCCTATGGAGATTTATGGTCCTGAGACCAGAGCTGTCCATAGGATCGTGTAGCAACAGCGCCACTGTACAATTTCAGGCCACTGTGATATTGCACCTAAAAAATTCAACTTTGAAAATTAATAACTTTTGAATGAAACATCTTTCAGCAGTGGGAGTACTCTTGTTTTACTCAGGGGGATAAACCCTACAACATATTTTTTTTTACATTTTAGGTATTACTATCCCTTTAAGATCTTGTAATCACTTGGGGCTTGCTTGGAAATTTGATCAACAAGTTACTATGGCCCATATTTATAAAAGCAAACTGGAGTTATTCTGGAATAAACCATCTGCATCATAGGGGACAAATAAAAATGTCTAAATTTCAATTCACTTGAAAACAAATTTTAACCCCTTGTGATGTAATGCATTGGAGACATCTCTGTCATTCAATGGGATAAAAGCCCAATTTAATTCTACAGGAATTTTCATTTGTTCCCTGTGGTGCAGTTGGTTTATTCCAGAACAACTCAAGTTTGCTTTTAGGAATATGTGCTTAAGTTATTTACCTTCCAAACAGCTTATCTTACACTGGAGAGGATGCTATATATCTAGACTGTAAGCTCTCACGAGCAGGGCCCTCTGATCCTTTTGATTTCTGTATTCGATTTGTACTATACAATATCTCTGTATGTCTATTCCCTACTGTACAGTGCTGATGAATAAGTTGGTGCTATATAAAGTATAATAATAATAATACATAATTCTCCTTCTCAGAAAAATACTTCTTCCGCTTCTTGGGGGCATATGATGCTTTACTCCCTGACTTTTTTGGAGGGGCTCGTTGATGGGCATGGCTGGTGCCATCTCACTAAATGTGCTCTCCAGAGGATCCATTCCTCTGACAGTCAGAAGGTGGAAGAGAGAAACCTGTGAAGGCAAAAAGAGAGTGGACAAAAGTCAGCTGAGGTAAGTAGCATGGATAGGTGAATATGGGGGAAAGTGGATACACAAGACAGAGGAGGTGAAAAGCATGAAGAGGTGAATAGGAGGCAGCCAATGGAGAAGAGGAACCTGCAGAGGTGAATAGGGAGAGGACACATGTTAGCAGAGGTAAATAGCATGGAGAGATGACTAGGATGAAGCGGACACAAGACACGTGAGGCGAGAAGCATGGATAGTCAACTATGGGGAAGCAGACATAGGACAGAGGAGGTGAGAAGCATGGTGAGATGAATGGAAGTAGCAGACACAAGACAGAGGCAATGAGGAGCATGGAGCAGCAAATAGGGGGAAGGAGACACCGGAAAGAGGAGGTGAGAAGCATGGTGAGATGAATGGAAGTAGCAGACGCAAGACAGAGGAAATGAGGAGCATGGAGCGGCAAATAGGGGGAAGAAGACACCAGACAGAGGAGGTGAGAAGCATGGAGAAGTGAATAGGAGGAAGTGGACACAAGAAACACTAGTGTGCATGCACAGTGGGCAAAGATATAAGAAGTGCTAGGACTCACCTGACCAGCTGAGCATATGGGGGAGGCAAAGACCCAGGCAGCCGATGGAGGAAAGCCACCTGTGGAGGCGAATCGGGATTACACACAAGTCAGCAGATGTGTGTAGCATGGGGATGTGAATAGAAGGAAGTGGACACATGATAGAGGAGGAGATAAGCAAGGTGATGGAAGAAGGGGGCACAAAACAGTAGTAGATAAGCATAGAGAGGTGAATAGGGGGAAATGGACATAAGACAGGAGGAGAGAAGCATGGAGAAGTGAATATAGAAAGAAAAGGACACAAGAAAGACTAGGGTGCAGACTTAGTGGGCAGAGATATATTACTGGCTGGTGCCATGCAGGTCAGCCATTCATTAGATGTCACGTTGAGCATTACAACCTCCAACAAAGGTTGTGTGAAAAGTCTGCAGGCAGTCCCATAGGCCACTGTGCAGCCCTTCATTACTGCATCTATACTGTGTTTTTGTGGAAATGCAGTAAAGGTGCACCTTGCTGGACTTGGGGCAATCATGCAAGGCAATATTTCAACCATTTTTGTAGCTGCCATAGTCTAGCATAGGGCTACAATAGTTGACATCACAAACACAGCATCATTGTGAAAGGGACCTAAAGATTAAGGCTCCCAAATCAATGTGGATGGTGCATCTGAGACATCCAACATGGAGCATTAGGTGGCCTCCATCATGTCTACATTACTGTTATGTGCAGTGCAGGAATATAACAAACACTGTTCCCATGTATGCCCCATATGTGTATTAGTGGGATATTTAACACTTGGAGTGCCAGAGAGGGTCATGACTTAACAACATATTGCTCACCCCTGTACAAGGGCATTCTCAGAAATTCCAGGGGGGCAAAGCCATAATATGTCCCCCAGGCCAACCCAACCAGCCCCTATGTTTATCCAGGATGGGCAAGTACAGGGGGGCAAGCGCCCCCTCTTGCCCCTCCCTTCAGATGTCAATGCCCCTGTGACAATGAAAGTGTTATATGGATGTATAGCAAAACCATGCAGGGGTTGTTACTACATATATGAAACATTTTAATATGACTATAAACGAGTATGTTGGAGATCAAGGAAACAACATACTGGCTTCCACCGCATCCACACTGACAGAAGCACTGGTAGTCACAGGCTGGTTTACCAGAGTCACAATCTCTTCCCCCTTCCCTTCCAGAGCTGGGTACTTGAGCGGAGCCATCTGTAAAGGGAAGTAAACAATCAAGTAACAGTGCTTTGAAGGGGGGATGCTGGGTGGCCACATGTTCAACATTTTGAGAATTGGGGGGGGGGGAGTCCACACATTGCTTTGCAATACACTGCACACATCTGCTCAATGTATGCATTGCACTGAGAAGACAGGTGTACACTGCACTGCAAAACACTACATTTCACTGAGCAGACAGGTATAAACTGTACTGCACAGCAATACCTCTGGCGAAAGGGACAAAGGAGTGGCAGAGTGGTGAACTAGCGGAGAAGGTGTGACAGAGTGGTGAATGGGCAGAGGTGGGTGTGGGAAAGTGAAGTCCTGGCACTTTACTGATTCTCAATACATATGACACACAGTGAGCACAGGGAGAGTGACACTTTACCAGTACAGAGCTCAGGGCTGAGCCGTCAGTAATCAGTCAGAGACAGCCCCTCCTCCAAATCTAGATTGCAGGACAGTGGAAAGTGGTTTCCTTACATTTTGTAATCCTTTGGCTGATTTAAGAGTCTCCACCGCATTGCAAAGCATCTCTACCAGACAACAGGTTAAATTCTATTATTTAGAATAATGTGTGTGTACTGCGAAGATGATTACAAACCAAAAATGAGCTGAGAGGATGATTATGTTCTGGTTGACATACTGTACTTTCCTAACCCTGTGAGTGCCACAGAGGTGTACAATGCACATCCCTTTGGCACTCAAAGGGTTAAGGGAGTGATGCTATTTGTGATGCTTAAGGGATCCTCTCCATTCTCCAACTGAGCAAGTGGGAAAGAAGAGAGGATGTTCAGGGTTGTCCACTGCTGGCAATGTGGAAGGGGATCCATTACACATCACCAGCATTATGACAACCCTCCATGCTTATGATTGACTGAGGGCTGTTACTGCAAAGGAAGCTACAGGGACATCCCAACATCGCCAACATCAGGTAGGTGATGTTGGGACTGTGAACTCTGACAGTCCCAAAATCACCTACCTGATGTTGGAGATGTTGGGATGTCCCTGTAGCTTCTTTTGCAGTAACAGCCCTCAGTCAATCATAAGCATGGAGGGTTTAGTGCATGTGCTGAGCAGCCACATTAACATATTAACACACCCACATGAATACTACAATGGCTCATTACAGTGCATTTCCATATGCAAATGACTCATTAACATGCATTTCCATATGAAAATGATCCATTGTCGATGTGTTCAGTCCAAACTCATAAACCTTTCGAAAGCATGGCAGATTGGTGGCTGATTCAAGGAGATACAATGGCGAAGACACCAGGGGAGTGCTGGCAACTTGTGGCCTGGAGTGCAACTGCAATCAAATGGCCCAATTCTACTATCGTTCCAGCCCACTTTCTCAGCCCAGCCCCTTTTGTTAATTTTAAAATTGCCATTAAGCCTTTGAGTGGCAGAGGGTTATCCCTCTGGCACTCAGAGAGTTAGTGTTGTGAAGTAATCAAGCAATACCACGAAGCATACAACTGAAATGGGGTTATACTGGTGCACCTACAGCTCTTACAATTTAAGTAAAGCTGTACTAGTGATACCACATAACTTACAAGAGCAATGGGCTATGGCTATTAGTATAGCTCCACTTCGATTGTAGCTCCATTTCAGGTGTAAGCTCTGTGGTATCACTAGTGTAGTTCCATTTCAATTGTAAGCTCTGTGGTATCATAAGTTTAGCTCCATTTCAATTGTAACCTCTGTGGTATCACTAGTGTAGCTCCATTTTAACTGTAAGCTCTGTGGTATCACTAGTGTAGCTACATTTGCAGCAACAATCAGGAGTGGCCCACCAATTGCCCCCTGCCCCCCAGGCCAGCCCTCCCCTGGAAGACACCTAGTGCATACTGGCAACGTGCCTTCGACACATATCTGAAACAACATTGCCATTCTCAGCCCTCATCTCTCCCCTGGTCTTGTTTTAGCACAAATTTATAATATGTTCTTTTCAATTTAGTAGTACAACACATCTATTCCAATTTTTTTGTCCAGTCAGGCTTAAGATATTGAGAAAGGGGCATACCTGGGAACTCTCCAGATCTGCCCCAGTGACTCCAGTTTTTAAAGTTAAAGTCTCCGGGACAGAGGCTGTTTCTCCGGTGGTGGTAGTTTCCTATGAAACTCTGCCCACTTCTCCTCCTTCCCACCCTGTTCCGCCCAATTCTCCATCCCACCCTGTTCTGCCCACTTCCCACCAACTTCCCAAGTACCATGTTGATAAGGCCTATCCATCTGAATTAAGCACCACCTTCTTTATAACACAAACCTCGTCATTTACTTACCTCCGGTCACAGCACATGAGCCCTCTCCAGGAGCTCAAGAGGACAAAATTTCCAGGTATGACTAGAGGGTCATTGTCTCTTTTGCTTACCTGCTCCTGGGTGCTGTTACGGTTTTTTGATGAACACTCAGACCAGACTAGTAAGGTAAAAATAACTTTATTAAGATAAAGTACAAACAGAAAATGTAAGGCTCACGAGCCCACAAGAACAGTACAGAAATGGTATAATACACAGATGGCAGGGAACTCACACTTAGGAGATGTACTGAGAGTAGCCAGTCCCCTAGCGGGCTAGGGTGAAGGGAGGCAATGACTGGCAGATAATGGTAATGATCCTTGAACCCAAAAGACTGGAGGCCCACGAAGACTACTGGCAACTAAGACCTAGATGACTAGGGCTATGTGGAGGCAACGCAGCACAGGCACTGGCAACAGGACCCTAGAACGCTAGGAGTCCAGAGGAAGGCAACTGGCACTGAAACCCAGGAGGTCTGGGTCACACGGAACCCTGTATAGGATAAGGCAGCTCAGACCCTAGCACCCTTGGGTCACAGCATGACCAAGGCCACTGCCACTGGTGAGAGAGACCCTAGTATGCTAGGGGTGGATCGAGGCAACTCAACAAGGAAGGCAACCAGTGTCCCAGCACAAGAGTGCTAAGAAGTAATGTCGTGCAACAGCTGAGCCTTGTGGCTACTGCAGGAAGCAAGACGAGCAATGACCCTGCCTAGAGGATCTAGGCACAGAAAGGGTCCAGAGGGATACGCCCGGATGAATATCTGCAACTACCACAGGGAGTGAGCCCAGCTTGTAGTCAGCAGAATGGAGGACACGTATAGATCACAGAGTAATACAGTCAGAGCTAGACAGCACTGAACCGGTACTTCGCATGTGCACACCGCCTGAGGCAGTTTACCATTATAAGCGGCTTAGCAACAAGTGTTCAGCCTAAGGTTGGCAAGATAAGCGAAAGCGCCACTACAGTGGGAACGCAACAGATTAGACAGCAGTGAACGGGTTCACTAGCCAGATTGGTCAGCAGCTTAGCGGTACTCAGCCAGGCCAGCTAGCACAGCCAGATAGTCAGCAGAAGAGTGGGACTCAGCCAGGACAGTCAGCAAGGGGGCGGGTTCTCGGCCAGATCAGTCAGCAACCGAGTGGGTTCTCAGCCAGATCAGTCAGCAACGGAGTGGAAAACTGGATGTGCAGCTACATTGCACTAACAATACAGTTAGATAAAACAACACTAAAAAAAAAAAGCTCTTCCCACTAAAAAGACTATACATATAAAGATTTACAATAATAAAACAAGATAAAACCCCCAAAAAACCAATACAGAACTCTAAGACATAAAGAATACAAAACATAGAGATGGATATATATGTCTTAAAGCGGAGCCACCGCTAAACAACTTGAGCTTAAATAGTTCCCCATCTGGCGACTAGCTGCTTAGTAGCACTAGTCGCCAGAATTATTACCTTGTTAAAGAGGATTATCAAGTCTTGCCGGGCTGAAAGGCAGGACAGAGCGCAGTCATCTTCCCATAGTGACATCTGCACGCTTGCGCTGTCAGTCCCAGCTGGCTCTAGGAAGGACTGACAGCGCAGGTATGCAGATGTCACTATAGGAAGATGTCTGCGCCCGTCCTGCCTGTCAGCCCGACATGACTTGATAATCCTCTTTCACAAGGTAATAATTTTGGCAACTAGTGCTACTAAGCAGCTAGTCACGAGATGGGGAATTATTTAAGCTCAAGTTGTTTAGTGGTGGTAGTTCCGCTTTAAGGGCAGTCATTCATTAGAATGCAGTGTTTGTTCACAAATTTGTAGTCTTTCAAATGCAGTTAAAATTGTACCTGAATATGGTAGGAGTATTTCCTTGCTGTCTTTACAAGAAGTTCAAGTTCAATGTTTTAACAGAGGAAGCTCTTGTTATATTCAGTCTCTGCTGCCACCTATTGTACTTATGTTGTAACAAGTCACCAGATGATTTGACAGTTTAGTCATACAAGAGAAAGAGAAGAGACAATATTGAATTTTCCAGACAAGGATATCCCCAATGTATTATACGCACAGAACTACAGTAGAATGGAAAACTTGTAATTATAATTGTTGGTTTGTCTGTTGCACTCGCAGCACTAGGCAGCAGCTACACAGTTTCCCCATGGAAGCAATGGAAGCTACGTACAATAGTGTATACTGACTAAATCAAATGGCCCCCCACAGAGCCCTCTAATTAGTTACTTACCAGACAGGAGATATATTAAGGGAGATAACTGATTTCTCTACATTGAGGTCCACTATGTAGATACTGTTAAAACTGATTTTATCTTTATGCATGCGGTTCATGTCCATGGTTTACCACAGAAACACAAAGAAAATGGGAGGAGAGCTGCACTGCTATTAAACACACGATACATTGTTGCACTATAATATAGTGATATGATATACTCAAAAGGGAGGTCACATAGTCACTAAATTATTGGACAACGGTATTCGCAAGCCAGAGGGGAAGATAGATGCTGGTTCTCCCCGCAAACAGAACCTCACAAGATTGCATCTGCTGGTTGAACAAATCGATCTTCAATGGTAAAAGTGAAGAGCAGACCAAAAATGATGAATGAAATTATCAAAAATGTATTAAAAGCATTTAAAATCCCTCAACATATTTTGTGGTACACACACCTCTTCATCAGGAGAACGTGAATAAACAAGAATGGTTTACCACAGCTCAGCGATATCCAGTGTAAAAGTGAAATGGACACAATAATATGTATTGCTCACAAGAGATATCTCCAGTAGGGTCTCCTCACCGAGTACTTGAGATATTCATGCAGTGATAATTTTTTCTCCTGTATCCTGGATCTGCATAACTCAAACTGGCTTCTTCTTCCAGATGAGGTTCTGATTTAGGGATTCTCACAGCTCAGGCACATTCCATTAGCAGCACTGTAATGGAGAAAATGCAGAAAAAAGGGATGAAAAACATGTAGTCTAATATTAAATATCAGAAAGAAGATCTGCAGTAATGCAGTCACATTTTATTTAATCATAAAGAAGACTAAAATGAAGCAAAACACAGGTGTGACCCATTCCAAAATGTATAAGTAGTCTCATGTGCCCTGAGGGATGTTCACAATCACCAGTCCATGTAAAGCCAGAGGAGAAACCTGGGGAGAGCACTAAAGATCCATAAAATCCAGTCTGGGGATTTTGTGTTATATTTGTGTCAATGGCATATCAACAATATGCACTAAGATGTCTTCACCATCATATCCCTGTGAATATGATACAAATACGCAGACATCGCCACGAATCTGCCATGCCTTCGACAGTTTTACAATTTTGCATTGACTACACCAATGGCTCACTCGCATATCGAAATGTAATTTATGTGGGTGTGTTTATATGTTAATAAGGCACATGCACTATGTTCTGACAGATGCCTAGGCTCTTGGAGTTCACAGTACCAAAATAGCTAACACAAGGCTGGAGAATTTGGGGATCTCCTTGTAGTTTTCTATGGCGCAACAGCCATGATCACAGTCCCCCTTAATATAGTGATGGGACGAAAAGAAGGTCCTATTGAAAGCTTCTTATGTAATTAAAAAAAAATATTTAGAACAAGAGCAAAGTGTTTTATCCACACAGACTAATTTATCAACACATATATTGAAGTTTACACATATATTAAAGTGAGGTGTTTTGTTTTTATTTTTGCTGTGGAGCAGTGTGATTCACTTATATACACAGAACACACACTCTTCACTCCTAAAATGAAGGAAAACAATTCCAGGTTTTATTTTTCATTTGCCACTGCTGTTGGGTACATTAGATTTTTGATGTAATTGAATGGTGCCACAGGGGAACTGTTGAGTTGAAAAATGACAGTAAACAAAGGAGGAAGACAGAGCAGTACAACCGTGCTCCTACCTATATGTAGATATACACAAGATACTAGAGGGAAACAAGCCAGTATATGCTATATGATAGTGATGGATTAGGGTACTCAAAAGGTTGACTTCCAGTGCCAGGGACTTGAAGATCTTTTTTAACTCTGCAGACTGGACATATTTTTGGCCTTTTGTTACCCATCTGTTTAGATATAATTCTTGTTGGTAACTTTGTAGTTATATATGGAAAACTATATACCAATTTTTTCAGAACAAATTCAGCTTTTTAAGGCTCCTCACAAACTAAATTTTACATCAACTCAGAAGCTATGATGTCATAAATGCAAAAACATGCAAAAAATTGTATTATTTTGCAACTGAACCCCCTGAGTACAAAAATAACAAACGGCCTACACAGACCCCTGATTAAAAGGAGCGTAAAATGGTATTTTCAACTTTATGAACTAAAACACACATTCCATTGGTTACATGGTAACACTGCAAAGCTCAATAACTATATAAAAGTATATATTTCCTGAAAGTAGATATCCCACTGCATCAAATGAGAGGTCACTTACCTTTTTACCCTTAGCCTGTGTGCACAAATGTTTTCAGGTGATGCTCAAGGAAAAAATAGGGATTTTTTTTTATATTTTCATCCCTTCAAATGTACTAAAATCTTTGAAAATTGAATTTCCTACTATAATCCTTAGCTTTTACAAGAACAATGGTACCACATTGGTATACGATGACATACAGTAGAGGTACTAAAAGCACAAAACTACACCAACTACAAGCTTTCATTTTTCTTACATTTTTTCCAAACATGACTTTCCTTTACTAAGATGGTTGTACCAACTAGATAAATGAAGAAAAGGTAGACAAGGCACACCATTTTAGAAAAAAGACAACCAACCCCATTAAATGAGGGGTCACTTGCCATTCTCTCCATAAACTGGTGTGCAAAAATATTTCCAGAAGGTGGCACTACAGGATAGTAGGCACTTTTTACATTTCCACCCCTACATAAATCTTTGAAAACTATGGAATTTCTAAATGCATTCATTACTACTCCTCCATGAAAAATGGTACCCATTGGTATGGCTTTGCATTCTGTAGGGGGTGCCAGAAGCACAAAATGACACCTACCTGTTCTCTTTTTTTAAATAGGCGGCATGCACTAAAATTGTGCTAACTATTAGCTATATGAAGGAAAGGTATGCAAGCCATTCCATTCTGGAAAGTGGACACATCCCATTTATCCCTATGCTAATGTGCACATCTCTTTCAGGTAAGTGGTGTTATACAAAAAATCACATACTTTTTTCACTTCAAAGATACTGAAATGATTCAAAAATGAGATTTCCTAGACTATCCAGTACCTACTGCCAGCCCAAGAAAAATGGTACCCCATTGTTCTAGGTTGACATACTGTAGTGGATGACTGGAACATGGCTACTGGAGTAGCAGACAATATATGTGCAATTCAATGACTAATTGAGGAACTGAGGCTGGGGGGTCAAAGTATGCATGCAGGGGTCTGTGACTAACACAGTAACTATCACGGTCCCCGTGATTTTGCTGTCAATCTTGGCTGTATACCTATGCATTGGAGGAAGCTGATTGGCCCGCCCAGGATGTTCCTTTATATGCTGGAGGTTGGGCACTTGTCAGTTGCCCTTTCGTGGTGTTCCTGTTCCTACGCTTTGTTGCTAGTTCCAGTATCTCCTGTGTACCGACCCTGCTCCGTGATCTGACCCGGTTCTGGCTGACGACCCTGCTCCGTGATCTGACCCGATTCTGGCTGAAGACCCTGCTCCGTGATCTGACTCGATTCTGGCTGAAGACCCTGCTCTGTGATCTGACCCGATTCTGGCTGAAGACCCTGCTCCGTGTTCTGACTCGATTCTGGCTGAGGACCCGACTTCGTGAACTGACTCGTTGCTGGCTGCTGAATCTGCTCCGTGATTGACCTGCTTCTCGTTGGTGAAGTCTGCTGCTGTCCGGTTCCTGTTCCGGTGTTCCAGTACTCTGCAGTCGCTCCGGCGACATTCTGAACTGTATAGAGACTCACTGTTTCTCTCTCTCGGCAGTAAGCTGTGACCTAGGGTACTCTGCCTTATGCTGGTTGCTGTCACTCCTTCTCATACCGAACCACTTAACCCGTGCGGTGCCATTGGTCTCCGTGGTGTGCCTTCCGTAATATCCAAGTATATGGTTAACTGCTGAGCCACTTATTGGTGTTCCTCTCTGTATCTTACGAGCTCCCTCTGTGCACCGACGGCCGGTGCTCGGTGTCTGTTAGTCCGCTCGCTACAGTGTAGCTGCACCGGAGGGGTGCTCTGGCTCCGGCCTATTCACGATAGAGGATACGCTTTCAGCTGCACTTCCAGTGCGCTGGCTCCATACAGCTTGTGCAGTAACCTTCACTGTGGCATACAAGGGGTGTCCAGGCCCCATCTGTTTGGCGCTCGCAGGGTTATTACGTAAGCTAGTAAGGGCGTTTATGGTTCTGGTTTTGCCAGCACTGGCAGTAGTATTCCCAGACAGCCCACGGAGGTGGTATTGGTTCAGCTTTGGTCATAAGGGCGCAGTCCTATTTCTACTTGAGAGTGTATTCAGTCAGACACCATTTCTATCATTACTTGCTAGAGACTGTTCGATATATCCTGGGCGTTGGCCTATCCTGATCCTCTCTGCTGTTGTGCACCTATTAACCCTTAGGGGTTATTCTCCATTATATCATTGTGTGCATTCACTTGTCAGTGTTACCATTACTGTTATTCTTGTACTGGCCCTTAGGGGCACTATTTTACTATCCAGTTCAATAAAACTGTGTTTTTACTTCATAAACCTGGTCTGTGTGTCAGAAAACCCTAACAGTACGAAAGGGCGATGACCTCAGACGGGAAAAGTGACAGTAATACACAGAACCTCCAATGGAGGATGGACGTTCACGAGCAACGCCTAGACCAATTGGCTTTGTCCATGCAAACTTTGCTTGAACGTACGGTACACCTTGATAAACCGAATCCGGTGGGCACCCCAGTTATGACACCGGATAATACTACTGGGCAATTACTGGCTCCCCCCAGAAGTTTTACGGCGGCGGCGCCGTTACCGCTAAGATATGATGGCGAACCCACACTCTGTAGAGGTTTCCTTAATCAACTTGAGATATTCCTAGAACTCACGCCCCATGCTTTTCCAAATGACCGTAGCAAGGTGGGGTTCATGATATCTCTGTTAACGGGCAAGGCCTTGGCATGGGCTAATCCTTTATGGGAACAGGCTAAACCCTGTACGTTGAGCTTTAACGAATTTGTTAAACAGTTTCGCAGAGTATTTGAGATACCAGGGCGAGCCAGCTCTGCGACAAAAGAATTGATGGTATTACAGATGGGCGATCGTACTGTGGCGGAGTACGCTATAGAATTTCGGATTCTAGCAGCTGAGGTGGCCTGGAATAATGAGGCATTACTGGCAGCCTTCGCACAAGGCTTATCCGACTCCATTAAGGATGAAGTCGCTGCCAGGGAGGTACCTACTGATCTAGATGAGTACATAGAATATATGATACTCATTGACACTCGCATGCGCGAGAGACGCCTGGCTAAAAGGGCTAGTTCCAAAATCCATGGGCACGACAGGCGTTTTGACCCACCCTCTCCTCCCATTCCTCCTGGTCAGGCACTCGAAACAGGGGAGCCTATGCAGATTGGCTTCACTAGGTTATCTAAAGAGGAGAGGGAATATCGCAAAAGACAAGGGCTCTGCTTGTACTGTGGGCAAAAGGGGCATTTACTACGCACTTGCCCGGTACGTCCGGGAAACGCACGCACCTAGGGTACCTTGGGGGACAGGCCCTAGGTGGTGTACAACCGTCCCCAGATCCTAGTTCCAAAAAACCCACCATACCGGTGAGTTTTCTCCTTGATGACCAAGCTGTGGAGGTATTTGCTCTGGTAGATTCTGGCGCAGCAGGCTATTTCATGGATCGGGCGTTTGCTGAAAGATATAATATTCCTCTGTCTAAAAGGGATATCCCGCTAGCTATTGAAGCTATTGATGGCAGACCTCTTGAACCAGCCCTTATCACCATGGAGACTATTCTCATCACTATGTCTGTTGGGGTCCTCCACAAGGAGGAGGTGCGCTTCCAGATTATTCATTCACCCCATCATGCAGTCATTCTGGGGTTCCCTTGGTTAATGATGCACAATCCCCAGTTTGACTGGCAAACGTGTGAAATTAGGTCATGGTCTGACTACTGCTCTGGTCACTGTTTGTCTCGCCCAGTTAAAATTATGTGTACCTCTCCTTCTGTGCCAGCTGAATACTGTAAATTCAGTGACGTATTCAGTAAAGGTGAGGCTGGTGCATTGCCGCAGCATCGGCCTTATGATTGCGCTATTGATTTGCCCCCGGGAGTGGTGCCACCGAGGGGTAGAACATACCCATTATCCTGTGATGAGAATAGGGCCATGGAGGAATACATTGAGGATGCCCTTAGACGAGGGATTATTCGTAAATCATCCTCTTCGGCAGGTGCAGGCTTCTTTTTCGTGAAAAAGAAGAGTGGCGAGTTACGACCATGTATTGACTACCGTGGACTCAATAAGCTAATGTCCAAAAACGCCTACCCCATTCCACTCATCACCGAGTTATTTGACAGGTTGAAAGGGTCATCTATCTTCACGAAACTCGATTTACGTGCTGCTTACAATCTTATAAGGATAAGAGCCGGTGATGAGTGGAAGACGGCATTCAATACTAGGTCAGGCCATTACGAATATCTGGTTATGCCATTTGGGTTATGCAATGCACCTGCCGTATTTCAGGAATTCATTAATGACATCCTCCGTGACATGTTACAGTCCTGTGTGGTTGTGTACCTGGACGATATATTGATCCATTCCGCTAATTTAACCCAGCATATCCAGGATGTTTCTGAGGTACTGCTTCGATTACGCAAGAACAAATTGTTCTGCAAACTAGAGAAATGTGAATTTCATCGTTCCCAAGTATCCTTCTTGGGCTTTGTTATATCTACTGATGGCTTAGCTATGGACCAAGAGAAGTTGAATGCTGTTTTACAATGGCCACGACCTAAGGGGTTAAAAGCCATCCAAAGGTTTCTAGGCTTTGCTAACTATTATAGAAAATGTATTCAAAACTTCTCTACCATTACGAAACCTCTTTCTGACCTGACGCATAAGGGCGCTGACCCCTCTCAATGGTCTGAGTCAACTGAGATAGCCTTTGAAACCCTTAAAAAGGCATTTGCTTCTGCTCCTATACTTTCCCACCCTAATCCCACTGTCACGGTTTATTATGACTCTCAGACACAAGTTTAGGTAAAAAAAATCTATTTTATTGAAATAATAAATGATAACTTAGGATGGCAATAACATACATATATATATATACAGAATATAGCACAGACAGAAGGCAGACTCTACCGGTCCTGTCAATATACCGGACAGGACAGTCTTAGGCTCTACCGGCCTTGCCAATACCGGGTAAGGCAACCTGCAGATGGAATAGCATAACGGTTTTACCGGCCTTACCAAATTACCGGGCAAGGCAGCCTCAATAGATACACAATGTAGGCTCTACCGGCCCTGCCAATACCGGGTAAGGCAACCTCAGATGGAATGTGGTAAAAGGTTCTACCGGCCTTACCAATACCGGGCAGGGCAGCCCAGAGATAATAGCAGCAGTCAGATGGAACTGGCAAATTAGCAGAATCGTTAAGCAGCAAGGCTTTGGAGCAAACCAGCGTCCGCACGCTGGAAACAACACTGAATAGTATAGCCGTTAGGCTTAGCGAGCAAACCAGTGACCGCACACTGGAGAAACAAGCGAGTAGTATAGCCGCAAGGCTTAGGAGCAAACCAGCGTCCGCACGCTGGGACCAACACAGATTTGTATAGCTGATAGGCTTTGGAGCAAACCAGTGACCGCACACTGGTGTAACAAGCGAGTTTGTATAGCCGCAAGGCTTAGGAGCAAACCAGCGTCCGCACGCTGGGACCAACACAGATTTGTATAGCTGAAAGGCTTTGGAGCAAACCAGTGACCGCACACTGGTGTAACAAGTGAGTTTGTATAGCTGCAAGGCTTAGGAGCAAACCAGCGTCCGCACGCTGGGACCAACACAGAATTGTATAGCTGATAGGCTTTGAAGCAAACCAGTGACCGCACACTGGTGTAACAAGCGAGTTTGTATAGCCGCAAGGCTTAGGAGCAAACCAGCGTCCGCACGCTGGGACCAACACAGATTTGTATAGCTGATAGGCTTTGGAGCAAACCAGTGACCGCACACTGGTGTAACAAGCGAGTTTGTATAGCCGCAAGGCTTAGGAGCAAACCAGCGTCCGCACGCTGGGACCAACACAGATTTGTATAGCTGAAAGGCTTTGGAGCAAACCAGTGACCGCACACTGGTGTAACAAGTGAGTTTGTATAGCCGCAAGGCTTAGGAGCAAACCAGCGTCCGCACGCTGGGACCAACACAGATTTGTATAGCTGATAGGCTTTGGAGCAAACCAGTGACCGCACACTGGTGTAACAAGCGAGTTTGTATAGCCGCAAGGCTTGGGAGCAAACCAGCGTCCGCACGCTGGGACCAACACGGAATTGTAGCAATGTCCCCAACGCGACCAGGCAGAAGGTCGCCAGGATACTGAAGACAGGTGATGAGATGACAGGAACCAGCAACGATCAGTCAGGTCAGAAAACAGCAGAGAAGTTCAGCAGGAACTGCAACACAACACTAGTCCGGAACCAGGACTGGAAGTACTTCAGCATGCAGGAAACACTGGAACAGTAGAGATCAGGAACTCAGGAACACATGAGATCAGGAACTCAGGAACACTGGAACAGAGGCCCAGCTATCACTAGCATAGTGATAGCAAGAAGGTCAGAAACAACACGAAAGGGCACTCAAAGGGTGCCCAATCCAGGTTTAAATAGTCAATAAGAGGCGGCTATCTGCAGACAGCCAATAGAAGCCCCCTACTGGTGACAGACAAGTAACTGCAGCAAATCACGGGCACCGTGATAGTACCCCCCTTTCAAAGACCCCCTCTCCTAGAATAGGGTTTAGGTTTCTGCGGGTAATTGGCATGAAAGGCCCTAGTTAACCTAGGTGCATGAAGGTCCGTACTATCCACCCATGACCGATCCTCAGGACCATACCCTTTCCAATGTACCAGGTACTGTACCCTTCCTCTAAGCCTACGGGAATCAATAATGCTCTGAACCTCGTACTCCTCCTGGCCCTCGACCTCAACAGGTCCTGGCACCACAGGTGTGGTAGTATAGCGATTGCAAACCAGAGGCTTAAGAAGGGACACATGGAACACATTATGGATACGCATGGATGCAGGTAGGTCTAGTGCATAGGAGACAGGGTTAATTTTGCGAATAACTCTGTATGGACCAATAAACCGAGGAGCCAACTTATTAGACGGAACCTGCAGCTTGAGATTTCTGGAGGAAAGCCATACTCTATCCCCAACCTGAAAGGAAACCGCTGGAAGCCTTCTGCGATTAGCATGGCGCTGATGACGCTGAAATGACTGACCAAGTGCCCTCTGAACTTGTGCCCATGTGGAACGGAGTTGCTCGATATGCTCATCCAGAGCTGGAATCTGTTGCGTCTGAAATGAGTCTGGAAGCAAACAGGGCTGGAACCCATAATTAATCAGAAACGGAGAGCTCCCAGATGAAGAATTGACCGCACAGTTCCTGGCGAACTCTGCCCAAGGCAACAAGTCGGACCAATTATCATGATGGTCAGTAACGAAACAACGGAGAAATTGTTCCAAGCCCTGATTAGCTCGTTCAGCGGCTCCATTGGTCTGGGGATGGTAGGCAGAGGAGAAGGACAGCTGTATGCCCATCTGTTGGCAAAATGCCCTCCAAAATCTAGACACAAACTGGCTCCCCCTGTCAGACACCAGTACCCTAGGCACTCCATGCAACCGGAATACTTCTCTGGCGAACACCATTGCCAATTCCTTCGCTGAAGGAAGACCACAGAGGGGCACGAAATGAGCCATTTTAGAAAACCTGTCCACCACCATGAATATAAAGGAGTACCCCTTCGACATAGGCATGAGACATGAGACCAGGGGCGTTCGCCATTAGGCACCGGTTGAAGCAAGCCCACAGGGAGATGTCTCGGGGTCTTAGCGCGGGCGCAGGTGGCACAGGCATTCGTAAATTCGGCACAATCGTTTCTCATGGAAGGCCACCAAAATAACTGAGAAAGGGACCATAACAATTGGTCTCTACCAATATGTCCCGCAGCCTTAGAGGAATGGTAGGTTTCGAGCAGCCTAGTACGAAATGATTCAGCGACAAAACATTTGCCCACTGGGGTTTCATGGGGAGCGGACCCCTGAGAGGCCAGGATCTCCTCCCCTAGAGGAGAAGTGATACTCGTGCGTATAGTAGCCAGTATTCTATCAGGTTGGATGATAGGAGCTGGTGCTTCCACTCTGTCACTGTCGGCCTCAAATTGTCTTGACAGTGCATCAGCCCTGATATTTTTTGACCCTGGTAAATATGATACAATGAAATTAAATCGAGACAGGAACAGTGCCCACCTGGCCTGACGAGAGGACAATCTCTTGGCCTCCGAGAGATAGGTCAGATTCTTATGATCTGTTAGGATTAAGACAGGATTCTTAGTACCTTCAAGCAAATGACGCCATTCCTTAAGAGCAAGGATAATGGCCAATAATTCTCTGTCACCTATCTCATAGTGGCTTTGAGTGACAGTCAACTTTTTAGAGAAAAACCCACAAGGTCTGAGAGTTCCACCTTTCTCGTGTCGCTGCGAAAGTACTGCCCCGACCCCAATATCTGAGGCATCAACCTCTAACGTAAATGGAAGTAAAGGATTGGGGTGGGATAACACAGGAGCCGCAGCAAATGCCAGCTTCAAATTCTCAAAGGCTTTCTCAGCAGATACCGGCCAACAAGAAGGATTAGCACCCTTGTGCGTAAGATCGGACAGAGGTTTGACAATGGAAGAAAAGTTCTTAATAAACCTCCTATAATAATTAGCGAAACCCAGGAAACGCTGTATGGCTTTAAGACCCTTGGGTTTTGGCCATTGTAGGACAGCTGACAACTTTTCTTTGTCCATGGCAATGCCATCATTGCCAATTATGAACCCCAAGAATGGCACACTGGTTCTATGAAACTCACATTTTTCCATTTTACAAAATAATTTGTTCTCACGGAGTCGTAGCAATACTGCGGATACATCTTTGATGTGCTGTGCCATGTTTTGGGAGTAAATCAGTATATCGTCGAGGTACACCACAACACATGTCTGTAACATATCTCTCAGAACATCATTTATCAGTTCCTGGAAAACTGCGGGTGCATTACACAGCCCAAAAGGCATTACTAGATACTCGTAGTGCCCAGCTCGAGTATTAAAGGCAGTTTTCCACTCATCACCTGCTCGAATGCGAACCAGATTGTAAGCGGCCCGTAGGTCCAACTTGGTAAATATCGAAGCGCCCTTAAGCCTGTCAAAAAGCTCGGTGATGAGTGGTATTGGGTATGCGTTTTTTGCCATTAGTTTATTCAAGCCCCGGTAGTCAATGCATGGTCTTAATTCGCCATTTTTCTTTTTTACAAAAAAGAACCCAGCCCCAGCTGGAGAGGTAGATTTACGTATGATCCCTCTAGCAAGGGCATCAGAAATGTAATCCTCCATAGCCTTATTTTCATCACAAGATAATGGATAAGTGCGTCCTTTCGGAGGTACGGCACCAGGCTGCAATTCAATGCAACAATCATAAGGTCTATGCTGGGGTAGCATACTAGCCTCTCCTTTGCTAAAAACATTGCCAAACTGTTGGTACACATCCGGCATAGCAGAGGAGGTGCACATGACCTTAATAGGCTGGATGACGCACTTGTCCATACAAAACTGGGACCAAGCAGCAATTTCACACTTTTTCCAATCGAATTGTGGGTTATGTAACTGTAACCACGGAAATCCCAATATCACCGCATGGTGCGGGGAATTAATCAGTTGAAACTGCTGCTCTTATCTGTGAAGTGCCCCAATAGTCATAGACAATGGCATAGTTTCAAATATAACCTGAGGCGGTTCTAAGGGTCTACCATCAATCGCTTCAATAGTCAAGGGGTTTTCTCTTTCAATGCGTGGAACTCCGTGCAATTCAGCAAAGGTATTATCCATAAAATACCCTGCTGCACCGGAGTCAACCAAGGCCAAAACCTCCACAGAGCGTTGTGCCCAAGACAATACCACCTGTATGGTGGGTTTCATTATGCCCGACACTGGGGACGATTGTACACCACCTAGGGCCTGTCCCCCAAGATACCCTAGGTGTGTGCGTTTCCCGGACGTACCGGACAGGAATTTAGCAAGTGCCCTTTTTTACCGCAGTATAAACATAACCCTTGTTTTTTGCGATATAGTCTCTCTGCCTTGGATAGTCTAGTGAAGCCTATTTCCATAGGTTCACTTGTTTCCCGTACTGGTTCACTAGACTTCAATGCCAAGGGAGGGATGGGTGGGCAAAACATGCTACTAGGCTCATTATTTTTTGACCGTAACTTACGATCTCTGGCAATTGATCTCTCACGTATTCTGGAGTCAATTATCATAACATACTCAATGTAATCATCTAGATCAATAGGTAGATCTTTAGCAGCGATTTAGTCTTTAATGTGGTCATTCAGGCCTTGAGAGAAGGCTGCCAATAATGCCTCGTTATTCCAACCTACCTCTGCTGCCAATGTGCGGAATTCGATGGCATAGTCGCCCACTGTACGCCTGCCCTGTTGTATCTCCATAAGGCGTTTGGCAGCAGAGGTGGTTCTACCAGGAGGCTCAAACACTCTTCGAAAGGAACGCACAAATTCACTAAAGTTCTTAGTACAAGGTTTAGCATTCTCCCACAAGGGGTTAGCCCAGGCCAATGCTCTGCCAGTGAGCAGTGATATCGTGAACCCCACTTTACTACGATCATTGGGAAATGCGTGTGCCGTCAATTCCATAAAGATTTCGAGTTGATTGATGAACCCTCTGCAGAGACTAGGGTCACCATCATATCTTAGCGGCAAGGGTGCAGAAGCCGTTAACCCTTTAACAGTACCCCCTAGGGGTCTGGTATCACTTTCCGGTGTCTGACTTGGCGAGACCACCGGGCTAGAGCTAGATTGGTCAGCAGGTACCGTGCGTTCAAGGATCGTTTGAATTGCAACTGCCAACTGATCCAAACGTTGCTCGAGCACATCCATCCTCCAATGGATATTCTGTGCGTTACCTTCACCCTTGCTGTCTGAGGTCAGGGCCCTTTCGTATTGTCACGGTTTATTATGACTCTCAGACACAAGTTTAGGTAAAAAAAATCAATTTTATTGAAATAATAAATGATAACTTAGGATGGCAATAACATACATATATATATATACAGAATATAGCACAGACAGAAGGCAGACTCTACCGGTCCTGTCAATATACCGGACAGGACAGTCTTAGGCTCTACCGGCCTTGCCAATACCGGGTAAGGCAACCTGCAGATGGAATAGCATAACGGTTTTACCGGCCTTACCAAATTACCGGGCAAGGCAGCCTCAATAGATACACAATGTAGGCTCTACCGGCCCTGCCAATACCGGGTAAGGCAACCTCAGATGGAATGTGGTAAAAGGTTCTACCGGCCTTACCAATACCGGGCAGGGCAGCCCAGAGATAATAGCAGCAGTCAGATGGAACTGGCAAATTAGCAGAATCGTTAAGCAGCAAGGCTTTGGAGCAAACCAGCGTCCGCACGCTGGAAACAACACTGAATAGTATAGCCGTTAGGCTTAGCGAGCAAACCAGTGACCGCACACTGGAGAAACAAGCGAGTAGTATAGCCGCAAGGCTTAGGAGCAAACCAGCGTCCGCACGCTGGGACCAACACAGATTTGTATAGCTGATAGGCTTTGGAGCAAACCAGTGACCGCACACTGGTGTAACAAGCGAGTTTGTATAGCCGCAAGGCTTAGGAGCAAACCAGCGTCCGCACGCTGGGACCAACACAGATTTGTATAGCTGAAAGGCTTTGGAGCAAACCAGTGACCGCACACTGGTGTAACAAGTGAGTTTGTATAGCCGCAAGGCTTAGGAGCAAACCAGCGTCCGCACGCTGGGACCAACACAGAATTGTATAGCTGATAGGCTTTGGAGCAAACCAGTGACCGCACACTGGTGTAACAAGCGAGTTTGTATAGCCGCAAGGCTTAGGAGCAAACCAGCGTCCGCACGCTGGGACCAACACAGATTTGTATAGCTGATAGGCTTTGGAGCAAACCAGTGACCGCACACTGGTGTAACAAGCGAGTTTGTATAGCCGCAAGGCTTAGGAGCAAACCAGCGTCCGCACGCTGGGACCAACACAGATTTGTATAGCTGAAAGGCTTTGGAGCAAACCAGTGACCGCACACTGGTGTAACAAGTGAGTTTGTATAGCCGCAAGGCTTAGGAGCAAACCAGCGTCCGCACGCTGGGACCAACACAGATTTGTATAGCTGATAGGCTTTGGAGCAAACCAGTGACCGCACACTGGTGTAACAAGCGAGTTTGTATAGCCGCAAGGCTTGGGAGCAAACCAGCGTCCGCACGCTGGGACCAACACGGAATTGTAGCAATGTCCCCAACGCGACCAGGCAGAAGGTCGCCAGGATACTGAAGACAGGTGATGAGATGACAGGAACCAGCAACGATCAGTCAGGTCAGAAAACAGCAGAGAAGTTCAGCAGGAACTGCAACACAACACTAGGCCGGAACCAGGACTGGAAGTACTTCAGCATGCAGGAAACACTGGAACAGTAGAGATCAGGAACTCAGGAACACATGAGATCAGGAACTCAGGAACACTGGAACAGAGGCCCAGCTATCACTAGCATAGTGATAGCAAGAAGGACAGAAACAACACGAAAGGGCACTCAAAGGGTGCCCAATCCAGGTTTAAATAGTCAATAAGAGGCGGCTATCTGCAGACAGCCAATAGAAGCCCCCTACTGGTGACAGACAAGTAACTGCAGCAAATCACGGGCACCGTGATACCCACCCTGCCGTTCACGCTAGAGGTTGATGCCTTCGAGGTTGTGGTAGGGGCAGTTCTTTCCCAACACCCCAAGGAAGGGGGTAACCTGAGGTCGTGTGGATTCTTTTCCAAAAAACTGTCCAGTGCCCAGAGCCATTACGAAATTGGTGATAGGGAGTTGTTGGCTATCATCTTGGCATTAAAAGAATGGCGACATCTCTTGGAGGGCACAAGAACCCCAGTGTTGATCCTCACGGACCACAAGAACTTGATTTACCTATCCGAGGCTAAAAGGTTGTCATCTCGCCAGGCTCGATGGGCTCTATTTCTGTCCAGATTCAATTTCATAGTCTCATACTTGCCTGGTTCTAAGAATATTAAGGCAGACGCTTTGTCTAGACAATTCTGCACAGACATTGAGAGGGATGAGGCCCCAGTTCCCATAATTCAGCCAGATAAGATCTTGGCTACTATTCATACCAGCATCACTTCGCCACTGGGAGAGCAAATCTTGGCGTCACAAACTCGGGCACCTCCTGAAACCCCAGTCGGCAAGTGTTTTGTGGACGAGCTGTTCCGTACCCAGTTGCTTGAGACCTACCACTCATCTAAGGCGGCTGGGCACATTGGCAGAGATCAGTTGGCATGGTCATTGTCTCGAACATTCTGGTGGCCTTCCCTGAAGGCTGACTGCGCCGCATTTACTGCTGCTTGCGCCACCTGTGCCCGGGCCAAGACTCTCAGACATCCTCCGGTGGGACTGCTCCAACCAGTGCCTAATGGTGATCGTCCCTGGTCCCATATTTCTATTGATTTTTTGGGAGAGCTGCCGAGTTCCAAGGGCTATACGTTTATCCTGATGGTGGTGGATAGGTTCTCTAAAATGGCTCATTTCGTGCCCCTCTCTGGCCTCCCTTCGGCCCAGGAATTGGCATTAATTTTTGCCAGAGAAGTATTCCGCTTGCACGGGGTTCCCAGAGTGATAGTGTCTGACCGGGGGAGTCAATTCGTGTCGAGATTCTGGAGGGCATTCTGTGACCAGATGGGCATTCAATTGTCCTTTTCCTCAGCCTACCATCCCCAGACCAACGGAGCCGCTGAGCGTGCCAATCAGGGACTGGAACAGTTCCTACGCTGTTTTGTGACTGATCATCATGATAACTGGGCCGACCTGTTGCCGTGGGCGGAGTTCGCCAGGAACTGTGCGGTTAATTCATCGTCTGGGAACTCTCCGTTCCTTGTCAATTATGGGTTCCAACCCTGTCTACTCCCAGACTCATTTCAGGCCCAACAGATTCCGGCTCTGGATGAGCATATGGAGCAGCTCCACTCCACTTGGGCACAGGTGCAGAGGTCCCTCAGTCAGTCCTTCCTCAGACATCAGAGGCATGCCAATCGCAGACGGTGACCAGCGGTTTCCTTCCAGGTTGGGGATAGGATATGGCTCTCCTCCAGAAATCTCAACCTGCAAGTGCCCTCGAACAAACTGGCCCCCGGGTTCATTGGGCCATTTAAGATAATTCGCAAGATCAATCCTGTGGCATACGCATTGGATCTACCTACTAATATGCGTATTCACAACGTGTTCCATGTGTCTTTACTGAAGCCCTTGGTTTGCAACCGCTATACTACCACTCCGGTGGTTCCTGGGCCGGTGGATGTGCAGGGCCAAGAGGAATACGAAGTCCAGAGCATTATTGACTCCAGGAGATTTAGAGGCAAGTTGCAATATTTGGTCCACTGGAAAGGGTATGGGCCAGAGGAGCGCTCTTGGGTTGACCACAGGGACCTCCATGCTCCACGTTTGTTGCGCAACTTTCACTCTAAATATCCTCAGAAACCAAGACCCTCCAGCAGGGGAGGGGGTCTTTGAAAGGGGGGTACTATCACGGTCACCGTGATTTTGCTGTCAATCTTGGCTGTATACCTATGCATTGGAGGAAGCTGACTGGCCCGCCCAGGATGTTCCTTTATATGCTGGAGGTTGGGCACTTGTCAGTTGCCCTTTCGTGGTGTTCCTGTTCCTACGCTTTGTTGCTAGTTCCAGTATCTCCTGTGTACCGACCCGGCTTGCCTGACTACTCTGCGGTTCCTGCTCCGTGATCTGACCCGGTTCTGGCTGACGACCCTGCTCCGTGATCTGACCCGATTCTGGCTGAAGACCCTGCTCCGTGATCTGACTCGATTCTGGCTGACGACCCTGCTCCGTGATCTGACCCGATTCTGGCTGAAGACCCTGCTCCGTGTTCTGACTCGATTCTGGCTGAGGACCCGACTTCGTGAACTGAATCTGCTCCGTGATTGACCTGCTTCTCGTTGGTGAAGTCTGCTGCTGTCCGGTTCCTGTTCCGGTGTTCCAGTACTCTGCAGTCGCTCCGGCGACATTCTGAACTGTATAGAGACTCACTGTTTCTCTCTCTCGGCAGTAAGCTGTGACCTAGGGTACTCTGCCTTATGCTGGTTGCTGTCACTCCTTCTCATACCGAACCACTTAACCCGTGCGGTGCCATTGGTCTCCATGGTGTGCCTTCCGTAATATCCAAGTATATGGTTAACTACTGAGCCACTTATTGGTGTTCCTCTCTGTATCTTACGAGCTCCCTCTGTGCACCGACGGCCGGTGCTCGGTGTCTGTTAGTCCGCTCGCTACAGTGTAGCTGCACCGGAGGGGTGCTCTGGCTCCGGCCTATTCACGATAGAGGATACGCTTTCAGCTGCACTTCCAGTGCGCCGGCTCCATACAGCTTGTGCAGTAACCTTCACTGTGGCATACAAGGGGTGTCCAGGCCCCATCTGTTTGGCACTCGCAGGGTTATTACGTAAACTAGTAAGGGCGTTTATGGTTCTGGTTTCCAGCACTGGCAGTAGTATTCCAAGACAGCCCACGGAGGTGGTATTGGTTCAGCTTTGGTCATAAGGGCGCAGTCCTATTTCTACTTGAGAGTGTATTCAGTCAGACACCATTTCTATCATTACTTGCTAGAGACTGTTCGATATATCCTGGGCGTTGGCCTATCCTGATCCTCTCTGCTGTTGTGCACCTATTAACCCTTAGGGGTTATTCTCCATTATATCATTGTGTGCATTCACTTGTCAGTGTTTCCATTACTGTTATTCTTGTACTGGCCCTTAGGGGCACTATTTTACTATCCAGTTCAATAAAACTGTGTTTTTACTTCATAAACCTGGTCTGTGTGTCAGAAAACCGTAACAGTAACATAGCTGATGAGGCTGAAAAAAGACATGTGTTCATCAAGTTCAGCCCATGCCATATCACCCTATTGATCCAACGGTAGGCAATTAAGCCCCAAGTGGGTATAAAAATTAATTCCTGACTCTATATGGCAGTCAGATATTTCCCTGGATCAACATCCTATCTGCTTTGAAGCCAACAGTCATAATTCTCAATATTGTTCTGTGCTAGATAGGTATCCACTACTTTTTAAAAGCAATTACAGTATCTGTAAGCACAGCTTCCCGAGGCAAAGAATTCCATAACTTTACTGCACTTACTGTAAAAAAATCTCTGCTTTTGCTTTAGTCTAAAGCACCTTTCTTCTAATGATGACCTCTTGTTCTTTGCTCAGCTCTTTGAGTAAATAATTCTTGGACAGTTCTTTGTTTTGACCTTGAATATATTTGTAAATGATAATCACCTCACCCCTTAGATATCGCTTCTCTAATATAAACAAACACCGTTTGGATAGTCTCTCTTTATAACTCAAATCCTCCAATCCCTTTATCATTTTTGTTGCACCTCCCTGCACTTTTTGCAGTTCAGTGATGTCTATCCACCTCTGTAGATGGGGCTCTGCTGCTCCACATCCAGTAGGTTAAACCCTTGCTACTGGGTTTTTACTAACAAATTTCAAAGGATACCATATTGTGGTCACTGCTTCCTAAATGTTCCCTTACCTCATAGACACCGCACAGTCTGACAGAGGTCTTTGGGTCTCAAAGAGAGACTGTCCCTCCTAACACTTTGTGTGTCAGAGGGGTATGCAGCATTGCATACCCCTCTGGCACTCAAAGGGTTAAAGAGAGACACTTGGATGGTATGTAGCAACCAGTCATATCTGCTCACATTGCCAAAAATATTGAGCAAGGCCAGCTGATATACAATTTATATTTATATTCTTTTTAGTTGGAAGCACTTTGGGCTTTTATTACTGCTGTGTCCTGGTCATCTTTCTTTCAGAACAATGCAAAGTCCTAGAATGAAGACTTTGGAGGACAGAGAGAACTGCCAGCTGACTGTTGTGATAAAGTGATGCCTGTGCTAGGATACAAAAAAAAATAATAATTTTGCAGTGTTCTAAACAGTAAAGATATAACGGAGTCCCACTTCATAAGGCTACACTAAAGCTTGGGACCTGATGTTCATTTTCTTGCTGCCAAGCACAAACATCAATTTCTGTCACAACAGTCAATGAGCAGTTCTCTGTCTAATATTTAAATCTCTTTGGTGCTCCAGAGAGGTACTCTGATTTTCTTATCTCAGCATGTGCCTGGAAGGCAGAACGGAAAGGTAATCACAAAGGTAAAAATATACCTAAATGTGGCTCCTCTAACAATTTTGAGAGGGACTTAAAGGGATAGTAATGTTTCACAAAAAGCAGCAGCTCCAATTAATCTTCATAGTATTTGAGGCATGGAGAGTGTTATTTCCATACTGTCAGAGTTGTAGTTCAAGAGTAATTGAAGAATAAAGTTTCCCCCTTCCGCCCCTTTTACCTAGTGTAAGCAATCTCTTCTCAGATGTGGAATCTGGTTGCTAGACCAGACAGATAACAGCAGGGGACAATCTTCTTCCTATGAGAACAATGAAGGCCCTGCCCCCCTTGACAAGTTTTTCAGCTTTTTCCCTTATCTTAATTGACGATTGTCCCTCTCTACAATCTACCTGGGCACCTCCCTGCTGCTCTGGCTGAGCAGTGTTACATCAGTAAAAGGGGCGGGAGGGGGATACTTTGTCATTGAATTACTCCTGAACTACAACTCTGACAGAATTGAAATAACACACTCCAAGGTCCAAATACTATGATGATTAATTAGAGCTGCTTTTATTATGAAACATTACTATCCCTTTAAAATGCCTCAGTGTTTAAATTTGTAGGTGTGCGCTTGAATTGACACAATATAGAAAGTGATTTTAAAAGTACATAGAATTCTTATTGCAGTAAAAAAATGTTTTGAAAAACACCTAAAAAAATAATTAAATAAAAGTAAAAAATATTGTATAATCTTGAAAAATGTGCAGAAATAATGAATGATTAAGCATCTCTAAACCTCTATCTAAATTAGAGTATTAAGTATAATGGTATAAGCAGAGGAGCGCTAATTGTTGGACCGGACAAAATGGGTTATTCAAGATCAAAAAAATCACACAATATATATTGAACAGTACAATATTTTAGTGCAATATTAGAATATTCATAACAATTTGTAAATAAATACTTACAATTGTGATCACAAAAAGTATTTAGTATCGATTTCCTTAAGGGGTACAGAGTCAAAGCATTTACAATCACAAACCAAGATAACAATAACATTTCCTCTGAGGAGCATAGATTAAAAATATAAAGGGAAACAGAAAATAATAAATAGCATAATCTATTTCACACTGAAAAGTCAAGAAGAGGACTAGCATTAAACTATATCAATTAGTGGACAATTGTATATATGGACAATGATAATGGGTTTTCATTATAGTATAAATATCTGGGGGTGTTCAATACATATATCCAAAAATCCTTTTAACCAAACAGACTCACACTTAATGACGTCTGCTTGACTGACTCTCAGACTGACAAGCTTCAATCGCTTCTGGAGTTATTGTAAAGCTGCCCTCACTCAGCTGCATGGATTAAGGCCTCGATCCAAATGTTGGAGACGGCTGTTTTTTCTGCCGACAGCATTTTTTCCAGCGGAGTCCTCAGCTTCCTGGTCATCTTCTGTCCTTCTCTCCAGTCTTCTCTTCTTTCTTCTATCTTCTTTCTTCACTTCCTTCTTTCTTCTGCCTGTAAAATAAAACAATAATATTATTACAAAGCATTAACAATGACATTGTTTAGCCCTTTGAGTAGCAGAGGGGTACGGGTACCTCACTGGAATCCAAAGGGTTAAAATATATTGTGCCATTCCGTAAATTAAGTGCCTCTATTCAATGCCAAAGTACAAAAAAATATATTGTGCCATTCCGTAAATTAAATGTCTCTATTCAATGCCAAGGTAATAAAAATGGCATTAAGAAATACTATACATCATGTATAAATGTCATTCATAAATGCTAAGTAAATATACTTAGCTACTATTTTCACAGATGAGCCGCACTGTGTCCTTCACTCCTGCATGGGCCAATGGCCGTAGGACACTGAGGGAATTGACTTGACTTGTCACAGTTGAGTTGGTTTCATAGGGTCTTCGCTGTGATGGGCAGTCTCACTTCCATTTCCCTCACAGCCATTGGCTGGGATGTTCTTATGCACATCCCAGACATTCAGATTCGAGCGGCTGTTCTTTAAACTGATTGGCTGATTGACAGGTTCTAGCAGGCTAAAAAATTAGAGACAGTTAATGTTCTGTATTTTTATGTAGCGTAGTGGGCAGAAAACACATTTGACTGTTTTGATGGAGAACTGCAAACAGGTCTGTTCATATTGTGGTATTCCTCTTATTGCAGTGATGAAAATTATTTTATCCATGGCTATGACTGGATTTGAATTTCAGTGTAGAATTCCTGGTGTCAGAATAAGGCTGCTGAAAAAATGAGTACTAAAGATTTGGCCCAGCAGAAAGAGCTCGATAGGATTAGCAAGGAAACAGAAAAGAGATAAATACAAGGTAAGAGTATGAGATTACACATGAGCAAATAGCAGATAACACAGGACAAATAAATAATATAGGGACACCTACTAGAACAACATGGAAACAAGAACTCAGTGGGTGATATGTTTAAAGGGATAGTATTACTTCAAAATTACTATCCCTCATATTGTAGCCCTTAATAAACTGAGTTAAATGACACCAGCGGCATCTCTCAAACCTTTATGGTTTAAGAGATAGCCGCTTTCAAAGTTTCCTCTCCCCTGCTGTCAGCGTTCTGCTGCCAGCAGGAGAATCCGGTCTCTGAATCAAGTGGAGGCTCTTCAGCAGAGCCGATATCTCGTTATGGAAGGAAAAATGATTAATTGAAACAGTCTTCTTTGTGTGCTTGGTAACCAAGCACACGCAGAAGACTGTTTCAATTAATCATTTTTCCTTCCATAACGAGATATTGACTCTAAGAGCCTCCGCCTGTTCCGGGACCGGATTCCCCTGCTGGCAGCAGAAAGCTGACAGCAGGGGAGTGGAAACTTTGAAAGCGGCTATCTCTTAAACCATAAAGGTTTGAGAGATGCCACTGGTGTCATTTAACTCAGTTTATTAAGGGCTACAATATGAGGGATAGTAATTTTGAAGTAATACTTTCCCTTTAAAGTGGAGCAAGTCTGGAGAAAAACATGGCTCACAGGGAAAATAAACATTCTTCAAAACCCTATTTACTTATCCCATTTATGATAAAGCGGGATCCAATGCATTGCTTTGCAATGGGTGAGAGGCCACAGTAGATCTCAATGAGTTAACAGCCACAATGATTTTTATTGGTTCCCTATAGTGCCTCAAAGCACAAACAAACCACAACAGCACAGAAGCAGGTAATGTAATAATATTGTACTTGTTCTTTTGGTCCAGTTGTATTCTATTTAGACAGGCAATATAAGCATACATATGTTTTGCCACATGTTTGAATGTGACGGTTATGAGTTGATGAATGACATGGGATCTACTTTCGTGTAGTCCTACCTTACCAGCACACATCAACACTTCACCATCAAATTCAAACACATTGCACAACATATGTACGCTTATATTCCCTGTCTGTCTATATGGAATATAATCTGACTAAAAATAACATGAACAATATTGTAAAAATATCTGTTAAAAACAAGTTCCGGGGCAAGTCATCTGTACCACATGGAAAGAATAACTTTTCAGATTTTTCAGTGATTTAAATGTTTTTAACACCATGAATTCTAGGGAGGTAATTAATGCATTGTGAAGTAATACATTGGATACACCTTGAGAATTTAAAGACATTAAATCAGTTTTAATTAATGGGAGTATTTTTTTGGCCCTAGTGGTGAACTGGGTTTTCTCCAGAATTGCTACACTTTGACTTTATGCACAAGGTCTACTGATCCGCTTTGGATCAAATTTTATATACAAAAACTGTGACCCTATTAAGTCCTTCAGTGTTCGAAGGATTTGGAAAACACTACTCAGGGTGAATATTCTTGTGATCTAAAATTAACTACTTAGGGATCTGCTGGTATATTGAGACCTAGCTACTGATTACCCCGCTTTAGTTTTGTGTAATATAAATACATGAAAATATATACAATTGTGAAAAACCCCAATCCATGAGTGTCTCCCATTTATTGTATGATGATCAGAAGTTGTTATCCTATATTGTTCAGGTATCTAGAAATCTGTGATGCGTACAAAGAACTTAAGTACAGTTAGACTTTTATTTACCCATATGGACATAAACTTATAATAATTAATATCCAAAACTTGTTCTTCCTTATTCAAGGTTATTTGTGTTATATTCATTGATGCTGTATATGAGAACCTTCATTCTTGGTATGAATTACTAAAGAAAGGGAAAAGATTGTAAAAAAAAGCACTCCAGTGATACAACCAAAAAGACAGATCTGTATATAGATAGTATCTTATGGTATAATAAATATATATATAAAAATATGAATATAAATAATCAGGGCTTGAACAGGTATAAAGTACATGTAAAAAATGAACAAAAGTGTATAAATTGAAAAAGGAATGCTGAGTCTTATCTTATGTAGAAATATGAAGATGAAGATGATATGGTGGAAGTCACAAAAGGATATGAAATGAAAATGATGATGACAAAATGATAGTGGTAATGATGATGGAACTCAGCTTCTCTCCAGTATATGCAGCAGTAGAAAGTTGTAAAAGTGGCCTTGTCCACTTGTGTAGAAACACTGTGCCTGGAACAACCCAAAAACAGCGCAAAATAACAAAAAGGAGAGAGGAGGAATCCATCTAAGTGTAGATATTTATTGATAAAAATTAATAATAAAAACACAAGAGGTATTGCACTCACATTTGCCCTTCTTGGGCTTAATGCACATCAAAGGGTCTATCTCCCAGTAGCCAGCGTTCTGTGTTCTCCCGATCTCCAGTCTGTCTTGCCTGTTCCTCGATGGACGACAATGTGACGACAATGGGACAGTCTAATCTACCAGGAAATCTAATTAGAATTTGACCACTTGAGGGCACTGCTAATCTAAAAAAAGATGGTTTTAAACTGTAAGGTTGGGACTTCTAGAACATATTTCTGAGTTTGTAGTTCAAAAATTGCGTTGCTTTTGTGTGTCTGACAATCCTCCTATGTCAGACCGGGTAAAATTGGTCTGCCATGTGGCACACGAAAGTACTTGTGCATTTTTGGCTACATATAAAAGGTGGGTATTCTAGGATTGGAGGCATGTATCATTGTTTGAAATTACCCCCTTGTCATATTCTTGGCTGGATCAGAAAAAAGTATAATAATTCTTTCCTGCCTGTTGTTTAAAAGCCATTATCAAATACAATTTCCATGCTCACAAAACCACATTACTACCTTTGTCTGATGGTTTAGTTACAGTATAACTATTTTTACTGAATGTTTGATTACTAACAAAGTTCTTCTGTTAAGCACTTTTGGCTATACTCGTGTGATCTTAGTCTTTCTGTACACTAAAGACCTTTTTATTTTAATTCACTGAGTTTTATTTTTTTTAATATTGTTCCTCATAATAAATGTTATATATTATTTTTCCTAATCCCCCATACATCTGCCATTGTTCCTTGCTCAGAAATATTATAGGGGTGGTTTGTGTTGATAAGGGGTTTATCTTCTTCTCTAATTTTACTGCTTTGTTTATATCACAGCACCTGCTCTTTAGTTGGTCTTTCCCAACACTCTAACTACTCTATATTAGTAGTGCACCACTCTTCTTTATATGACCTGTACCAGTGGCGTAACTATAAGGGTTGCACATGCGACCGGGCACAGCCTCAACCCTGCGACCCCTCCGCCTGGTGCCCGCCATCTCCATACCTGGAAACTCTCCGGATTTGCCCTGGAGACTCCGGTTCTGACAGAACTTTACCGGGTCTCCGGGGCAGAGGCTGATTCCTCCAGATGTGGGGAGTTTCTATTGAAACTCTGCCACATCTGCTTTTTCTCCTGCTGTTCCTCCTTCCCCAGCCTTCTGTGTGACACCTTTAAGCCCTGCCCCCCAACCAGCATCAAACCCCGCCCCCTTTTGACACGATTAGCGTCATTATTGTCACCCCCTGCTGAACAGAGGACTCCCCTCCGGGTAGCCCTCAATTGGAAGTTCCCAGGTATGTCCATCTCCCGCCGGCGCTCTAGTAATGCAGAACGCTGGGAGATGACATAATCTCTCAGCGCTTTGCATTACTAAGAGGACAGCGCAGGAGCTCCAGGTAGGAGATGGGGGCATTGTGGAGGGGGGTCAATGTGGTCAGGGGGGCCCGTGGCACTTCTTGTTCCAGGGCCCGGAGGCTTCTAGTTACGCCTCTGACCTGTACATTTTTATCTTGCTGCATAAGTATTTGCATTTCAACTCACATTATGGCAACATTTATATTTGACTCTTATTTTGGAACCATCCACAATGCTGGCTATACTTTTCTCAGGATATTGGGCACTAGCTTACTTTTCAAGTCCCTCAACTTTCTGTTTACTATTTATGGTTTATTTGTCACAGCTGGACCGTGGCATTTGTTTCCAGTTAGGATCATCCAATGTCTTCTCGATATGCTTTGATTGTGACCGGCTGCAGAGTTGATCCTTGTTACAATGGTAATTCAGACGTCATGCATTGCTTTCTTCTCTCTTTATCTGATTTTGATAGATCTTCTCTTTTACTTTCTTTGTTCTAATTTAATGCACAATTGACTTCCTGTTACATAATTTTTCTTTTATGTGTACTTACTCCCATTCTGTTTGGATACTTTATATGTCCTGTCTACCATAAGTCCTTTACATTGTTGAAGAACAATCCACACTACCCAGAAGGGTCTCTAACTCCACAGCTCCACTGTGGTGGTACTACCTCCATTATCTAGCATCTCTGTGTAGTCAACCAAATTCACTCTACTGTTTCCTTTATGCCACATTGTGTCCATTTGTGGAACTGCAAGCTATTTCCTGTATACCAGCCAAGTGATCCTGTTACAGTTATTGTTAATGTATGCTTTGCTAACTTGTCTACTTGCCATTGATTACACTGCCTTAATCTCCTATTCTGTCCTTGAACTCATGTCTGCAGACTTCCAATCCAAGAATCTAACATGTAAATACTAATGATGAGCGAGCACCCCGATGCTCGGGTGCTCGGGTGCTCTGACCGAGCACCCCCTGAGGCTCGAGTGCTCGGCCGAGCACCCGAGCCCCATTGAAAAGCATGGGAGCACTCGAGCATTAAACCAGGCACCCCCTGCTCTGATGAGCGGAGGGTGCCTGGTCAATGTCCCCCTTCATCTCCGCTATGCCCCTCTTCCACAATGTCCCCCTTCATCTCCTATGCCATAGAGGAGATGAAGGGGGACATTGTGGAAGAGGGGCATAGCGGAGATGAAGGGGGACATTGTGGAAGAGGGGCATAGACTCTATGCCCCTCTTCCACAATGTCCCCCTTCATCTCCGCTATGCCCCTCTTCCACAATGTCCCCCTTCATCTCCTCTATGGCATAGGAGATGAAGGGGGACATTGTGGAAGAGGGGCATAGCGGAGATGAAGGGGGACATTGTGGAAGAGGGGCATAGCGGAGATGAAGGGGGACATTGTGGAAGAGGGGCATAGAGTCTATGCCCCTCTTCCACAATGTCCCTCTTCATCTCCGCAATGCCCCCTTCATCTCCGCAATGCCCCCGTACCTCCAGTCCCTGGTGGTCCAGCGGAGCGTCTTCGGATCTGTGCCTCTTCCGGCACAGATCCCCTTCACCCGAACATGTCGGGCGAGCACATGGCGGTACTCGACGAGTACCGCCATGTGCCGAGCAGAGCGATGCTCGAGCCGATCCGAGCATCGGCCGAGCACGCTCGCTCATCACTAGTAAATACACATTAACCATTCATTTTCTCCTGACAGTGTCCACTCCAGCTCTCTCCTTCTTTTCACATAAGCAGCTGGATTCCATTGCATGTGATAGCAATCTTTGGTTTTATCTACAAATCCCCCCATAAAACTTCAACATGAATCTGTTAGATTAAGCTAGTGATAACAAGAAAAAGGAACTACATGTTTTGTTTAAAAATGTGAAAAAGGTGTTTTTTTTAATATTTAAGTTAAAGTAATTGTTCCACTCATGAGCTGAATGTTAGCTATATAAATATCTTCACTGAAGAACTATCTCAGAACCAGCTAATAAATAAACCATAGCTTTGCAGCTCACACTCTTCTACGTACATTCAATGAATTGTACAGTGAATTATGTTACCCTGAGTGCAGTATAGCTCTCAGGCACTCACAGGGTGAATGTGCTAGACTGAATATAGGGCTCGATTTAAAGGCAGCCGTTAGCAAAAAAAATCACTAACAGGTGTGTTAAGTGACATGTTGCAATTCAAAGATCCGTCTAAAGAACAGCTAACGGCAGTTGTAGAATCCTTATGGCCGATACACTTACGTGCATTCATACGCATGGAAAAACATACCCCAGAGCTATTCAAAGGCTTGCGGTACTGATAACGGCTGAAAAAAAGACACACCTAAAGGCTAAAAGTTAAGACCCACTTTTTTTAGAAGTTAGACACTTAACGGCCAAAACAAAACACCCGTTACATAAGAAAATACACAAAATGCTTCCCGCACAACCATGTAAATGGGAAAATTAACCAGTGCAATGCCAAAACAACACAAAAACATGCACACACAACACAAATCACTACACACACAACAACAACCAACAACACAGGGACAACGACACACTAAAAAACACCAGCACAACATGGCACGGAACAATGGGGGTTATCACACAAAGCGGACACCTGCAAATACAAGCTTACCTGGGCAACATCAACACGCCACCTGCACCCCACAACTGCACGCCCGCAAATGGCACACACAGAACAAGCACAACACACCACATCTTATAACACACACACACACCTGCAAACACTTACCTGGACAAAAACAACTCACCATTGGTCAGCACTCACCTCATCACCACACCTACACAACGCCCTAGCAAGTACTTAAAGGGACAACTCAACACACTCACTTGTGGCTTGTTTTCCACTCAGGGAGGGAGAGAGAGAGATAGATAGAGATAGAGAGAGAGAGAGAGACAGATAGAGACAGATAGAGAGAGAAAACAGTATGTTGGGTTACATATTGTTGCGAAGGCTGCGGAGAAGGCGTGCAAGGGAGAGAGCTGGGGAACATCAGCAACCTCCAAGCATGCCTTATCAACAGCCACCACCTGTTGCAAGTGAGGAGGCTCTGGCTCAGCAGCCACACAGGAGCCCATCCCCACCTGGAGGGCACAGGATGTATAGACGACCACCAAGGCCCAGGGTATACCGCCCAAGGGTCACCCTCTTTGGAATGACCGATGATGAGGTAATTGATCGCTACAGGTTGAGGCCTGACAGCATCATTGCCTTGTATGAGGTCATCAAGGAGCAGGTGGATCCCATCTACATCCACAACCATGCCCTAACTGGCCTGCAGAAACTACTCTGTGCCATACACTTCATGGCAAGCGGGGCCTTCCAGTCCACAGAGGGTTACGCATCTGGCATGTCATAGGCCACATTCTCCAGGGTGCTGGCCCAGGTCCTGCCAGCCCTCAAAAACAAGGCCAGTACCTATATACATTTCCCCACCACCGACATGGACTGGATACAAGTCAAGCAGGCCTTTTACGCCAGGGGAGGCATGCCCAGGGTCATGGGTGCTATAGATTGCACCCATGTCCGAATTAAGGCCCCAGCACGTGACGCACAGATATTCATCAACAGGAAGAACTTTCACTCCATCAACGTGCAGATGGTGTGTGACAGCCATATGAGGATAATGAATGTCTGTGCAAAGTATCCTGGCAGCTCACATGGTTCATACATTCTCCAAAACTCCTCAGTCCACAGAGATTTCGAGAATGGAACTTTTACAGGGGGATGGCTTTTGGGTGAGTTCACAATACAAAATCACATCACATACACAGGCGTACGCACAACGCTGCTTAGCATGCTCCTGACCCACAGCTACTACGTCCACCACACAAAACATCATTCACACAACATGTGCTCCCTGTCTCACCATGTCACTCACATTACACAGGTGATGCTGGCTATGGATGCAAGTCCTGGCTACTGACCCCTCTGGCCAATCCTCGAACACATGCCCAGGAAAGGTACAACCAGGCTCATGGCAGAACGAGGAATGCCATTGAGCGGACCTTTGGCCTCCTCAAGTCAAGATTCCGATGTCTGGACCACTCGGGGGGAGCACTGCAGTATGCACCTGGAAAGGTGTGCGACATCATTGTGGTGTGCGCAATACTGCACAACATCGCAGTGGACACCAGGCTGCTGGAGCACATCCAGGCCCCCCCCATACAGGAAGTGCCCATGGACATCGGCCACGTTGAGGAGACCCTGAGAGGGACACAGATCAGAGACAGGCTCATCACGGAACACTTTACATGTGAGTATAACACAGGCATGCAAACAATCCATGCAAGTCCCCCATCAGTCCTGTGACACTAACCACACTGCACATTTTGTTCTGTCTAACCCCACAGGAACAGTGACACAGCACTGCACTGGCAGCGGACGTGGCAAATTGTGTGTGTGGACTCAAAAACCATCCTCCATTCCACTCTCCACATTGACATACAGACCCCAAGGATATCACGCACACCCTCAGGAGAAACAAGGTACAACACATAACCCATGTTCATCGCCTTACAGGGCTTGATTGACAGCAGCTAACTTGATTTGCCATGAGCATAGCCAGAGCAACCATGCTAGCCTTGTAGCGAAAGAGTGTTATCCAGTGCTATGAATTGGATAATACTCCGTCACATCAGGGGTTAAAGGGCCATTGGACTCAATATGGGACCTGTACTGTGCTGCAGCTGAGAAGAGCAGCACAGGGGTGGATGTATAGTGGTATGGTCACACAATGTAGAGGTCATGAGACGTAGATCAGATTACCAGGGACTCCATGCTGACCTGTGAGTGTGCAGACATATGTGCCCCCGACATGAATACACACATCAACAAATGTGTCCTAACAGTTCCATGGAACAAATGACATTGGGCTGCCACTGTCACTTTCACAGTGGCAGCCCAAATTCATTACTTCCATGGAGCTCTCAGAACACTTGTTGATGTGTGTATCCATGTCAGGGGCACATATCCATAGGGCTGGGGCACATGTCCTTAGTTCTCCACATAATTGGTTACAGATGAGTACACAACACATTGTCAAGCAATGGTTTGTGTACTCACCTGTAACTGTGAAAATTGAGGGGATTAAAAAGACTAAATTGTTGTTGCTTGATGATCAGTTCAGGTCTACTGCTCCAAATCCTGTCCTCTTCTTCCACAGGCATCCGTAACATGATCCATCCTTGAACTGAAGTTCTTCTATGTGACTGGATTGATGTCTTGACATCACCTTCATGGAGATCACCCCTTGCTGTTTATGTTGATGTTGTTGGTGATGCAAAGTTTGACCTGAGGTTCACACAAACCTCTACTGGAACATTTTCATTTAGACACAGAAAACACTAATTCTTGAGTGTTATAACCTGTACAGTTAGGATGCTCAGCTACAGAGTTGTCAAACCTTGTGGACAACACATGAGCTGGGCAGCAGTGTTACTGAAGTAGTACGATTTAGTTTCAAAGTACATTTAGTGTTCTCATACAGGTGTTCAATGCATATAGGCAATACACAGAAAACACATGTACATCCTAATGTACTTTGAGACACAATAAAGATGAACCATCACCATTCTATCTGTGTCTGTAGGAGGATATATTTGAGAACACATTTGTCAATGTGTTACCACACCCAGGGTAGAGTATCCCCATACATGGAAAGGCATCACCCATATCACAGGACTCCACCACTTGTTTGCAAGTGAGTGGACTCAGTGATGTATTCACGCTAACAGATGGTGGCAGTGATACACTAATGTGTTGTGGGAGTGATAAAGAGGTGATAAAGGGGACATACTTCCACAGTGAATTCCTGTCCACAGTTAATGTGTTACTCAGTATAATCAATGTTCAGTGATATTGCTCCACTGGGACATATCACAGTACATGACCAAGTGGACAAGTGTTTTCACTGGGGAAGTCTGTTACACCCTTAGGAAAAACAACAAGTCAACTTACTGGAGGCCCCAATGCTCACCCCAGGATATCAATGTGTGTGCTACACATTGAAATCCTAGGTTAAAAACATTGGCTTCCCCAGTCAGTCTGTTGCACAATGAGTGTGTGAATCCAAGAGAATACGGATACATGTCCCATTTAGCTGTCCTGCTTGTTATCGCACCGCTAAGCCGTTTGTTTGGTTATCCCCTTAACCCTCTGAGTGCTAGAGTGGTACCCAACGCATTTCTTTGCAATGCGTTGCCTACCACTCTGGCTATCAAAGGGTTAAACACAACATATGATGTACATGAATGTTCAATGTTGTACCAAATGTTGGGCTAAGGGGAATGTTTTGTTATGCAAAATCAACACACAACATTGCCATATAACACAGTTGTGTAATATGGCTACAGGGATGTTTTTACAGTTGAATTTGTACAACGATGTGTGTGTGAACCCATGTTGTAACATCCCACAAACATCTTACCTAGGCAGAAGTTGTATTCACTGAATTGTTTGGCAATGCATTGGAGACAACTCTGCCACCCAATCTATGACCAAATTCAAAGCAGATCAGACAGGATTCAAAAGCACAATGTTCCTTTATTCAGGGGAAATGTAACATGTTGGGCATTTTATTTTTTTTTCTTAAGGGGGGGGCTTAGACTGTGTGGCAGAAGTGGATAACCTGGATGATCTCCTGGTCACCCTTTGCCCCCTAGGTGTGGCTTCGGGGGTCACATTAGAGGGGGTGGTGGGGGCAGTGGATCCCTCTGTGGAGCGCAGGTTTTCCCTCTCCAACCGTAAGTCCTCCCTGCGGTTCAGCTCTCTCAACTCCACCAGTACCTGTGCAAGCAGGTCCATCACCCCCGTGTGTAGCTGATGGAGTTGAGTGTTGATCCTCATGACCTCCGACTCCAGGGCATGGATCCTTGCCTCTATCCTGTTAGTGTTTCTACGGGATTCCCTACGGCTCCTGGTGATGTTGTCATTGGTGCGGAGGCTTGACCTGAGTAGTCTCCTTTGCAGAGCCATACACTCTGCTTACATCCCCGTGGGCCGTTCACTGCTGGTGATGCTTGTGCCTGGTGAATCAGCTGCTGCTGTGTCCTCCTCTGCTGGTGCTGTGTCCTCCTCTGCTGGTGCTGTGTCCTCCTCTGCTGGTGCTGTGTCCTCCTCTGCTGGTGCTGTATGTGCTGCAGATGGGTATGTGCCCACCACATCAATTGACCCACTGCTGCCCACCGATGTCTGTGCTGGTGGAGGTGGTGGGGTAAACACGTCCCTTCGCATAGGCTGTTGGGGCTCCCCAAGCAGGCCCAGGTGTTGGTAGTCGAGTGGCCAAGGGTCAAACCTTGGCCACTGGTATGTGCTTGGCCCCCACCTGGGATCATACCTGGGGCCATGCTGGGGAGCCATCCAGGAGGGTAGGTCAGTCGGGGATGAGTATGGCCCGTACTGGGTGGTGGCCACATCACCGGGCAGCCATTGCCTCCCTGGTGGTGGTGGTGGTGGTGCTGCTGCTGCTGCTGGAGGATAATAGCTCCTGGAGGTGGTGGGGGGCATCCAGTCACTGTAATAAAGTGGTGCAGGCAGAGTTGGTGCAGGTAGAGTTGGTGCAGGCAGAGTTGGTGCAGGCAGAGTTGGTGCAGGCAGAGGTGGTGCAGGCAGAGGTGGTGCAGGCACAGTTGGGGCATCCAGCTGGCCAAGAGGTGTGGATGTCGTTGGGTATGGTGCCCACTGGCTGGTCCCCTCCTCCATATACTCCTCGCTGGGTGGTGAGGTGGCCTCCTCCATGGGCTCCTGATGTGCTGGAGACACATAACCTGTGTGGATGATTGAGATTGTGTGATCAGTAAACTTAGCCATGATGGTGTCAAATTGATATTAATACTTGAAATGTGTAAAGGAACATATATGTTGTATGGTTTATCCCCCTGTGTGAAACAACGGTACTCCTACTGGTGATGGGTGTTTTATTCTACATGTATTGCAGCTCAGAGTTGAATTCCTTTGGTGCCACATCCCAGTGGCCTGAAATTGTACATTTGCGCTGTTGCCACATCATCCTTTGTGGATTTCTGCTCCCTGGACCAAAGCTAGCCAGAGGATGGTCTGGCAACATTGGCATAGTACATTTTCAGGCCACAGTGATATTGTCCATGGAATATTCAACTTTGAGCTGTTATACTCTTGTGATGAAACACCTTTCAGTAGTGGGAATACCCTTGCATTACCCGGTGGATCAATCCTATGACATGTATTTTTCCTTTCACATTTTAGGTATTACTATCTCTTTAACGGGATAGCAATGGTTAATTTCACCTTGATGTAACATTGCAGGCATCATAAAGAGATGTTTAGAAAGATGTTGCTGTATGTGACAGCTGGAGATGTCAGTCATTTGACCACACGGAGGCTCTTCAGCAGACTCCACATTGACCCATTTGGAGATAACTACATCTTTGCCATTGTCTACTAAGTGTTCCTGGTTTGTAAGCACGCTCTGTGGACCATGTCAATGATGGATCCATCTCCAATTGGTTCAATTTTGGGTCTGCTGAAGAGCCTCCGTGTGGTCATATGACTGACATCTCCAGCTGTCACATACAGTAACATCTTTCTAAACATCTCTTTATGATGCCTGCAAGGTTACATCAAAGTGAAATTAACCATTGCCAAGCCAAGGTCCACAGTGAGGAATATGGTCTGATATGTGTGTATATGTACCTTTCATATGGGTACAAACATATCCTTGATAGATGTGAACCCAGAGATCTGTTCAGAACATGTGATTGTCTTACTGCCTATATATGTACAGCCATCACAAATGAACTTTCATAGATACCACTGATACCCATCCAAGTATTTTGTTGAGGGTGCACATATATGGGCAGTAGGACAATCACACGTACTGAACCGAACTCTGGGTTTACATCTTGTTGGGACCTATTTGTACCCATTTGAAAGGGATATATCCACATACATATCTGGTCGTTTATCTTTCTGTACATATCTTTTTGTAATAGATCTGCAGTGTGATTCAAGTAGTATTCATCCCTATGTTATCAGTTCATCCCGTACAGTGCTGGATTTTGTCAGATTAGACATGTCCCTCTCTGGTTGTCATGATGGTATCCTATCCTATGCATTGCATTGTGATGCATGGGATACCACCGTGGCAATCAGGGATTGATGTACATTACAGGATTCTGTCCATGAGCTCTGTTCAAGTTGAATCCTGAGGGGCAACAATCAAGCCAGTATTGAAGGATATCATTGATTGAGGCCTTTTTTTTCCTGGATCAGCCCATCCATCCTTCTGTGTGAGGCAGCCAGACCCGATCATAGATATCCATAATTCCTGGCCTGTTATTGACCAAACCTCAATGGTTCATATTTGGTTCCCATATGTATCCTGCAAATAGTGTCTGGTGTACCATCCATCCATGGCATCAGCACTCCTGAGGATCTATATGTGAATCAAATGTGAGCTATGTAAATTGAAGTTAGCGTAAATGATTGCATACACAACACCAAAGCCAACTTTTTCACCTTTAGTTATGTGTGATTGTTTTGGCCTGTGTGTTGCACATACAAGCATTTATTCTCAGTGGCACTGTGATTTGTGACCTGATCCATCCTGTTGGTGATTCAGTAAGCGGTTAAGTGGACCTGATGAACTGATTATGATGCTGACTTCCCAACTGACCTCATTTCCCCATCTGCAGTGTTTTCTATGGAGTCCACACAATGGGGCCTGTGCAGCTTGAATCCTGTTATTGGATGTTCTCCATAGACTAACATTGTAATTGGTAAAGTGAGGGTATGTAAGTGTCAAATTCTCTACATCAGCTCTTTTTCACCACTTAGTGAATGTCCCCTATGTGTCATGTAATTGTTAACCTATCGACATGTGTTTGTTGTCTGGTTAACCCTTTGAGTACCAGAGGGGTTGCCAAAGCATTGTTGATCGATGCATTGATGATCCCTCTAGCACTCATGGGGTTATGTGCTGGATTCCCTGTGGGAACATGGGTAACACTGTGTGACAACAATTGTGATGTTTGACATACAACACTTTACTGAGCATGGTTTGTGTGTATTGTGTGTGATCAGCACAGCAACATGAGGGTTAACCAGGGAGTTGGACAGGTTTTGGCCTTGTTGAACCTTGACATTTGTCCTTGTCTTGTGTCCTGTTTAAACCCTCAGGGTGCTGTGTTGGTGCAATTGTGTGGTTGAATGAAGGGCAGATGTTGGGATGTGAGTGCTTGTTTGTGATGGGTGTGTGGTTTGAGGTGGTGTGTGGTTTTGGGGTGATGCACTTACCAGTGGTGTGGAGGCTCCTCTCATCCCCAGTGTCTGATCCTCCAGGGACCCCCTCAATGAGGGTAGACGACAGTGTCTGCCGCAGCCTCTCCTCCCATGCGCTGAAGGTGATGGGGACAGGTGGCCCACCTCCGGTGGCTCGGGCGTGCAGGGCGGCATCCCCCATCTTCTTCTTCACCTGCCTTTTGCAGTCGCCCCATCTCTTCTTTATTGAGACAACATGCCGTCTGCAGGTGGCCACCGCATTAACTCTGCTGCAGATTTGACTCCAGGCAGCTCTCCTCCTCGCAGACAGGCCAGGGAGTCTCTCCCCCGGGAAGAGGACACTCTCCCTCTCCAGCACAGCCTCCACGAGGGCCGTGTTTTCTTCCTCGGTATATCGGGGATCCCTGACCCTGTCCCCCTCAGCTCCGGCATGCGAGGAGTCAGACCCGGAGTGTCCTGCCTGCTCTGCCCCTGCCTGTGTGTGGTGGTCCCCAGGCACTACCCCTCGTCCCACTGCAGGATCTGTCCCTCTTCTTCTTAGTGTGCCTGTTCTTGTGGGCCTGGTCCCCCTCCGCCCTGCGTATCTCCCTCTCCCACCCCTGCTCTGCTGAGGGATCCCCTCCTGACCTTCCTCCTCCTCCTCCACTAGTCTCCCCATCCCTCTCTCCTGTCCTCCTCTCCTAGCCATCATTCACCCACTCACACCCAGGCACTCTCACACGCCCTCACAGACACACTCGATCCCACTCACTCTCTGTCACACACTTTCAATCACGGATTCACACTGTAAAAATAAAGTTTAAAATGTGTAAGGTGTGATGAAAAAAAAAAGACTATGTGTATGTATGTGTTTGTGTTTGTATGGATGTATGTGCTATGTGCAAAAGTGTGCTATGTGTCTATTTAAATGTAATTCTCTCCAAGATCCCTCTACCTTACTCCTGTGTATGCTTCTCTCTCTATCTCTCTCTCTCTCTCTAAACACTATCCTCCACTCCTGGGTCCTGTGCTCTAGCTTGCTGAAACTTGAAACACAGACAGGGTGTAACCGTTATTTTGAGGTATATATAGGTGTATTTGAACATTTTTGATACTTTGGGGCCTTGGGATTGGCTGTAGGTTTGAATTTTGTTTGTGCATCTATCAGGGTTGCTAGACAACGGCAGCCGTAATGTAACATTTTGACTTAAGTTGTGTTTTAACGGGTGTTTGGGACGCACGGTGATGCGAAATCAGGTGCGACGCTGCTTTTTGTGTAACGTGTTTTTGTAGTGCCTACGCCCGATAGCTATTCTTGTACACTTACCTTTGAATCTGCCGTAAACCATGTGTTCTTTGCGGGCGATGTGCCTTTTTTACTTAGCGGATGGTTTAACGGCTGCCTTTAAATCTAGCCCATAGTGTCCTAGAATTGTATAGTATTTTATCTGTGTCCAGATAGATGGATAGACTTACTGTAACGGTTTTTCAAACACTCAGACAGTGGATTAGAATAGCAAAAGAAAAAGGAGCGCAAGAAGGGGAAAATCTAAAAGCAGTGTTTATTTAAAAATATCACACTAAAACCAATATAAGTTGCGCTTGCAGGATAAAACAACAATATACACTTATCTCCCTCCGGATCATGTATCTCCTCTTTTCAGCAACCATTACTCCTTACGGACCCGCCATCCATCTGTTCTCTGTGTCCGCACTCCCTCCTTTGTGGCTATCACGGTTCCCAATCAAACACACCACAATACACTGGAGTCTTAGCAACACAGGACACTAAACTGGACGTACTAGTCCTATTAGCAGATACCCGTTGCTCACCGGAGAACCAATCCGAAAAGGGACCAAGTGTTCACATATATATTAGCATATAAACCCAACGCGTTTCAGGGAACCCCTGATGAAGCAGGCAGAGAGGCTCGCGATTTGATGAACGTTCTTACAAGTTACTATTGTGCATTTGTTTCGGAACAAGTGGAAAATGTAACAAAAATTGCTTGTTTTGTGATATTTGGATTCAAATGACAAACTAACACAAAATCTCAGGAATATGAATGGCACATTCAGTTAATGCATTCAAATCCTTTCATTCACTGACGCACTTATGCTGTTGCCCAAGCCAGTATCTGAAAAACATGAACAAGCATTGGCTTTTATATGGCCAAATCCTGTTCAAATTATTTCCCCTGCTCCCATTGGCCAAGATGTGGAGTTAATCAAGGCACAAAGGAAGCATAATGCACCCTACGACTGAGCTCAATCTACTTTATCTTTGATCAGAACTCCCTATTGTCTACTTGATGCCTGTTCTTATAGATTAGATCTTCCCTCATTTTAGCTTTGCACTTTGTGGGCTACCACTAGTTCAAATATGATGCAATGCACATGTCAGTCCATATCCATTGTACTAAGTATCACCCCTCCAGTCCATGGTACTATTTGTTTCTTTTTAGCCATTAACTTTTACACCATTTTAAAGGTTTTTTTTTGCTTGTTTTTCACTGTTTTTATTCAAGTATTAATTATATGTGTATGGCTTGCAAATAAATCTGCTGGCAACACTTAGGTCCCTGGTTGTGCTGTTTTTGCAATTTTTGTTTTTCTTATGTATTAAGGATCTAATAATAAAATTATATGTAAGGTCCTATGGTCTTTAAGGAGGTTAACTCCACACCCCCATGCTTTGCAGGTAGCATCTCAATTTTTTCAATTGTGATGTTATGTATTGTGTCATCAACAAAGCAATGTGGGCATAGAGTTTGACTGGGGACAACTAAACCCAAATTTCCTGGCTTTTGATGTGAGTGAAAACGTAACGATAAGGTTATAATTCCCCTTTATATTCACATCCTATGAGGGGCAATATGACCAACATGTATGACATGATAATCTACCAAATGTCATGTTGTTCTGATATATCAAGCAATGTGATTTTTTATCTAGATAATTAAACAATCTTGATATTTTTATTTTCCTCAGTGGATAGATTTTTTTCACTTGACAAATTGAGACCTCTATCAAAAGCCGTCTAATACTAATTTATGGATAAGTTCCATATTTTGACAAGTTTAGTTCTCAAACTTGCCCTCAAATCTTGGACCTTCAGTCTGTTGTATTCATCATTTTCTAATCCATTTTGATGGATTCCCTTATTTTCAAGATATCTCAAGGGATACCAACAGTGCATGTTTTCAAGATATCCCTGAATGAGCACAGGTAGCCTCTAATTAATCCACCTATGTTCTAGTTAGTATCAGGGATGTGCACAGACATTTTAGGGGGCAGGGGCTCAAACGAAAAAAAGGGCACTTCTCATAATTATTTTTTCAAAATATATATTTAAAAAAAAAAAGAAAATAATTTACATCTCAGGAGCCTGTAGGCACAGAAATCTGAAGTGCCCCCCCCATTGGCCATCACCACTGGACACCTCCACAATGCTCCTAATGTCCACATTGCCCCCATCATCTCCATACTGCCCCTACATTGTCCCCTGTCAGCTCCACATTGCCCCCATCAGCTCATATTGCCCACATCAGCTCCAACTTACCCTCACATTGTTCCCTTCATCTCCATATTGCCCCCCATCAGCTCCATATTGCCCCATCGGCTCCAACATACCCTCACATTGCCCCCTTCATCTCCATATTGCCCTCCATCAGCTCCATATTGCCATCAGCTCCAACTTACCCTCACATACATTGCCCCATCATCTCTACATTGCCATAATCTCCATCTTGCCCCTCATCAGATCCATATTGCCCCATCATTTCCACATTGCCCCCCAGTGTCTGTTTCCTACCTCTTCCCTGGTGGTCCAGCGGCAGGAGAGGTCTGTATGTGCCTCCTTTGGCACAGACCTGTAGCTGCTGGAGCTCCCGCGCAGTCTTCTCTTCATGCAGAGCGCTGGGAGATGATGTCATCTCCCAGCGCTCTGTAATACTAAAGAGCCAACGAGGGAGCGCAGCATCTACAGGTCTGTCCTGAAGGAGGCACAGACCTGACTGGGCCGTGGGGGGGGTTAGTGCGGGTGGTGAGGCAACTTTTTTTTTTTTGTTAAAAGGGCACAAGGGCAGTTTGGACAAAAAGGGCAGGTGCTCAAGCCCTCCTTGGTGTCTATGTGTGCACGTTCCTGGTTAGTATATACTGAAAACAAGCACAGTTTGGCAGCTCTTGAAGACCATGACTTGCTACCTCTGCTTTGGCATATACTCTTTGAGTAATGTTCTGAGTATCACTGAACTAACTTTAGTAATTGGTAAAATATGCTGTAAAACATGTTGAACATCCATACTGCATTAGTAATACTTCATTTTATCTTTTTTTATTTTGTAGGCATTAAAAAACATGAAGAATGATATGTCTTATCTCTCAAACCTTTATGGTTTGAGAGATATTCACAAGCAAAGTTTCCCCTCTCGCCCCTTTTACCTAGTGTAAGCCATCTCTTCTCAGATGTGGAATGCAGTCCATAGACCAGACAGATAACAGAAGGGGACACTCTTATTCCTATGAAAACAATGAAAGCTCTGCCCCCCTTGACAAGTTTTTCAGCTTTTTCCCTTATCTTAATTGAAGATAGTCCCTCTCTGCAGTCTACCTGGACACCTCCCTTCTGATCTGGCTGAACAGTGTGCATACCTCCCAACATTTCAAATGGCCAAAGAGGGACACTTTTGTTTTAGGCGGTGTTTGTGGGGGTGTGGCTGGTGGTCGGGGCATTATCAAGAAGTTTTAGGCTATTTCATGACCTATTGACACCTCTTTGTGTAACTGAATAAATTATTTAGAGCAAGATTGAAGTACTTTATTTACACAGACTAATTTATAAACACATATATTAAAGAATAACTATACATCTATGTGACTTTTATTTCTGTGGAGCAATCTAATACACACTTCCCATTCTGATCTCCTGAAAAGAGGGACAAAAGGGTAGAAAAGAGGGACAGAGGGATTTGGGTCTCAAAGAAGAACTGTCCCTCCTAAGAAGGGACAGTTGGGAGGTATGAGTGTGACATCAGTAAAAGGGGCGGGAGGGGGATACTTTGTCATTGAATTACTCTTGCACTATAACTCTGACCGTATTGAAATAACACTCTCCAAATTCCAAATACTATGATGATTAATTAGAGCTGCTTTTATTATGAAACATTACTATCCCTTTAAGTGTGCTGGAACCCTTCTACCACTTAAAAGGAAAAATATATGCAATATATTGTATTTAACAACCTATAAATGTCAAAAGTTCTTCCAGCTGAAATCATGGGGCACAAAAAATCAGAGGTGCTGCCATATATGTTCTACCATCACTGTGACCAGGTTTACAATTCTAAACTGACATAGCCTGGTATAATCACTTGATTGTGGCCGTCTATAAACCCAAAAGGGTTTATAACTTAATATTCTGCTACCTGGGCAGAAAGTAATGTTTTAAATAATTTGAATATCTACACATAGTTTGCAAGCTGTGTGATAGTTGGTATTGCCTTTTATTTACACACCATGAGCAGAAGTGATGAGAAAATGTTTCATATCGGTTATCTATTAACTTCTAAATTTTATTTCCTTCTCTAAGTTACATGCCTTTTCTGTGATTGGTTTATTTTTCAGTGTAAATTTTTATTGCCCCTCCTCCTTGTTACCCTCTACCCCATGCACTTCTTATCTGTTGCATTCCTGATAACAGGCTCTTTGTTCAATAAGGCACTTTAGAATACAGAACATTATGGAACACCGTGCTTCTCTTCAGACCATATTCCTGTTACTTTGCTTTGTTCAGTTTCATTCTGCTGGAGCATTTTGGCTTCTAGATGTCTTATTTCCTCCAGTTAGCACCCCGGAAGCTGCCTTGACCAACAATACTCCTCCTGTAGTGCTAGGTAGGTGACTGGATTCCTCCTTCCTGAATCTTATGTGCATGTGAGATTAATGACTGACCTGGGCACTAAAAGCCAAATGCACAAAATCATGGGGCAAACCGACTGCACTATAGGGAACACATAGAACTTCTCTTCATTGAAACAGGGATTTAACCCTTTGAGTGTCAGAGGGTTTACTGAAAGCATTGCTCTATAATGTGTTGCATACCCATCTGGCACCCAAAGGGTGATAGAGAGTCTCTAAAGCATTACAAAGTGCTGTTGACCTCTTCCAATTCAAGAGGTTTAAGAATTTTTATTTGTCCCCTCTAGTGCATTTGGTGTAACCCTACAATTACAACACCTTTTCTTACTGCATATCATCTAAGAGGCAGCACTCCATAAAAAAACAAAATTCGTATTTGTAAATTTAAAGGAACACTAACACTTCAAAACTGAATTTGGATTATGTATACTAAAATACCCTCTACTTCATGCTAGAATCTGTATAAATTCTCTATCTGCGATCTAAAATCTAGTTTTATGTTGTTCTGAGGGAGCAACTGTTCCTGTTCCAGGGCTCCCACTGATTATCCAGTATTACCTGTGAATGGGCTGAGATAAGGAACTGTGGAAACTACTCACAATTAATGAACTGACTTCTGGTCTTATTTCTTAATACAAACACCACAAACGACATTAAATAAATGCTCTGTGAACAGGACAATTTACACATGCATTAACAATTAGGATTTCGATATTTTAGGAATGTACCATGACCAATTAATTTTTACATATGGTAGCTATGATTAAGGCATATTTATATATTTAATTTTTGGTGCTAGTTCCTTTACTCTGCATTGTGTGTTGTTGATTAAAAAATGTTTACTCCTCTGCTTGCTTGGAGGACCACATTTTAGGTAATCATGAGATATAACTACTTCCCACTAATTATAAAACAAAACACACAGCAGTCTGGTGGTGTTTCACAGAAGGGCTTTCTCATAGAGGAACAATGATCTTCATTAGAATGGATTTCTATAGGGATTCTAGAGCTTTTAGAGGTGTATTAGTGTAAAAGCCTGTGTACCAGGCCAAGGTCCGGGTGATGCTAACCCTTTGAATGCCAGAGGGGTACGCAACGCATTGCTCTGCAATGCGTTGCATACCACTCTGGCACTCAAAGGGTTAAGAGGCCGGTCCTGCTCTGCGTCCTGCCGCCGATGCAGTCATGAACTGTAGAGACTTCCCGAAATCACAGAATGCTCCCAGCACAGAACTCCCAGCATTCTGTGCATTCGGGCAGTTTGTAATGCACATGACAGCTTCTGACAAACATCCTAGCGAATTATTATATAGGATGATAAGAATAGATTAGTCACAAACTAATTGTTATGCAACCTAGCACAGTTATGAAACATAAAACTACTCTACACTGTGTATGTCTGTGATTAAATGGTTCATCCTGATGTGTAAAATAAGGGTACTCCCATCACACAGACATGTTTTATTCAAAAGTTATTGTAGATCAGATTTGTATTTTCTTGGTGAGCAGTACCTCCATCTTCTGAAATTTTAGTAGTGCTGTTGCTACAGCATCCTGTGGAGGCTTATGGTCAACCAGAGCTGTCCATAGACTGCTGTAGCAACAGTGCATCATAGCATTTCAGGCCATAGAAGTGCAGCACCCAAAAAATGCAAGTTTGAGTTGCAGTTCCATTTGAATAAAATGTCTGGGCAGTGGGAATACCCTTATTATACACAGCAGGATAAAACCTGCAAAATATAAAAGTATTACTATCCCTTTAAAAGTATTTTGTTTGTGTAGGGTATTTGGTATATCAGTGTCAACAAAAGCCTGGGCTTGTCATCCTGCAGATCGCCGGCTGTTTCCTGTCTCCATCCAAAATTCAAGGATGTAACTATAGGGGGTGCAGAGGGTGCAGGTGTGATGTGGTCCTGCATCCAAGGGGGGCCATGGATCACAAGGCCTCACAGGTTCTAGTTCTGCCTTTGAGAGAATATTTTTGTTTTAGGGGGTTCATAATGTTTGCACTGAACCCTCTAATGAGTACTTACACTACTACCAATAAAATTAGCGTTTTTATACTCTATAATAATATTTTATTAGTAAATTGCCATCAAGCCCTACAGTACTGTATGGAAATGGCTTATTAGAATGTTCAGCCAGAAATGAACCCTTTAAGGACCAAATGTGTGTGCAATGTATTACTTCACAGTTTGTTGCACACCTCTCTGGTCCTTTAAGTGTTAAAACTTTGGTATTTGAAGCATACATCTACTGTTTCCCAAAGAAATGTAGCCAGTGCATATCTGATTTGGACTTTGAGATCTAGAGCAAGTTCACCATGTACTACATGTCAACCTGGACTGACAAAAGATGAGTCATGTTTGCTGAAAACCGCTACAAGCAGTTTGTTCCTATTTGCCTACAATTTATTCCAGGTTCTGCAGGGATTGCTAAATCCTAGGTAGCCCTGACCCCAGTGATACCCTTTCAGGATTAGTAATACTAGTTAATGAACAGTTCAGGATGTTGGCTCAGTTATAAAACAATAAATCTAACTATACCATTCAAACGAACTATCACCTGAAAATGAATCATTCTATAGTGTTGGACTGGACCACCAGCATTCTCTTGGTGGACCAGGGTCTTTGTAGGACCCACATGTAAACAGTGTCAGACTGATCCCATGAGTTGGTGTGTTTTTGTAACACTTAGGCTGCAAGCTGCTGGATTAACACGTGGCATGTACTTTATTAAAAATGTGACAGCAAGCAAACACCATTGACCTGAAACACTGCTAAAGTGGCAGCCCATGATTCACATCAAGCTGACTTCAGTTAGCTGGTTTGCTGTTGGCTCTTCCTCACAATTACACGAGGAGTACAGCTGCCATACAGCCAGCCAAAACATATAGGAGATGGGAATCCTGCTGTCTGCCTCACCAATGAGAAGGAAGATAATGGGCGGGCTTGTCTCATGTGATGCTTGCTTTTATGTTTTGAGTTGCACCTAGAATTTGGAGGGGAGTGGGCTGGAAGCATTTCACAAAAATCTCAGATTTCACTGTGGGTCATTTGGTATTAAGCTTGATGTGTGGCTTTGATTTTGTACTGAGCAGAAGGAGGTATAAAGGTCTAGGGTTGGGGACTCAGGGCTTTGGTGGTGGTAGGGTTCCAAGTGTTCTGTCTATAAAGAGAGAGGCTATGGACTTTGGTGAGGGTGAATGGATAAGTGCTGTGGTGTAAGTGCTAAGATGTCTGGTGGGAGAGGGGGACTGAGGGCACTGATAGCAGCTAAGGGGCAGGGCTCTAATGGGAGAGAAATATTGAGGGATGGAGTGGGCTGAAGGCTCTGATGGGAGAGAAAGATTGAGGAATGGAGTGGGCTGAAGGCTTTGATGGGGCAGATAACTGGTGGTGGGGACTGGGTGGGTTGAGAGAGATGGGTTTGAGGGCTGCTGCTGGACTGAAGGCTTTCATGGGGGCATGGTGGCACTGCGGCATGTAAGGGTATATTTGTGTATGGGTGTGTTCTGCTATGTGTATGGTGGCACTGGTGTATGGGTTTGTGTATGTATGTAGGAGTGCTCATGTGTGTATATGGATGTGTATGCATGCCTTTCTATGGTAGTGTGTGTGTTTAGGATACTACTAGTGTGTATATGATATATGCGTGTATCTCTAAAGAGACTGGAGAGTGTATAGGCGCACTGGTGTGTTTGTGTGTGTGTGTGTGTGTAGGTACACTTGTGTATGCATAGGTGAACTGTTGCATGTTTGTTTGGGAGATGTACTGGTGTATGGAGCACTGGTGTGTGTGTATATATTTACATGTGTACAAATCAGTATACTTTTCTTTCCTGTCAAGGTAACATTGTCTCTTTTGGTATGACTGGCTTTAAATCAATGTTCTTTACAAAGTGAAAACTGTGTGGGTCCGATTCAATGTTGATTATAATCTTTGTATTTCAGTCCATCTCTATGGATCACAGACTCTGTTGTTCAGTCTCTGCAGAATGCAAGCTCTAAGAATCAGTTCCTTTTTTAGACTGCAAGCTCTGTTAATCAATTCTTCTGTAGACTGTAAGCCCTGGGTAGTGTTTATGAGCTGGGAAATTAGGAATAGTAAGCAGGCTTTTAAACTGTTTAAGTCAGTAAAGACTGGTGCATAATTTAAAAAATATAATGCAACAGAATCTGTAAACATGCAATTAGACTAGCTAAAATTGAAAATAAGAAACATATTGCAAAAGAGAGCAAGAAAAATCCTAAACATTTCTACAAGTATATAAACAGCAAAAAGATTAAGGGTGATATTGGTCCCCTTAAACATGAGACAGGTGGATTAATTAGTGAGGATAAGGCAATGGCTAACACCTTAAAAAGGTTTGATTGATTGATTCACTATCATCAGACATGATGCCCTGCGATTTAAGGAAAGCAAATTATACACATACACTAAATGAGAAACTACTTGGGGAATACTTGTTATAGAAAAATGTAGTACTTAGTATTGCAGTGTGCAGTGTTAGTCATCAAAAGCCAATATACTATCCTGTATAAAATTGTGTATAGATGCATGGGATGGAATATAATTCTCTCTCTTTATTCCTTTTTTCCCACTAACTCTTCTCTCTCTCGCACGCTCTCTCTCCCCTTCTTCCATTCCACCCTCTTCCTCTTTCTTCACTTCTGTTTTCTCTCCATTGCTATCCTCTCTCTTAACTGCTATCCTCTCTTCATTACTATCCCATATCTCTCAAGTGTCCATCTGAAGGAGGAATTGTCCCTATTTGAGAACCATTTTTTATTTGTCACACTCTCACTGCTCATTCCTGGGGTTCCACTTTACTACTTGATGGAGGATCACTAAACTGGAGGCATTGACCTTGCCTGCGTACACAAACATTTTTGTTCCCTGAAAGTTTACTCATTCACTTACCCATCAGCACTTTCATCTTATACCCTCAATATGAGCTGACAGAAGGCACAAAAGAAGTCAGCAAAAGGCTTGGAAGACTTTTTCCCCAGGCTTGAAGCTAATGTAATATAGTTACTGTTATGGTTTACCTCCAGGGTACCCCCCAAGCAAAGCAATAACCTTACTAGTCAAATAATTGACGTCCACTGTGTGGCACTTCTAGCATGACCCCCAAACAGTTTTATATGTGCCTGGACTATTTCCAAACACATCAAGAACATGCCTCTTAATTGATTTGCCCTAAAAAATCAGCTCTCAAACTCAATTATTCACAGGATAAATGTATCCAAAAATGGATCAAATTAACCAACAAAGCATAAAAACAATATTATTAAAAATATACATAAAAATATACATACATTGACATATATCACTCAATGAAACAAAGTCCTTAGACTAAATCTTTGCAGACAGATAACAGCAAGGGACAATCTTACTGTGAAAACAATGAAAACCCTGCCCCCCTTAACAGGTTTTTCCCTTATGCTAATTGAAGATTGTCCCTCTCTGCAAGCCATCTTGACACCATCACTCTGTTCTGAGCTAAGCAGTGTTACATCAGTAAAAGGGGCAGGATGGGGAAACTTTATCATTCATTTACTCTTGAACTACAACTCTGACAGTATTGAAATAACACTCTCCATGGTCCAAATACTATGACGATTAATTGAAGCTGTTTTTATTTTGAAACATAACTATCTCTTTAAACATGTCCATTTCCCAGCTGAGTGGTTTGAAGCTTGCCATAGATAAAAAAATTCAAACCCTTACAAATATGTTTTCTTCATATGCTGGGACTGAGCGTTTAGAAACAATATATATGGGGATTACTGTGTTTGAGTAGGTGGTAAGGGTGGTTTGCCCATTATGTAACCTCAACCCCTTCTTCTCTCTCCTGATGCGCGTGCGCCTCCTTTAGCACTTCTGCTTACAACCATCTCTGGAGATTGTTCCGTGACTTCTGAGCTTACCCCTAAAAAAGGCTGGTTGTTAAAGCGGAAATACCACCGCACAACATCTTTAGCTTAAGTCCCCATCTGGCAGCTAGCTGCTTAGTAACGCTAGTCGCCAGAATTATTACCTTATTTAATAGATTTAAGCTTTCTTCCATGGGTGACAGGCAGGAAGAAGCGCGGACATCTTGCCATAGTGATGTTCGTGCGCCTGCACTGTCAGTCCCTTCTGGGTCTAAGAGGCATTGCTAGGAGTCGGTTGACTCCAAAAGGGACTGACAGCGCAGGAGCACGGACGTCGCTATGGCAAGATGTCCGAGCTCCGTGCTACTGTCAGCTATGGAAGAAAGCATAAATCTATTAAATAAGGTAATAATTCTGGCGACTAGCGCTACTAAGCAGCTAGTCACCAGATGGGGACTTAATTAAGCTAAAGATGTTGCGCGGTGGTAGTTCCGCTTTAGCAGGTCCTGTTGTACATATATATATAGAGAAGAATTTCTTGAGAAGCACTCACGCTTAATGTGGATAAATGTGGATAACTGTCTGGGTGCTGTAAATCTGGCCAACAGTGTACAGAATTTCTCCAATAGAAAAAAGCACTCTCGGGGTTTAATGAAAGAAAGTATCAAAAATATATTTAACAGATCGTCGTTTTGGTTAGCTCAGTAACCTTCATCAAGGAGGAGCGTGGATGTCACTATGGCAAGCTGTCCGAGCTCCGTGCTACTGTCAGCTATGGAAGAAAGCATAAATCTATTAAATAAGGTAATAATTCTGGCGACTAGCGCTACTAAGCAGCTAGTCGCCAGATGGGGACTTAATTAAGCTAAAGATGTTGTGCGGTGGTAGTTCCGCTTTAGCAGGTCCTGTTCTACATATATATATATAGAGAAGAATTTCTTGAGAAGCACTCACGCTTAATGTGGATAAATGTGGATAAATGTCTGGGTGCTGTAAATCTGGCCAACAGTGTACAGAATTTCTCCAATAGAAAAAAGCACTCTCGGGGTTTAATGAAAGAAAGTATCAAAAATTTATTTAACAGATCGTCATTTTGGTTAACTCAGTAACCTTCATCAAGATAACCAAACAGTGAAAAAAAACACTTATACCCTAGTGAACAGACAGGCTCCAAAAAGAAGCATTTTGACTGGCTATGACATCACTTACAGTGCTGTGACGTAGTGACTGCAGACAGTCACCTTCTCTAAGGCACTACTCTTGGTGCAGTAAAGGAGATGACACCCGCATAACTGTATTAAGGGGCTGATAATAAATGTAACTACTACTACTACTACTACTACAACTGTCAGCATTGTCTCGCACACATAGATACATTTAAGGAAACCAGATACTTGTGTAGCATATACTCAATCACATTGTTATAAAGTGATCATACAATGTTGCATTAAAGTCTTGACACTGAAATAAACCAGTCCTAAGAGTGATAAGGTAGAAAACCATCATTTGGCAACAATATTATAATATAGTTAATACTATCAAAGCAGCATCTACTGCACAATGAAAAGCAGTAGTACCCACATATATAAATAAAAACATCTGGCACTACATTATTTCCTTGAAGCAACGGTTATGTAGAGATATAATGTTGAAAGTAATATTTCATCTTGATCGTACACTTCTGGTGTGTTCATATAGTTCAAGAGGGGTGAGGAAGAGGGGGATTAAGGAGTCCACTGTCCTTCCATATAAAAGGACATTCCAAGGTGAGATTAAGTCAAATACACACATTGCCTACTGGTATGAGAGAAATGCTGGACAGGAAGTCCCATTATGCATATCCAACCGAGGTGGGATGTAGTACTTTAATCCTATTATCCCCTTTTTTGCCTTCAATATGTAATAGATGGAATGTTGAGGAATTCAAGAGGAAATGCTGTACTGTGAGTCCTATAGTGCATCCTCTTTGTAGATCCTAAGTTATCTGAGAAGAAAAGCATGGAGTCATTCTTTGGCATGCTGGACCAAAAGTCTTAATGTGCATCCATATGTTAGCTGATTGAATCTCCATAATTGTTGTACTGATGTCAATCCCGAGCATGCTGGACAAAAAAGTCCCATTGGGCACGCTGAATTCTGAGCCTGGACGTATCATGAAGGAGTTCAAGATCTCCTGGTCTGCTGGACCAACAGTCCCACTTTGCAGATGTGTGAATAAACAATGTTCAATAAAAGGCAAAGTAACTGTGTTTTTCATTGAGCCCTTTAGGGGCCACTGTGTCAAGTGTTTGAATCCAAAATGTCTCTCTTCAAAGAAATGTAATTCCCCTATCGTTCCTTCTTGGTAATGGTGGAATATGATCTATTAAAATTGTTTTCAAAGATGCCACTATATGCTGGAAGTCCAAAAAATGATGTTACCTGTTTATCTGATGTGCCTGTTTGGAGAGCTGATTGAATCGATGAGAGATGATTCACCATCCTCTCTCTGAATGTGGTTTCTATCTGTCCAATATAAAGACAGGACAAATGAGTATGTAGACCACATGGTCAGAAGTGCAGGTAAGCCTTTGTCATATTGTATAGGTGATATTGGTATGTGGGTGTCTGAAGAATTTGGTTTTTATCATGCTATGGCAGGTAGTGCAGTTGACACAACAGAAACAACCTTTATTGTCCAACTGTCTTGTTAACAAAGTTGCTTTTTTTACTGGTCGGTGCCAGGGTAGGTAAAAGGTATGGGCGCATTAAGTAGTCCAGAGTTTTGACTCGTGTAAATGCCGCCATTGGGGGCAAAGAGGAAGAAAAAAGAAGTTTTAGATCTGAGGATAGAATGGGTCACTGCTGTCTCAGAATTTTGGTTAACTTTTCTGATCCTGGGAAGTACTGGGTGGTGAAGACCATACGTGCTAGTTTGTTGTCCTCCATGTTTGTCTTGAGAAGATCAGTCTGTGCTTTTTGGGCCTAAGGTCAGATGAATTAGACCTTAGTCCCAAAAGCACATTTGAGACCCCCAACACAGATCCAGCTATCAGAACATTTACATGGAGGGTATTAACTGTAGCTGACGCCCTTAATCCTCAAACTAAATATTCCAATCTGGCCCAGAAGTGAAAGCTCTACAAACCCTATCCAGCGATCCTAACCTGATCATCAGACTGGCAGACAAGGGAGGGGCAATAGTAGTGTTAAACACCATGGACATCAGATAAACCGGTAGCACGTTATTTTTTGGACTTCCAGCATATCTCCTCCTAGCTGCGTCCCAGTGTGTGCATCTTTACTATGGCAGTCTATAGGAGATCTGAATATGTGCTGTTATGTGCCAGCCCTGGGGTGTGTGTACTATAATTTACTACGTAATACTGGGCTCTGGCAATGTACAGACATATGAAGATCTCCTCTAGCTGCCTCCCTGGGGGGGGGGGGGGGGGGTTGCAGGGACATAGAATTTGTCGTCACATGACCACTTCTTATTTTATAGTATAGATGTGGATTCTACTGCTTTTCATTATGCATCACTATAACAGTAGATACTGGTTTAGTAGTATTAACCATATGATAATATTGTTGCCAAATTATGTTTCTCTACTGTATAACTCTTAAGACTGGTTTATTTCAGTGTCACGAAGAGTTTTATGCAACATTGTATGATCACTTTATACCAATGTGATTGAGTGTATGCTGCACAAGTATCTGGTTTCCTTAAATGTATCTATGTAATGGAATTCCTCTGTGTGACACAAAGATGACACCTGGCACTGAGAAGCGCTGTAGTTCCAGAGTGTCCACGTGAATGTTTCATTGCATACTCATGCTAGTATAGCCCCCTAGGCGCTCATCGAGAGATGGTCATACTCTTACCCTTGTCCCTACCCAGCAGGTTGATCCCTCTAGTACACTGTGCGAAGCCTGACACAACCATTGTGGAGGTTCCCTTTACAATTCCCATAGAGGAACACAATTTAAGCCATCATGTTATTTTGAGTTTTCTTGTATTTTACTCTTTTTGAGGGCAATGATAGCTGTGAAAGGAACTGCCAGAGCACCTAAATGTTTGAACATGCTGGTTTGGATTGGCATCCTTGTACACAAAATATCCTCTCATCTGCAGTTTCAATACACTGTGGTAAGCCAATATCTATATTTCTAATCAAGTAGGTGGTCTGTCTTGACTGCTTAGGGAGGGCACAGACCCCAATAAACTTCCTCTTCCACCCAAGAATGACACTTGACTCCTGCTTGGGAAGAAGAGGCCACAGCTTTATTTAACAAACAACTGAACATTATGCCAGCCCCGGCCTGTGGCCAGAGGCATGATTTAACCCCAACAAACAGAGTCTCTGCCCTTCCTGTGATGTTAGCCAAGGGATAGGGGTCTAACTCCCCAAAGCCCTGGTGGGCATGAACCATTTCTTCCTCCACTGGCGAGGACCCAACTGCATTCACTTCATACCTGCTGTGACACTAAATCAAAGACAAAAAAAGAGGGAGAGAGGGTGGGACTTATTCTATTGTTGGGTAGTAGTTACACTTATTATCAGCCCCTTAATGCAATTATGCGGGTGTCATCTCCTTTACTGTACCAAGAGTAGTGCATTAGAGAAAGTGACTATCTGCAGCTCAGTCGATATGCATATCAGTTGATTTCTAATATGGTTTGAATACACTTTTTCAAATTTTTAATTATATTTGCTCAATACTGTGTAAAGGGTTTAATGGTTGGCGTTTATGTCAATCATAGCCAGTCAAAATGCGTATTTTTGGTGCCTTTCTGTCCACTAGGGTATAAATGTGTGTGTGGGGGGGTGTTCACTGTTTGATTATCTTGATGAAGGTTACTGTGTTAACTGAAACGTTGATCTGTTAAATACATTTTTGCTACTTTCTTCACTTTTCATTAAGCCCTGAGAGTGCTTTTTTCTACTGGAGAAATTATATACACACACACAGTTGTGTTGGTAGAGCACTCATTTAGAATTTAATTTTTAACTTGCTTGGGTGCCAGCCCCATATTCATGTAGACAGTCCAAAAGAAAAACCGCACTCAGAGGTCTTTTTCATGATGAAATAAAGGCTGATTTATTTAATCAACTTGAGAGAGGTACACACACACGTGCACACACACACTATATGGACACAACATTTTGCCTCTTCACCTGTCCTAATGTTCCTTGCATCGTGCATCATTCATGCATGGGCAATGCTGTGCTCACTTTGCTAGAATACATTTAGGTTTCCAATAACTGCACTCACAGGAGTTAATTCAATGACCAATTTTATTCCATGGTATAAGTTGTTGGATCAATGTTTTGGCTCTCACTGGCGCCTTCCTCAAAATAAAATAAATATCAGGTTACAAGCCCCCAGGCAATACTTAGGGCCCCCTAAAGGAGCCAGCCCCTCAGTTTGCATGCCTCTGATCTAAGCTAATATAGATCAACTTTTGGGCACAATAACATTACAGTGCTTTCATTATTCATATTTTCTAATGTTACTCTACATTATGTAGCATTCTTTGTGTGATCATCCTTGATAAAAAAAATAAAAAGATGTGTTTTCATATCCCATGTAAAGGTATAACCAGAAGAAAATGCAAGAGGCATTTGTGTGGTTGTCAAATATTCTTTAGACTTGTCTGTTATTGTCATCAGCATCCAAAAATGACATTTTGGAAAGAGTTTTCTTGCCCAGTTGTAATATGTTAAACATTAACTTTTTAACTACATACAAGGTAGCTAAATACATGTTGACTATATTGTGAAAACATCTAACTACAAACTATGTTTTTAGATGTATTATTTGTTATGTACCCAGGATGTGAGGTTCCCAGTGAGGATGACGTACTCAGCAAAAGTGGTAGAGTTCTGGGGCATACAATCTGCACTATAGGGAACAAATATATATGTTACCAGTTATTTCAACTGGACTTTCAAACCCTTGAATGCTATTTATGTCTCAAAAGCTTTGCAAAAGCAACACATTAGAGACCTCTCTAGAATTCAAGGGGATAAAAAGCCAGTTACAATCAGTGGGAATTTGAGGAATGTTTATTTGTTCTGTATGCTGCAGCTGGTTTTCCCCATAATGACACCATTTTCTTATTACATTATCCTCAGTGTACGTTGCTCTGACTGTTATTTGTAAACTGGCTTGCTTTAGTGCAGTTTTAGTACATTTTTCTCATACATTGCAGATTACCTCAGTATAGGCAACTGTGCCTCATTAGCAGCTAAGGCTATTTAAAATCACTTTTGCATTGTCTGTTGTATTATTTAGTTTTGTTGCTCTGCTATCATAACTTCAGCCATTGTTCACATGGGTGACTTGATTGGTGCTGCAATATATCTCAGTTGAGGTCATCAGTGTTTAATGACAGGCAATGCCCTGTCTACCTCTGTCAGACATGGGAGATGATAAGGGAGTGACTGATGACCAGTTTAAATCATATAACTGATACAAATGATTCACACAATAGACCATAGGTATGGTGACAGGAGATGCATTAAGAGTCCAAGCAGTGATGGACTATGTCTGGTGATATGTGCTGAAGCCTTCACTGTGGAGAATATGACACAATTCACCATATGCCCTACGAACTTGCTATGCAAGTAGAGGGGGAGACAGGTTAATCATTAGCATATATGGTTGACAAAATTCTGCCAAAGTGTTAAGGAGGACCAGTGGAAGCAAAGAGAAGATGCATTAAAATTTCAGCACCAAGAACACCACTAGCCCTCCTTATCTCTTTGAGTGCCAAAGGGATGTGCAACACATTGCTCTGCAATATGTTACACAACTCTGTGGCACTCACAGGGTTATAACATAAAGAATCCCCTGTCCCCCTTCATATCTTATTTATATATGCACAGAACCGGCAGAGCAGCTGTTAAATGTCTGGATTCCTCTGTTACCTTTAGGGAGACCAAACCTAAGGATAAATTTGCATACGCAAAAGTACCGGTCAGAGACGCTCAACTAGAAACGAACCTGCTATAGAATTTAGAAGATGAGAGTTGGTACCATGTTAACCGTAGAAATACAGGAGGCAAATATAGTTTGCCTATAGAATTTAGCAGGCTCTGTAGCAGTGGTGTCCTACCCAGGGTGCAGTCTCTTTTACCTCACTAATGCCTTTCACAGAGAGGAAATATCCTAAAGCACATCATACTGATCCGGCCAAAACAGCACTCCAGCCACCAAGTGCCAGGCAATTCCTCTCTGCCAACTCCAGACGTACGTTTCTACCTTGTTGGGCCTCAAAAGTGAGGTATAGCTTTCTAGGCACAGTGAGAAAGAGGTCATCTTATCCTTTGGGTGACCAAACCTAAGGATAATTTGCATACACAAAAGTAATGGTCAGTGACACTCAACTAGGAATGAACCTAGCTTTGCAGGGTGTTAATAAATGGCCTTATACACGGTGCAGATGAAAGGAATGCCCTGAATTGCCCATGCACTCCCTCACTACCCTCCACTTGGTATATATAGCAGACATGGCATGTTATAGCTGGGAACTGTATTAGTAAATCCCTTCTAGTGTCATCCTGTTTTTTCCCAGGATTGCAATGTATAGGTTATGTACTGATTGATTTTATATTGTATATTTTTTTCTACTGGGTACATCTTGTAATGGAAATCCAAGACGATGGGATGTCTTGCACCTTCGTGTCGGGTTTCTATCTCCAGATGACAACTACCGATGGGTAGCCAGGCAGGTGGTCTTGAATTGCTACAAGGAAGTATGGAACACAGGGTCCCTGAATGGGGGTGAAAGGGGACCCTTTAGACCATTCTTAAATAAAGATACATGACACAGTTCTAGTCCCAAATGACTAACACATTATTGCGGGGATAGGGGACATTTTATAACAAAATTCAATACAATACGCAGTGGGGTATGGACAAGAGATACAATGGTACAATACAGGGAAACAATGATGTGTGTACTTAGAACAATGGTGCTAGGAACATCATATAATGGGACATTGTAAAGCAAAGAGACTTTACATAACTAATTTGTAAGCCCGAAAAAGCCTCCTAGTAACGGCATATAGCCCATTACACATCTCATTTTGTTAAACTGGCGGTATGTATGTATTCCTCTCTATTGCTGTAATGATTTTTTGAAATTCAACAAAATATTTTTTTTTGTATATTGTATACTGTGTGAATTCGTGGTACTTTATTTTTCATATGGTTTATTTGGATTATTGAAGAGATAGCATAATTACTCAGGGAACACTGACCCTTTATTTTTTCTTGTTTTGTTTTTATTTATTGCGTTTAGGAGTTCCTTCTACAACCATGTTTTTCTAGTCCAACTTTATCAGCTGATTTTGCTAGACATTCCTCTGCACAGGGTCAGATTTCCTATTAGATGAACTAGTCAACTGCCTATTTCACTAATTGTGAGGAGACCCTCTGTGATACTGGTCACTTTAACAAGCTGAGTTTTGGGTATGGCCAATGCAATACCAAATCTCCTATACCAGGAGTACCTCTATAGCATTCAAAGATTTAAGAGATTTTCTTTGTGTACATGTTAAGGGATTTTTCTGTGACGGACAATACTTAAAGGGGGGGTAAATAAGGGTTGTGGCCATGGGCAAGGACAGAAAACCTTGCACAGGGGTACCAAAAACATAATTCCATACCTGCCTCTACTTGTGGAAGGTAAAGAATAATATTATATTATAAAAACATTTTCATCCAATTAAATTTATGCATAGAGGAAATATTTTATATTTAAAGTGAAACTTTACATTTACATTTTCATATTTCTTTTGTTTCTCAGTACCGGGATGCTTTGGAAACCAACTTGAAGCAAAAGTTGACAAAGAAGATGTAGTGAACTGGATGTGCTATCGGAAAACAGATGATTATTTCACTTTATGGCTGAATCTGAAAATGTTCCTCCCCCTAGGAGTAGACTGCTGGATTGATAATATCAGGTATTATAATATGAACAAAGCTTTGAGAAAAAAGAATTGAGGTGTAACTCATCCTCACTACAAACACAAAGAATATTTATAATATGGTTACTGTTGGCAGTAAAAATATAAGATTGATTCCATCTATACCCTCCATTCCTGATCACATCCCAAATCATGTAAAAGGAGATTTGCCTACACCTGACATCAGCTGAGGTGATTCTGATTAGTCTAGTAAAATCACATACTCCTGTAGGATCTCCTAGAGGGCTTCTTGGTTGTATATTTCAGAGATAGCTATGTCCACAGGGAGCTAGCAACCCAAGAGTACCTACTGCTAAAATGTACAGATCAGGAGAAGGATATAAAATAACATATATCATGGGACACTGTGAAGACCATCATACAGACTTACCCAAACAGACTTATTACTACTGTAATAAGAACATAAGGATATTCCACAAATGATTAGTTACATGCAGCCAAGGCATTGACAGGTTTTTTTTCATTTCTAATTATGTTTCCAAGAAATTATCCATTTTGTTTTAGACAGAAATGTTGTGTTACAACAAGATTATATTAAGATAAAAAATGGTTTGACATGATTTTGTCTTGATTTAAGCCTTTACATCAACATATACATACTATATATGTATTTATGCATAGATATTATATCCTCTTCTTCTTCTTCAAAGGATTGCAAGGCCCCCAACATAGATATAGAATAGAAATGTAAACAATAGCCAGGTGATGGGGATCCTATTGCACCTACCCATACCTACAACACAGTCAGTGAGGGGCATAGGGGTGGTTTTAAACACCTCTAGTAGTATGTGTGGACACATGAATATTGCTCTGAGGGGGGTGATTTTTTAGAATATCATTGCTACCTAGATGTGTGCCACCAAAGAAAAATAACTTATTCTATGAAGGTATTTCTCAAAACCAAATGATTCCATAGCAGGGAAAACATTTAGACATCACATGCAAAACAATAGCAAACATTTTTTAAAATGTCCACTTTTAAACAGTATTAGCTTGTCTAAAGTTGATCACCCTTATAACCCCCTGCTCAAACTGATTGTAATGTGGCAGAAATCAACCAGCACTACTCTGAATGTACCACACATAGAGGCTGTTGTACTAAGAAAAGAGGTACAATTCTAAAACAAACCAACTATACATTGGGGGATAAATAAACATTCACCAAATAGCCTTTTCCATTAACTGACGCTTTTAAAGCTTTTGAATTCTAGAGAGGACTTTAAAATATTGCAGAGCAATGGGGGTTATGCACTAAGGCGTGATAAAGAGGTGATAAACCAACAGACCTGAATGACTTAAAGGGAAGCCTAATTTTTATCAGACTGAAACTGGTTGAAACTGAAACAACTAGTAGGCGTCTAAAACAGAGATCAAATTCAAATAAAAACAGCAAATAGAAATAACTGATTGTGGTTTGAAGGACACCTAACTTGGTAAGTTCTTTTGATGAACAAATAAGGAGACATGTATTCCTATGAAATAGTTTACTTTTAACATTATATAACCCAATACAATTTTGTTAGTGTACTATAACATCTAAACTTATCAAGCTTCCTTAAACAAATAAATCTTTTTTTACAGAGCCTAGTGAAGTACATAAGAGTGAAACGTAAATAACTTCATTTTCAGTGATAGTGTCCCTTTAACTCCTTACCCAGTAACATGATGTCATCACATTGCCACTGGATAAAACTTACTTGACCTGCGCAGACCAGACTGACAGTTGCTGAGCGTTATCAAGTCTCTTACTGAAAACAAAGGGCTTTCTGAACAACTGGAAACTGTCCTCATATATGGGCCGTATGTTCAGAAGAAAGGTGGAGGGGTTTTGAGGCAAACCATTTATACTATAGGGGAGAGCTAAAAATTCCCACTGATTTAAATCAGGATTTTAACTACATGAATGCTAGAGAAGTCTCCAGCGCATTGTGAAGCAATGCGATGGAGACCTAGCTAGCATTCAAGGGGTTAAAATCCCCCATTTAAATCAATTGGAATTTTTAGTTTTCCCCTATAATGCAAATAATTTCTCTCAGAACTCCTCTTTTCTTTTGAGCATTCGGCCCTCGTTTGTCCTTCATTTTTATCTTTATACTACAGGCTTTTATAGTTTTTAAATACTAGTTAGATGTGCACTGGTAATTCTATCTTCCATCTTGTCTATGGAAATCAGGTTATCCTGTAAAAATTTACTGTAATACAGTCTGAAATGGATCTGCACTTGTAGCTCAATTACTGTAAATTAACATCAGTGAACTCCAACAAATGGACAATCTATGTTTCAGTATCTCTCAGGAAGATAAACTACTTTTTGGATTTAGGCTTACACTCTAATGTAGCTTAGTGTTTACTTAGTATTCCACACCTTAATCTTCTTTATGTAGAGTTGTTTACAACAGGACTACAAGGACGGCTTCAAATGCACCAGGAGTCGAAATCCATGTTCCAGGCTTTGGAGAGACATATTCTGTTGAATACCTGGATAAAAGCAAGTTAGCTGGTAAGTGGGCAATAGCATCAATTTTGGAATACCTCTATTAAATATATGGTTCCTACAGTATATCCTATGCACTACAATGCATAATACTGAACCACAGCTACTGTCATCATAACAGACTCTGAAGGTACCTTCCCAACGTTTAAACAGCAACTATCCTCTATGACCTCTGATATACAGTACTGTGCAAAACTTTTAGGCAGGTGTGAAAAAATGCTGTAAAGTAAGACTCAAAAATAGACATGTTAATATTTTATTTTTATCAATTAACAAAATTATACTGAGTGAACAAAAGAAAAATCTAAATCAAATAAATATTTGGTGTGACCACCCTTTGCCTTCAAACAACATCAATTCTTCTTGGTACATTTACACACAGTTTGTTAAGGAAATTGGCAGGTAGGTTGTTTCAAACAACATGGAGAACTAACCACAGTTCTTCTGTGGATTCAGGCAGCCTCAGTTGCTTCTCTCTCTTCATGTAATCCCAGACAGACTCGATGATGTTGAGATCAGGGCTCTGTGGGGGCTATACCATCACTTTCGGTACCTTTTGTTCTTCTTTATGCTGAAGATATTTCTTAATGACTTTGTCTGTATGTTTGGGGTCGTTTTCTTGCTCCAGAATAAATTTGGGGCCAATCAGATGCCTCCCTGATGGTATTGTATGATGGATAAGTATCTGCCTGTACGTCTCAGCATTCTGGGGACCATTAATTCTGACCAAATTCCAAATTCCATTAGTAGAAATACAGCCCCAAACTTACAAGGAACCTCCAACATGCTTCACTGTTGCCTGCAAACATTAATTCTCGTACCACACTCCAGCCCTTCGGCGCACAAACTACCTTCTGCTACAGCCAAATATTTAAAGTTTTGACTCATCAGCCCAGAGCACCTGCTGCCATTTTTCTGCACCCCATTTCCTCTGTTTTCTAAGATAGTTGAGTCATTTGGCGTTGTTTCAATGTCCGAGGTATTGCTGTTTTGGCTGCAACTCTTCCATGTAGACCACTTCTGACCAGAGTTCTCCTGACAGTAGATGGGTGTACCAGGATCCCACTGTTTTCTGCCAATTCTGAGTTGATGGCACTGATGGACATCTTCCAATTGCGAGGGGAAGCATTATGTGTCTTTCATCTTGCTGCACTAAGTTTTCTTGGCTGACCACTGCATCCACTGTCCTCAAAGTTGCTTGTTTGTTTGTGCTTCTTTAAAAGAGCTTGGACAGCACATCTGGAAACCCCTGTCTGCCTTGAAATTTCTGCCTGGGAGAGACCTTGCTGATGCAGTATAACCATCTTTTGTCTTGTTGCTGTTCTCAGTCTTGCCATGGTGTATGACTTTTGACAGGAAACTGTATTCAGCAGCCTCACCTTGTTTGCTGGCTTTGGCTGTTCCTCACCCAGTTTTATTCCTCCTCCACAGCTGTTTCTGTTTCAGTTATTGATTGTGTTTCAACCCACATATTAAACTGATGATCATTGGCACCTGTTTGGCGTAATTGTTTAATCATACTCTTGACTATATGCCTACAAAATCCCTGGCTTTGTTCAAGTGTAGGCAAATGGTGGTCACACCAAATATTGATTTGATTTAGATTTTTCTTCTGTTCACTCACTTTGCATTTTGTTAATTGAAAAATAAAAACTATTAACATGTCTATTTTTTAAAGCATTCTTACTTTACAACATTTTTTCACACCTGCCCAAGACTTTTGCACAGTACTGTATTTCAGTGTGCAACAATCTATTTAATTGTCTTTTAATACTGCTCCCACAATTGATCATGAGTGTGCATGATGCAGGTGAGAAATATTTAAGATATTGAATGCAGGTAAGCTCAAACTTGCATGCATTCATGATCACTGCATTAGTTTAAGTGGCAGCATGTCAGTTACAACTTAGATAAGTTGCTGTCTCCAGTAGGGGCATATGTACAAAAGGCAAATGTGAAATAATTATGTGGCAAATTAATTGCATCATGAATGTTCAAGTACATTATACTGCAGTTACATTTATAATGCAGTGACTACATTAATCTTCAGTTACAATGATATAGCAGTAATTACATTACACTCCATTTCCAGTGATAAATTGGTGAGTACATTATACTCTGGCATCACTGATTAAAATTGAGTATATTACACTCCATTTCCTCTGATAAAGCAGTGAGTACATTATACTCCAGTTCCACTGATAAAGTACAGATTACGTTACACTCCAGTTCCAATGATAAAGTGGTGAGTATATTATACTCCAGTTCCACTGATAAAGCAGTGAGTACATTATAAAGTAGTGAGTATATTATACTCCAGTTACAAGGAAGAAGCAGTGAGTACATTATACTCCAGTTCCATTGATAAAGTACCGAGTACATTATACTACAGTTCCACTGATAAAGCAGTGAGTACATTACACTCCAGTTCCAAGGAAGAAGCAGTGAGTACATTATACTCCAGTTCCACTGATAAAGTACCGAGTACATTACACTCCAGTTCCACTGATAAAGCAGTGAGTACATTATACTCCAGTTCCACTGATAAAGTACCGAGTACATTATACTACAGTTCCACTGATAAAGCAGTGAGTACATTACACTCCAGTTCCAAGGAAGAAGCAGTGAGTACATTATACTCCAGTTCCATTGATAAAGTACCGAGTACATTACACTCCAGTTCCACTGATAAAGCAGTGAGTACATTATACTCCAGTTCCACTTTAAAGTACCGAGTACATTATACTACAGTTCCACTGATAAAGCAGTGAGTACATTACACTCCAGTTACAAGGAAGAAGCAGTGAGTACATTATACTCCAGTTCCACTGATAAAGTACCGAGTACATTACACTCCAGTTCCACTGATAAAGCAGTGAGTACATTGTACACCAGTTCCACTAATAAAGTGGTGAGTACATTATACTCCAGTTCCACTGATAAAGTAGTGAGTACATTACACTCCAGTTCCAAGGAAGAACCAGTGAGTACATTATACTCCAGTTCCACTGATAGAGTACAGAGTACATTACACTCCAGTTCCAATGATATAGTAATGTGTACATTATTCTTCAGATCCACTGAATATTGAGCAACCATCTAACACAGAGTGCCTTGTAACTTTAGTGTCTTGATCAACAGCTGTGGGTGCTAATGCTTCTATATGAAGATTTTGAAAAAAGTGAATACTGAGTTTTAAATATATATTTATTGAAACCGTAATTCCCAGTGTGTTACTTTTGTCTTTCTGATTATGAGAACTAAGAATAACTATATATTTATGGATTGACACCTCACATTGATTCTATGACAATGGCCCATAAGTAGTTAGGGGTGCCTTGGTAATTCCATACTGCATGTTAGGGTTGTCTCAACCAGAAAAAATGGTATAACATTTGAACATACTACTGTATCCACATGCACAATTAGCCATTCTTACTATGATAAATAGGAGTAGATTTACACATATGAATGACTACTACAGGCTCAAAATTGGTACATCAACATCAACCTCAATTTAAATAGGACAGTAGGATATGGTATTTTTCTATACATTTTATGTCCATTTCTTATTCATCAATATATTTTTTGCAGGTTATCTTCACACTCTTGTACAGAACTTGGTGAATAATGGCTATGTAAGGGACGAGACAGTTCGCGCTGCTCCATATGACTGGCGAATTGCTCCCAGTAAGTATGCAGACTACAGTGAGGCCAACGTATATAAAGCGGAGCAAGTGAATTGTACCATCGGGTCCAACAAAAATCTCCAAATTCCCACTTAAATCAAAGGAAGTTTTATTTGTACACATTGGTAAAGCTGGTTTGCTTCAGTATTGATCTACTTTATTAGAACATCTGCCTCAATATGTTCCTTATATATTATCACAACAGAAAGTAGTTTTCCCAAAAATACAGCATTCACTCTACATGGCCTTTTTCATTCTCCATCTGGTCTATTCAGCAACTTTTATAAAAAGATCCAAGAGACTTGTTTAGGGCAGAGATGGGCAACCTATAGCTCTTCAGCTATTATTGGGTTATGATTCCCATCATCCAAAGTCAGCAGTTGGCAAGTTGCCATTCCTAGTTTAGTATGTAGCAATATTTGGGAAAGTTCAGGAAAATAAACCATTACAATTATTAGGAGATCTACAGATACAAAATTCCATATCACTAATAATAAAAGGCCATATGCATGTTTGTCCGATGCAGTAATGCGCAGTAGAGACTGCCCGAACGCAGTCATGCACAGTAGAGACTACCCAAAAGCAGGATTTGCCCAATGCAGTCATGCACAGTAGACACTTCCCTAATGCACAGACTTTGGCCCGTGTACACAGGCTTTTACACTAGTATATTATAAACAGCTATATGAACATCAGTCTTGTCCTTTATAGTTAAAGTAGCAGTAAACTTTTTTTATGCAAACCTCTATGTTATAGAGCTTTTTCTGGTGAATAAAACAAGGGCTCTCCCACTGCTCTCAATTGTTTTATTCAACATTTATAACAGGTCAAATAAAATGGAAGTGGATTTACTGTGTATTTACCTCCTGGAAGTTCTAACTAACAGCATGACTCAGCAGTTTCTACCACTCTGGGTTAGCCTCAGAGACTCCGGTTATGACTCTGCATTACCGGGTCTTCTGGGCAACGTCTGATTCTCCTGGGTGTGGGAAGTTTCTTAAGAACCTCTACCCATTTGTACTACTTCCCTACCTGTTCCACCTACTCCCCACCCACTTCTCCTCCTTCCTCAGCCTATTCGCCTATATTTTTGCAAGTTCTCAGCGGCACCACAGAAGAAAATGTTCTCAGGTATGATGACTATTGCCTATGTAAACTTTGGAAGCAAAACTGGCAGTATGTGATAATGCCAAACTTCGATAGTATCGCAAAGACAAAAAATAGAATATTTCAGTGGGTATTTAAAAGAGGAGGACAGTGCACAGTAAAAATACTATCGAAGAATCAAACAGGTGGCGCACATATGTTTAGTTAAGGGCAGAAAACTAAAATCCAGCAGCCAAAAACCGCTGCTTCTTGATTCTACAATAAATATACAAAATCCAACAAATTGGTAATGTCAATTTATAAAATAAAATAATGTTTAATCTTCTATCTCAAAAAATGGTGTTACATGCGTCCATGCACGCCATATATAAAAAAGATCACATTATCACACAAAATCAAAACTAAATGAATTTAAAGAATGAAGTAAAAAATGATGTGATCAATATAACACTGATATCTTAATCCACTCTTCAGGATAAAGATTCTCAGTCCCATTCCCACTATTACTCTATTTTAGAATGCCACTATGCGAATGATTATCACTGTAGCAAACGTATACCCCGCACTTTACAAGGAAAGGAATACATGAGTGCATTTCAGCTGCCGATTTGGTTAATTCCAAGAGCGTGTGCTGACAGCGCTTTGAGTCCCACTGGGAGAAAGGCGCTATATAAATACTAGTTATTATTATTATTATTATCAATAAGCATCAGATGAGTTTCGTTCTCGAAATTAAAGGGAAAACAACAAATAAGACACAAAATATGCAAAATTTACCTTCAGTCAAAACACACACATCTGAATTACAATATCCCATTGTTATATGTATCAACCCCAGGTCTTAAAGGGAAGTACCCCATATGCAAATCCTCAATACTTTGTGGATAAGAAATAAAATAGATATACAGTGTATAGCATAAAACCCTAAAGAAAAGATAAAAAATAAACTAACTACAAATACAAGAAATACTGGAAATATCTGATCTGTCCTCAATATCTGTATTGATAAGTGCAGTACAGCTGTCAATATAAGCAATTGATTGCAAAAATATTATTAAACAATATATATTTAAAAAATATATATGTATACAGTCTCCAGATGTAATCTTCTGAATGCACATGATGTTGGGAACAGTTATCAAGATCCTTTCACAATCTTAATGGCAGTCTATAAATATATTGTATACATTTTAAACTTCTTATTTATTCTGTGGTCCCAATTTGGATATTAAACATATATGTATATGTGAAGTAGGATTCCATCAATGCAGCATATACATTAGGAGCCATATAATCAAAAGTTCCTATATGAGAAGGGGACTTCTGCACTTACCTTCCCTGGCTGAATGCTCATATAAATGACAACATTCTTACCAGTGTATCACGCATTGTCACTTGCCTGTTAGTATTCTCTTAGCCAGACTATTCCTGCACTCGTCCTCATATGACTTTCGTTACAATCAGCAATATTCCGGCTTTCAACTGGCCTCTGTTGTCTTCAAATTTCATGCCAAACAGTAGTATAGACAATGCTGCAAAAGATTTTCCATTCCATTCAAATAATCTGGACCATACTTCATAGAAAAAAATCATGTTAAAAGATATGGTTTGCCAATTTTGGTGAGAGACTGTAACTCTTCCACCTGGACGTCCTCTGTGTTGCTCCTCCAACGTGTTTCAAAGTCCAGACGACTTCTTTCTCAGGGAGATAATTGTCAATACACCTGCAATCCCTATATATGTGCTTACTAAACTCCTCCTATCGTAAAGGGATATATTTATACTATACTTTTAACCCTATCTCCCCTAAGCTAATATTCCGTTATCATATCTATATGTATTAAAAAGTCAAACACCATGTGACCACAAAATGAAAGATCTAAATTTATAAAAAGGCAAAAATCTCTACCTCTGCATTCAAACCTAAAGGCTGTAAAGTTTTCATTAAATATGTTAATTAATTTTCCTTTCTTGACATCTACTTAATAAAGTTATATCCTCTCCAATTTTTCTTAATTATTTCCATACTACAGAATTTTACATGTTTAAGATCAAATTGGTCGCACCCTATTTTATGGCTGATAAGCTGTGTTTGGAAAAATTCCTATTATTTGTGCTCTCTAATTCTTTCTTTTAGGTGTCTTTTTGTCCTGCCTGTATATTGGTTTCCAGAAGTACATTGCACTAAGTATACTAGGACATAAAGATGTATTTTCTTTGGAGTGAAATAAGGGTGTGTGGCAAGAGAAGTCAAACAACAAGTTAGACTATTATTTGTTCTGCCTTTGGAGGATGGCAGCTGTAGGCAAACAGTAGTTGTAGAGTGAAAGATTGGATGATAGTCCAGGGACAGTTTGGGATAAGAGCTTACTATAATGACACTAGTGGCAGTCTTCTAAAGTGGAACGAACCAAGTTATGTTTCTGTAATGGTGCATGTGTTGCTTTGCTGGAGGCATGTAATAGTGTAGTGCTCTGGTGGTCTCAAGTAAGTTATAAAAAGTTACTGGGTCATCGACCTAGATGAAAATGATCCCTGAATGATGCAAACTGCCTATGTACAGATGCAGATGCCAAGTGCCTACGCACTGATAAAGATCTATGTTGATCAATCTAGTCAGGCAAAAATTTGGAAACTAAACTTTATTTATCCACAGAATTGAAAACATATACAGTACCAATACCTCTGTGCTTAAACACAACTGTTCCTCCACATACCCCTGTTCCCATGCACATACATACTTCCTGTATCCACATTGCCCTCCAATTCAGGGGTGAAAAACATGTAGCTCTCTAACTGCTTATAAACTACTGCTCCCATAAGGCTTTCCTGCCCCTGTTCACAAATATTTTCTATTGAAGAAGGAGACATTTCCCACTTCTGTCTCTGAATGGACCACCAACTATCAACACTTCACTTGCCACACACTGTTCCACCTTTTTTATGAGAGAGCAAGGAGGGGATCTTAATGAAACCACAGGGAACAAATACAGTTAAAACTTGCCTTAAACCCTTGAATGCTAGAGAGGTTCCAACACCTTGTAAAGCAATATGTTGATTACGTGTGCAACATGTAAGGGTTTAAGAGCCCAAATTAAATCAATGGGAGATTTAGGAATTTGCATGTGTTCCCTATGGTGCAGTTGGTCAACTACCATTTTCTTCTATGTTTAACCCCTTGCAATGCATTGCACATGCTCCTGTTCCTTAAAGGGTTAAAGGAATAGAAACTCTTTTTGACTTTACATATTCTGCAACTACATATTAATTAACATCAAATTGCCTATACATTTTAGTATTATTTTTTATCTACACCTATCTTTTTATATGGGATGTCTTTGTTTCCAGAGAGCTTTCTGGTCAGTTGACCATCAAAGAAGGACAGTAACCCAAAGTAACACTACCTGCAGCACTGTATGCTTTTTACATGGTATGTTTTATACATTATATCATTCTCCCCACTTTCACCATCAATGACTGAAAGCTCACTGCAAACAAATCCAATGACCTTACTGTCTGAGAAATAAAAGTGTAAATAATGTGGAAAATAAGGAAAAACAAAAATGCATAGGCAATTTGCCTTTACATATCACATACTTGCATAACATGTAAAGTCAAAACAAAAAGATAGCTCAGCTGGTTAATGCACTGGGTAAACCAAATTATGCTCAGTAGTGATATCTCCAAGTGTTAGGTGGGACAACTGGCAAACTCTTTCATGTTGTTAGGACTCAACAGACCTAATCAATAGCTTCCTTCCTAGGTTAAGGTTAAGCCAGACCCGTATCAGGTCAGAGAGAAGTAATGTTTTAGTAACCCCCTAATGAGAAATGTTTGTTGCTTTTGCGTGCATGTCTATACCGAGGATGGGCAGCCTGAAGCTATCCAGCTGTTGCTGGACTACAACTCCTCTCATCCTCACAAAAGGGTAGTGGGAATTGTAGCGAACAATAGCAGGTTGTGTGCAGGGTGCCCACTCCTAGTCTATACTCGGGCAGCTGCAATGGATTTTGGATGCATCAGTACACAAAACAAATTCTGCTAACATTATTGTTCTGTATACAGTTACACATTTTATTTTTTTTGGGAAATGACTTTGGAAATCCTGAGACTAATGTACTAAGCAATTCCAGGCCAAACTAAGAGCACTATAGGGAACAGATAAAATAAATTACTATAAATGGGGAGTTTAACTGTTTGAATGCTAGAGGAGTCTCCAATAAAATGCAGAGAGAGAGAGATGAATTGGAGTCTTCGCTAACATTTAAGAGGTAAAACCTCCCATTTAAATCATAGGACACTGTGGGAATTTTTGTTTTTCCTCTAAGGAGCAGCTGGTTTGCTCCAGGACAGATCTAGTTCTTCTTAGTACTTCAGCCTCTGTGTTTTCTCCTGTAGATCATACACTCCTGTAATGCAGTGCCAGATACAGGCTACATAATTTATGTTTGGTTTGTGGCACAAGTGAAGAACACTATTCTTCACCTTCTCCAAAGGTTCTTGTTTCAGTGTTTTGACCTGTTCCTCATCTAATAAGCCTGTCTTTTGCACAGATGGACAGAAGGAATACTTTGATAAACTTAAACACCTGATAGAAGAGATGAGTGAACAGTACAATAAACCTGTCTTCATCATTGGTCACAGCCTTGGCAACTTGTACCTTCTCTATTTCCTTATCAATCAGCCCCAGCAATGGAAAGATAAATATGTCAAGGGGTTCATATCACTTGGAGCACCATGGGGTGGCGCTGTAAAACCCCTCCTTGTTCTGATGTCAGGTCAGTGTACATTCTCTACTTTGAAGTCAAATGCTGGTTTAGTGATATAATATGAAAGTGATATAACATTATATGTGATGTAACATTATATGTTCTGGTAGTACAGAATATGTAAATTGAAATTGAATATACATTTTGTTTCACAACTTTTATGTCCCTGAAAATTAGCTCTGTAGATCTCTCTTTCCACTGTTGACAACAGTGACAGGGTCAGCGGTACATGGTGACACTACCCCTACTGAAGAAAACAATGGAAGGACATAGTTTATGGCGCTTTCCCTCCACTTTAGTGCATATAGAGCACGCAAAGCTGTATGCTGTATAATTCTTCCCATTGGGGTCCCAGAGACATTGGTCCATATTTTAAAAAATCTGGAGTTATTCTCAATTAAAACAACTGCAATATATGGAACAAATAAAAAATGTCTATATTCCCATGCACTTAAACAGAGCTTTTTAACCCCTCACAGTGCACTGGAAATCTCTCTCTCTAGTATTCAAGGAGTTAAAAGCCCAATTTAATTTAACAGGGACTTTTATTTGTCCCCTATACGGTTGCCACCCAGTCGGTATTTTACCGGCAGGCCGGTAACAAATTGGCTTCTGTCCAATGTTAAGTCTATGGAGGGAATGCCATGGCCGGTATTTTTTTTAAGAAAAGGTGGCAACCCTAGTCCCCTATGATGCAGCTGGTTTACACCAGAACAAATGCATTTTGCTGAACCAGGCTGAGTGTGTATTTATGAATGGATCTGGAATCTAACTCAGTCACAGAGGGGGGATCAGCCTAAGTAGGGAGCCCCTCTTCCCTTTGGGCAAGGGGGAGTCTACAAATCTTAAGTTAACACTATTCAACACAAAAAACTTTATCTGCAAATTTTAACCATTGTTTTCTATTTAAGGAGATAACCATGGAATTCCAATGGTATCAAATATCAAAATCCGCGAGGAGCAACGTATGACCACTACAAATCCCTGGATGATCCCTACAAATTTAGGCTGGCCAGAGTCTCACGTGTTTATTTCTACACCTTCATACAATTATACCTACAAAGACTACAAGAGACTTTTTGAAGACATTGGTTTTGAGGATGGTTGGTACATGTGGGAAGACACTAAAGGGCTGCTAGAAGGGCTTCCCCCACCAGGTGTGGATGTATACTGCATCTATGGTACAGGTATCCCTACTGCAGAGACATACATTTATGGCGAAGGTTTCCCGAATGAACCTCCTTTAGATATCAAGTATTCAGATGGTGATGATACTGTGCACAAAAGGAGCATGGAGCTATGTAAGAAATGGCATGGTGAACAAGATAAAAAAGTGCACGTCTTCGAACTGGAAGGACTGGATCATCTTAGCATGGTCTTTAGCAACAGAACTTTAAACATCATTAATGATATCTTACTGGGCAACGATTTCTAAATCTAATCAATGTATACTGATAGGGAATGAGCCATTCAAAGGAGAAGTAAAGTTTTATTACGAAAAATAATATATTGTAGGGCTTTTCTTGAGGCGTAAAACAAGTGTAGTCCTACTGACTGAATATGCTTCATTTAACTCTTTTGAGTGCCAGAGGGGTGTCCAACGCATAACCCACTGGCACATAAAGGATTAAACATCATTAAGGCCCAAATGTGTTGTTTAGATTATCCCTTTGAGTGCCAAAGAGGTATCCAGCACAATGCGTTGGACACCTCCCTGGCACTTGAAGTGTTAATCAAACTGTTAACCCTTTGAGTGCCAGAGGGATACGCAATGCACTGCAACGCAAAGCAATGCGTTGCATACCCCTCTAGCACTCAAAGGGTTAAAAGCATCACCAAATGGTGATCAGAGGGCATTTTATTCCTGTTGAGCTCTAGCTGAGAACTTGACTGATACAAGATTGCTGTTGAAAGTGGAAGCAAAAGCAACAGTGCCACCTGTGACCTCAATAGCAAACTGCAGTATAATTCAAAGGACGCATCTCTCAGCAGCGAGAGAGTACATTTACTTTGCATAGCAGGAACATCCTTAAAATAATTAAAAAAAAAAAAGCTACATTGGTCTTTTAACTAGGTAGTGACAATGTACACACTGAGGCCAATATATTAAGAAAGTGTACCATAAGTAATTAATACAAAAATACCCACAATTCCCATTGATTTAAATGGGGCTTTCAACGCAGAGTGTTTCTAATACACTGAAAAGCAATGCTCTGAAGACTTCTCTAGCACTAAAGAGGTTAAAAGCCACATTTAAATCAATGGGAATTTGTTCCCTAAGGAGCAGTAGGTTTATTCCAGAAATACAAAAGTGCACTGCTTTTTCTTAGTAGTACATTAGCCTCACTGTGCTACAAATGATTATACTAAACAATGCATTTTCTGAGATTTTTTAGCAAAACGCCATAGTGTCTGTCTTAAATGAAGACATGTATATCAGATTCCATTCCATTCAAATGTGTTGCATAGCTCTCCGACTCTACTGAGATTAACCCCTTGGATACAAGAGATGTCTCCAACACATTACTTTGCAATGTACTGTAGATGTGCCTAGCATCCACAGGGTAAAACTAAACGTAACCCCTAAGTGGTGCATATATAGAAGTACATACAAAGTAACAGTTATGTATGTAAAAGTTACTATGATGTCTGTGTCTTCGGCTCTGGCTAGTATACAAGCTGTATTCCAGCTGACTCTGACTAGTGTACACAGCTTTATCCCACTGACTCTGACTAGTATACACAGCTCTATTGTGGCTGACTCTGCATAGTATACATAGCTGTATACCAGATGATTCTGACTAGCAGACAAGCTGTATTCCAGCTGACACATTTGTATTCCGACTGACTCTGACTAGTGTACACAGATGCATTCCAGATGACCCTGACTAGAATGCACAACTGTAATCCAGCTGACCCTGACTAGTATACACAACTGTATTCCGACTTAATCTAACTAGTATACAAAGCTGTATTCAGACTAACCCTGACTACTATACACAGCTGTATTCCAGCTGACTCTGACTACTATACACAGCTGTATTCCAGCTGACTCTGACTACTATACACAGCTGTATTCCAGCTGACTCTGACTACTATACACAGCTGTATTCCAGCTGACACTGACTACTATACACAGCTGTATTCTGGCTGACTCTGTCTAGTATGCATAACTGTATTTAGGGTTGCCACCCAGCCAGTATTTTACCGGCAGGCCGTTAAAAAAATGTCCAGTGTTAAGTCTATGGAGGGAATGCCATGGCTGGTATTTTTTTGAAGAAAAGATGGCAACCCTAACTGTATTCCGGCTGACTCTAACTACTATACACAGCTGTTTTCCAGCTGACTCTGACTAGTATGCATAACTATATTCCGGCTGACCCTGACTAATATGCACAGCTGTATTCTGGCTGACTGTGACTAGTATACACAGCTGTATTCTGGCTGACTGTGACTAGTATACACAGCTGTATTCTGGCTGACTGTGACTAGTATACACAGCTGTATTCTGGCTGACTCTGACTAGTATACACAGCTGTATTCTGGCTGACTGTGACTAGTATACACAGCTGTATTCTGGCTGACTGTGACTAGTATACACAGCTGTATTCTGGCTGACTGTGACTAGTATACACAGCTGTATTCTGGCTGATTCTAACTAGTATGCACAGCTGTATTCCAGCTGACTCATTTCTCACTACTACACAACTGTATTCAAGCTGACACTTTGGGATCGGGCCTGTTCACACACGACTGCACAGTTATTAAATGGGCTAAATGCACATAATTTAGACAAATTGCCACCAGTGGTGCTGTCCACATGGTCTATTTTCACCTTGCATGTTACACTGGAAAGCAACTTGCTGCAGATTTTATACTTCCTGCTTGAGGCAATCTAAGTTGCAACATGCCTGATCTGCATGGCAGCCTGTGGGACTACTGTGAAGACTGAGCTATACTGGATGTTGCTCTTTGCTCTGAGACCTCCAATAACTGACAACCCACGTTGGAGTTAGCCATTTATATATAGCCATCTAGCTAATCATATATGGCTGACACTGAAGTGGGGTGGCCAACCGTCACACCTTTGTCATGCTTACCCATTCACAGCAATGGGATCTACAGGGAAACACAGGACCCCTGAGATAAATAAACTGGTGGTTTGAACAGAGTTGCATTAAAGCACATTTAAAGGGAGAGTAACCGGTTATTATGACTTTCCATATTCTGCAAGTGCTTAATATTTCATCAAATCCTATACCTTTCCCTCTTCATCTATTTTTGCTTTTTTAAAATTTTTTTGCCTCTGACAGGGAGATCCCTAAATTTCAATTTCCAGTCAGTTTCTGGTTAGTTTATAAAAACAACAGAAAAAAAAGCAACAAGAACTCTTATACCCAGTTTTGTAAAGAAAATTATATATGATGTTTATTGATCCATATAAAAATGCAACCCAAAAATCAAACCCCTTCCCACCAAACTCCAAAATAATAAACTTGTCTAAGTACACAAAGAAAAATACACAGTTAAATCATTATGTGGTGCTTCAAGGGAACTAGATTGGGCCCAGTAATCTGAATCTGAATAACACTGTATCTGTCAAACCTCCAAACTGTATCTACAAAGCACCTGGATGGTCCATCCATCAGAGAGTGAGATCAGAAGTTCTTTAGTACAGATTGTGGTCTATCAACTGAGACCTGACAGTTACCATATTATACAGCATAGAAAATCCAGTATACAATATTTTATTCAATGGGTAACTATCCAACTTGTAGACATCCACTGTTAGTCAATATGCTATATAATAATTCGCTAGGATGTTTGTCAGAAGCCGTCATGTGCGGTAGAGACTGCCCAAATGCACAGAATGCTGGGAGTTCTGTGCTGGGAGTACGGAATGCTGGGAGCACGGAATGCTGGGAGTTCTGTGCTTTCGGCCAGTCTCTACAGTGCATGACTGCGTCGGCGGCAGGACGCAGAACAGGACTGGCCTCTTAACCCTTTGAGTGCGACTGGGGTACCCCCTCTGGCACTCAAAAGGTTAACATCGCCCGGACCTTGGGCCGTATACATGGGCTTTTATACTAGTACAATATAAATGCCTGGGCTTGCAGTGTCATTCATATATTAGTGTTTCTGGGAACATGTATCGCATCAGTCAAATTTCTGATTGTTATGCATTTTCCTATGGTTCACAAAATTATCATATATTATTATACTTAGTACATTGGCTATGAGATTATTAGTTTGCTTGTTTTCTTTTCTATTTGTATATATTGGTTTTGGAGCATGCACTAACATTATTTTATAGTTAATACCAACATAGATATCACATGCTTGAGAAGCAACAATGGGCAAGTAATATCTCTTTTACAAGCATATTTGATCTTTTTTATGCGTGAGCTTTCACATCAGAGGCACCTGTGCTTTGGTTTTGACTGGCCTTGTACACTGGGTTTCCGCATCAGTACTGATATGTTACACTAAGGGAATAAAGTAGGAAACAGGTGGAATTTATCAGTAAAAATAAAGGTCAAATAAAAGTTTCTTTGTGACATTTTTTCATTTTTTTGGTTGTTTTAATGTGTATGTAAATGTACATTTGATGCAAACACAAAAATACATCAAAATGATTTCACTAAAAATCTGATTTTTTTGAAGATAAATAAGAATTACCCAATTTCCCATGGATTTAAATGGGGATTTTAATCCCTTGAATGCAGTGAATTTCGACTGTTCCAGTATTCAAGGGGTTAAATGCTCCATTTAGATCAAAGCAAATGTATTTTTGTTCCCAATGGTGCAGCTGGTGTGTCCAATAACTGTGTCACTTTTGTCTTTGTACATATGGACCATGACTTTTTGGAAATCTGTGTACCAGAAGAATTGATTCTTGTTTTATTTTATCCAAAGATTTGTTAGATGCTAAAGAGACATTATCATCCAAAATGAAAAGGGTTTGAATATGTTAACTCCTAAAGGACCAATGACATGCCAGAAACGGTCATAAAATCCATTTTTCTGAGGACCAGTGATGGTCCTGGCACGTCATGTTAATGATTGCAGTGCACCTCAGAGCACACTGTGATCATTGTAGGTAGGCTGCAACTGACTGCAACAGGACGGGATCAGTAAGATCCAGCCATTCCCTGGTGGCTCGGCATATGATCTCTGTCATGTACAGCCACATGATAAAGGCAATGTATGTAAAGACTGACTTTTGTCACTGTTTGGTTACTTCATGACCTATTGACACATATTTATCTAGCTGAAAAACTGATTTAGAGCAAGATCAAAGAATTTTATTTACACAGACTAATTTATACACAGACAAGTTTAAATTACAATTAATGTGAGTTTTATTGCTGAGTTCCCATATCTCAAAACAAAAACTCCTCCATTGTGCTCCAGGTTTCCTGCAAGGCTCGTTGATGTTGGCATCTCAGCCCCCTGCTCGTGGGAGACACTCTCTTCTCCATAGAAGGCCACTGAGGTTGGATATATGACAATAATCTTCTATTGACTTCAACAGAGACAAAAGCAGTCTCCCATGAGAGCAGAGTGAACAGTGATGTTAACGCAGCTCCACAATGAAGCATAATGGAGGAGTTTTGAGCTATGGGGACTCAGTTCCCATAGATTTTGGGAAGGTCAAGCTTTTTAAAAGGGTCTTGTATGGGACATCCTTTTTTTTTTTTGGTTGTCACTCTTGATCATGGTACTCTGAGATCCTGTCTCGCTTCGCTAATTATTACATTATAGTCTGACTTTATAGTACAGGACTTTAACTTTGTGTCATTACTTTTGTATCTCATGTGCCATGTACAGATCTTATCTTTTTCCCCTGTGATTGTTTCATTGTTATCTTTTTATACTGTTTGATTCATGACATGTATGGCTTCTATCTATTGACAAAATTTCAATAAAAATCTTATTACCAAAAAAAAAGGGTCTTGTATGGATGCTATACTGCCCATTTAAGGTTTTCATTGTTACTCATATCTCTTTATACAAAATATCAAAGTTAAGCCTCTTTTACATAGGCAACACAACTATTGCAGGCCCCTGCAACAGTTCTGTTAACTATGCATTTTCACTCACGACTGCAAAGGAGGTGTGTCTGATGGGCAGAACGTACAGGTGCCAGCCAATATTACTGCCTGGTATTCACATGATTCAGACATTCATGAGGATTGCAACTTCCAATGCTGACAGTGGGAAAGGTCCACTGACCACACTATAGTTCACAATGCAGACCTTCCTTACTGTAATTGTACAATACTGTCTTCCTGAGGGACCACATTACAGTGAAGTCATGGTGTACTTTGATGCATTGACTGGGGTTAAAGGCACCCATCTGAAAGGTACCATAGACCAACATGTTACCTGTACCACAGGCAACAGATCCAATGCAGGATTGTTACATTGATGTTGCCCATGTAAAAAGTAACCTTATCATGCAAAGGGAAAACTATCAATAAACACACTTTAATAACTTATTTGGGATTTTGTATATCCTAGTTATAAAAAGCTCATGATTATATATAGACATTAGTCTTATGGATACCTGAATATCAGAGACAAGGAGAGAGTCTCTGCGACCCCATCCAACATCACATCTCCAGTTGATGGATTGCTGCACTAGAGAAGTGCATATGTCACAAGCCCAGCTTTACTGAGGCTAAAGTCATGCTAATTGTAATTACAACAATGTCACATATCCCCCAACTGTTGAGCACATGGGAGGTCAGGATGACTGGATCAGGGACATAAAAGGAGGTGATGTTGGACAGTATCTCGTGAAGCATTTCCCATCAACGAGCTAGGACAAGACAGGCAATAAAAATACTGTCATGGGCATCCAGGAATGCTCAGAACTCAGTACGGTAATATAATGAAAAATATTTATTAGAATAAATCACAGAGATAAATAAGTGGTACAGCAAGCAAAGGGTTACTAGCTGGCGACACTACTACCAGAAATAGTAGGCCTCTTGCTAGACCACAATGCGTGAGACTGGGCCGAAGCCCCTGTTAGTCTCAGCAGGATACAGGAACGCCAACTCTTGATCCGTCGACTGGAACACTGGAACAGGCGACCACTGTGAACACTGGCTCGGCAATCTTGATCCGACGAACAGGAACACAAGGACTGCTGGACTGGAGAACTGACCCACGCCTGTAGTCAGTCAAACCAGCAACACCACACCTTTGGAGCAACCCGGTGACCCACGCCTGCAGTCACCGCTAAGAAACCCTGTGACTCTGCCTGCAGTCACTATCTCAGACCCCTGTGACTCACTCCTGCAGTCACATATAAAGACCCTGTGGCTCACGCCTGCAGCCACCACACGAGACCCTGTGACTCACGCCTGCAGTCACTACACCAGACCCTGTGACTCACGCCTGCAGTCACTATATTGAGACCCTGTGACTCACGCCTGCAGTCACCAATCAGACCCTGTCCACAACAGTGGTCTGTCTTAAGCCAATAGCGCAAATTGATCACAGTAAAGGATACTTGTGATCACTGGGTCATACACAGAGAGGGTTCTCGTACTTAGCTGGGTCATACACAGAGAGGGTTCTCTTACTTAGCCGGGTCATACACAGTGTGGGTTCTCATAAATAGCCAGGTCATACACAGAGTGGGTTTTCGTAGATAGCCAGGTCACACACAGAGCCCAAGTACTTCACCTAATGACAACAACACAAGGGCGACTGAGTCAGGACTCAGTCTGCCTTTTAAACCCCTCCACAGGAAGTAGGAGGAGCAGCTCAGAGGGAGGAAGTAGGTAGGAGGAGACTACAGGAAACAAACAGATAAAACATAGGCCTGCTGCATGCTAGAAGCCTCGCGCCTGTAGATGCTGCTGCAAACAAGGTAAGCTGAAACTGTAAGAGTACCTCCCCCTCAAAGACCCCTCCTCCGCAGAACCGGCTGGGGTTTGTCAGGGAACTTCACATGGAATCTGCGTACCAAAATAGGAGCGTGATCATCAGCTGAAACCCAGGAACGCTCCTCTGGACCGTATCCCTTCCAATGGATCAAATACTGTAAGCGCCCTCGAATCAACCGGGAGTCCATAATGTTTTGTACTTCAAATTCCTCGTGAGCTGCAACTCTCACAGGAGCAAGCTGAACAGGAACAGTCATGTACCGGTTGCAGACCAAGGGCTTAAGCAGAGACACATTGAACACATTGTGAATTCGCATACTGGCTGGCAACTCCAAAGCGTAAGCAACTGGATTAATCTTACGTAATACACGGAATGGCCCAATGAATCTAGGAGCCAGCTTGCCACATGGAACTTTCAGGTGCAGATTACGGGAAGACAGCCACACTCTGTCTCCTACTTGAAAGTGGGGAGCCGGCAACCTTCTACGATCCGCCTGCTGTTTTTGCCGCAACATGGACCCACGTAAGGTTTGCTGCACCTTTACCCAGGAAGACCGGAGGGCTCGTAAATGCAAATCCAGAGCCGGCATGGATTGCGCTCGAAAATTCTCGGGCAACACTGAGGGTTGGAAACCATAATTAATCAAAAATGGGGAACTCCTAGTTGAGGAGTTTACCGCACAGTTTCGAGCAAACTCTACCCATGGCAACAACTCAGCCCAATTGTCATGATGGTCAGAAATGTAGCATCAGAGAAACAGCTCTAAGACTTGATTGGCTCGCTCTGCCGCTCCATTAGATTGCGGGTGATAGGCGGAGGAGAACGCCAATTGAATACCCATTTGAGCACAAAACTGTCTCCAAAACCGAGCCACAAACTGACTTCCTCTATCAGGCACAATAACCTTCGGGATACCATGTAAAAGGAAGACTTCTCTGGCAAAGATCACCGCCAGTTCCCTGGCGGAAGGTAATCCCTTAAGTGGCACAAAATGAGCCATCTTCGAAAACTTGTCCACTATCGTCAAAATCACTGTACATCCCATGGAGCATGGAAGTTCAACCATGAAATCAATTGATAAATGTGACCAGGGGCGTTCCCCATTAGCCACTGGTTGAAGCAGACCCACAGGCAGCTGTCTGGGAGATTTGTTTTGAGCACACGTGGTGCAAGCTGCCGTAAAAGCAGCACAATTGGCCCTTAAACTTGGCCACCAGAAAACTCGTGACAAAGACCAAATCAGCTGGTCTCGACCAATATGCCCAGCAATTTTTGAGGCATGATAAGTCTCCAGCAACTGAATACGAAATTGCGCTGGCACAAAGCAATGACCCTCAGGTCTCTCAACTGGGGCGGCAGCCTGAGCAGCCAAAATCTCCTCACCCAAATGAGAAGTAATGCAAGTACGGATCATAGCCAAAATACGGTCAGCAGGAATGACCGGAGGGGGCGGATCCTCCTCCCTCAAGGGAGAGCAAAACTGGCGAGATAATGCGTCAGCCTGAATGTTTTTAGATCCAGGAAGGTATGAAACCACAAAGTTAAAATGAGACAGGAATAGTGCCCATCGAGCCTGTCTTGCGGATAAGCACTTAGCTTCAGACAGATAAATCAAATTTTTATGATCTATCAAAATGGGAGTTTTCGTACCTTCCAACAGATGTCTCCACTCCTTTAAGGCCAACACAATTGCCAATAACTCTCTGTCACCAATCTGGTAAGACAACTTCCTCGAGAAATACCCACATGGGCGAAGGGCTTCTCCTGGAGCAGAGCGCTGTGACAACAAGGCGCCCAGGCCTATCTCTGAGGCATCCACCTCCAGTGTAAATGGTAAGGAGGGGTCAGAATGAACCAAAATTGGGGCAGTAGCAAAAGCCTTCTTTAAGTTCTCGAATACATCGATTGCTTCTTGAGACCACTCAGTGGTTTTAGCCCCTTTGCAAATCATTTCCGTAAGGGGTTTGACAATGGAAGAAAAATTTTTGATAAATTTTTGATAATAATTGGCGAATCCCAGGAACCTCTGGATTGCCTTAAGGCCCATAAGACGAGGCCAATTAAGAACTGCCGACAACTTCAAGGGATCCATGGCGAATCCAGCGGCAGAAATGATATAACTCAAGAAAGTCACTTGCGGCTTGTGAAACTTGCATTTCCCCAACTTGCAAAAGAGCTTATTCTCCCGTAGCAGACTTAACTCCCTTGAAACATCTGCTTGATGCGTCTCCAGAGTCGGGGAATGTATGAGGATATCGTCCGGATATACCACCACACAACTCTGCAGGAGCGCTCTCAGAACATCATTAATCAGTACCTGGAAGACAGCTGGAGCATTACACAAGCCAAAAGGCATCACCAGATACTCATAATGCCCACTTCGAGTATTGAACGCTGTCTTCCACTCATGTCCCTCTTTAATGCGTACCAAATTGTACGCTGCCCTTAGATCCAACTTAGTAAAGATCTTAGATCCCTTCACTCAATCAAAAAGCTCAGTGATCAACGGGATGGGATAAGCGTTTTTCACCAGCAATTTGTTTAAGCCACAGAAATCAATACAAGGACGCAACTCCCCGTCCTTCTTCTTAAAAAAAAAATCCAGCACCAGCAGGAGATGTGGATTTCTGGATAATGCCTCTGGCCAATGCATCGGACACATACTCTTCCATAGCCTTATTCTCCTCCACAGACAATGGATAGACACGACCCTTAGGAGGCGTTGAGCCAGGCAGTAACTCTAGGGCACAATCACAGGGTCTGTGGGGAGGCAGTGCCTCAGCCTGATTTTCGCTGAACACATCAATAAAGGAAGAGTATTCCTCCGGAAGAAGAGACTTCGAGGCAATGGTAGCTCTCACAGGACAAGATAGACAAGACTTGTTGCAGGACTGGGACCATGATAGGACCTCGCACATTTGCCAGTCCATCCTAGGATTGTGCTTTTGCACCCATGGGAAACCCAAAACAAGAGCATGATGTGGAGAATTAATCACCTGAAATGTTAATGTCTCCGTATGCAGGGCTCCCACTCTTAGGGTTATCAATGTAGTCTCATGCGTGATGTGAAAGGGCTGAAAAGGTCTACCATCAATGGCCTCCACTGCCAATGGTGACTCCAACAAGGATAATGAAATATTATTACTGGCTACAAATTCTGCATCAATAAAGCACCCAGCGGCCCCTGTATCTAAAAGGGCAGAAATCGAAAGAGACTTATTAGCCCAGTAGATACAGGCCTTCAGCATGGGTTTACTCGGGACAAGGATTTTCCCGGGACAAGGAAAGCTTGCCAGCTCGTGCACCAGACCGTCTCTCTGGTCTTACTGGACAGGCGCGCAACAGATGTCCAGATCTCCCACAATACAAACAGAGGCCTTCCCTCCTCCTAAAGGCCCTCTCCTCACGAGACAATCGGGTAACCCCCAACAGGGCAGGCTCACCACTCTCAGAGCCTAGATCAGGAGGCATGGGAGGCGAGGGAGGATAGGGTGGGTCAGAAACCAGAGCGGAGGAATCGCCAGGAGGTCTGCGTGCATACTCATCAACCACCGGTCTCCCTCGAACCACAGCATCCACTTGCATGGGTTCCATCTCCTCTGAGACAAACCTAGGAGGCACGGGAGGCGAGGGAGGATAGGGTGGGCCAGAATAACGGCCTGATCCTTTGCCAGAGGATCTTTGCATGTACATCTTAAATGAGGGACGCTCCCTGATTCTAGTATCCATCAGGATACAGAACTCCATTAATCTATCAAGTTCGTTAGGAAGGTCACGTGCTGCAATCTCATCCTTCATGGTATCACAGAGCCCTTGGAAAAACACAGCCATCAGCGCCTCATTGTTCCAATCCACCTCAGCCACCTGAGTACGGAACTCTATGGCATAATCAGCCACTGTGCGCATGCCCTGCCGCAGGGTCATCAAATGTTTGGAAGCCAGCACCACGCGGCCTGGTCTGTCAAAAACATGTCTAAAGGAATTAATAAATTCCGAAAAGTTATATACAATTGGTTATTGGTCTCCCACAAGGGATTGGCCCATGCCAATGCCCGGCCAGTTAAGAGAGAAATTAAGAAGCCCACCTTGCTTCGTTCATTTGGGAATGCATATGGTACCAGCTCAAAATATATTCCCAATTGGTTCAGAAAACCACGGCAACCATCTGGGTCCCCACCATACCGCTGTGGGAGCTAAGCGGAACCCGTTAGCGTCTTGACTATGCCTGCGTCAACTGAGGTGGGTTGAGCTGGTGCCCGGGAGGGATTGGAAGGGGCCACCAGTTGTGTACAAATCTACTCAAGGTTTGCAGTACGCTGTGAAACCATCTGAATCGCTAAAGACAATTGGTCCAATCTCTGACCCAGTGTCTCCATCCTATCCAGGATGCTTTGGAAAATCGCACCGCCATCACCTTCAGAGCTCATGGCCCTTGTGTACTGTCACAGGCACCCAGGGATGCTCAGAACTCAGTACGGTAATATAATGCAAAATATTTATTAGAATAAATCACAGAGATAAATAAGTGGTACAGCAAGCAAAGGGTTACTAGCTGGCGACATTACTACCAGAAATAGTAGGCCTCTTGCTAGACCACAATGCGAGAGACTGGGCCAAAGCCCCTGTTAGTCTCAGCAGGATACAGGAACGCCAACTCTTGATCCGTCGACTGGAACACTGGAACAGGTGACCACTGTGAACACTGGCTCGGCAATCTTGATCCGACAAACAGGAACACAAGGACTGCTGGACTGGAGAACTGACCCACGCCTGTAGTCAGTCAAACCAGCAACACCACACCTTTGGAGCAACCCGGTGACCCACGCCTGCAGTCACCGCTAAGAGACCCTGTGACTCTGCCTGCAGTCACTATCTCAGACCCCTGTGACTCACTCCTGCAGTCACATGTAAAGACCCTGTGGCTCACACCTGCAGCCACCACATGAGACCCTGTGACTCACGCCTGCAGTCACTATATTGAAACCCTGTGACTCACGCCTGCAGTCACCAATCAGACCCTGTCCACAACAGTGGTCTGTCTTAAGCCAATAGCACAAATTGATCACAGTAAAGGATACTTGTGATCACTGGGTCATACACAGAGAGGGTTCTCGTACTTAGCTGGGTCATACACAGAGAGGGTTCTCTTACTTAGCTGGGTCATACACAGTGCGGGTTCTCATAAATAGCCAGATCATACACAGAGTGGGTTTTCGTAGATAGCCAGGTCACACACACAGAACCCAAGTACTTCACCTAATGACAACAACGCAAGGGAGACTGAGTCAGGACTCAGTCTGCCTTTTAAACCCCTCCACAGGAAGTAGGAGGAGCAGCTCAGAGGGAGGAAGTAGGTAGGAGGAGACTACAGGAAACAAACAGATAAAACATAGGCCTGCTGCATGCTAGAAGCCTCCCGCCTGTAGATGCTGCTGCAAACAAGGTAAGCTGAAACTGTAACAAATACAAACGTATTAACATTACGCAAATTATATCTCTTGGACAAAAATTAGAGTTCTTAAACAGAAGACTCAAGGGAACACCTTATTGATAATTGAAACATGAAGTGATAGGTACTACTGAACTACCAGAATTTTAATATCAGACAGATGATACTAAAATACAAGATCTCTGAAATTGGCAAAAAGGTACACAGAGTATAAATAAGAACTAAACACAGTTCTAAGGGAATGGATGTACAGATGACCGACAGTGTGGTGCAGATACACCAGGCAGAAAGCAATAAAGCTACTGAAGGCTAAACATTAATGTGGCTGCATTAGAACAAGGTAGAAAAATTAGCACTTACCTTGCAGCTAAACCATAACCAGTACAGAAACAGCGATGTACCCTCTAGTAGATTGAAGACATACAGTACTGTGCACAAATTTTAGGCAGGTGTGAAAAAATGCTGTAAAGTAAGAATGCTTTCAAAAATAAACATGCTAATAGTTTATTTTTATCAATTAACAAAATGCAAAGTGAGCGAACAAAAGAAAAATCTAAATCAAACAGTATCTGGCGTGCCTACCCTTTGCCTTCAAAACAGCATAAATTCTTCTAGGTACACTTGCACACAGTGTGTTAAGGAACTGGGCAGGTAGGTTGTTCCAAAAATCTTGGGAAAACTAACCACAGTTCTTCTGTGGATTTAGGCAGCGTCAGTTGCTTCTCTCCTTCATGTAATCGCAAACAGACTCGATGATGTTGAGATCATGGCTCTGTGGGGACATACCATCCCTTTCAGTACTTTTTGTTCTTCTTTATGCTGAACAGAGTTCGTAATGACTTTGTCTGTATGTTTGGAGTCGTTTTCTTGCTCCAGAATAAATTTGGGGCCAATCGGATGCCTCCTTGATGGTATTGTATGATGGTTAAGTATCTGCCTGTACTTCTCAGCATTGTGGGGACCATTAATTCTGACCAAATTCCAAATTCCATTAGCAGAAATGCAGCCCCAAACTTACAAGGAACCTCCAACATGCTTCGCTGTTGCCTGCAAACATTAATTCTCATACCACTCTCCAGCCCTTCGGCGAACAAACTACCTTCTGCTACAGCCAAATATTTAAAGTTTTGACTCATCAGCCCAGAGCACCTGCTGCCATTTTTCTGCACCCCATTTCCTCTGTTTTCTAAGATAGTTGAGTCATTTGGCATTGTTTCAGTGCCTGAGGTATTGCTGTTTTGGCTGCAACTCTTCCATGTAGACCACTTCTGACCAGAGTTCTCCTGACAGTAGATGGGTGTACCAGGATCCCACTGTTTTCTGCCAATTCTGAGTTGATGGCACTGATGGACATCTTCAGATTGTGAAGGGAAGTAAGCATGATGTGTCTTTCATCCTCCTCCTCCTCCTAGACAGTTGTTTCTGTTACAGTTAATGATTGTGTTTCAACACCTGTTTGGTATAATTATTTAATCATACACCTGACTATGGCCTAGATTTAAAGGCAGCCGTTAAACCATCCGCTAAGTAAAAAAGGCACGTCGGCCGCAAAGAACACATGTTTTACGGCAGATTCAAAGGTAAGCGTTCAAGAATAGCTATCGGGCGTAGGCACTACAAAAACACGTTAAACAAAAACCAGCGTCGCACCTGATTTTGCATCACCGTGCGTCCCAAACACCCGTTAAAACACAACTTAACTCAAAATGTTACATTACGGCTGCCGTTGTCTAGCAACCCTGATAGATGCACAAACAAAATTCAAACCTACAGCCAATCCCAAGGCCCCAAAGTATCAAAAATGTTCAAATACACCTATATATACCTCAAAATAACGGTTACACCCAGTCTGTGTTTCGAGTTTCAGCAAGCTAGAGCACAGGACCCAGGAGTGGAGGATAGCATTTAGAGAGAGAGAGAGAGATAGAGAGAGAAGCATACAGAGGAGTAAGGTAGAAGGATTTTGGAGAGGAGAGAGTTACATTTAAATAGACACATAGCACACTTTTGCACATAGCACATACATCCATACAAACACATACACATACATACACATAGTCTTTTTTTTTTCATCACACCTTACACATTTTAAACTTTATTTTTACAGTGTGAATCCGTGAGTGAAAGTGTGTGACAGAGAGTGAGTGGGATTGAGTGTGTCTGTGAGGGCGTGTGAGAGTGCCTGGGTGTGAGTGGGTGAATGATGGCCAGGAGAGGAGGACAGGAGAGAGGGATGGGGAGACTAGTGGAGGAGGAGGAGGAAGGTCAGGAGGGGATCCCTCAGCAGAGCAGGGGTGGGAGAGGGAGATACGCAGGGCGGAGGGGGACCAGGCCCACAAGAACAGGCACACTAAGAAGAAGAGGGACAGATCCTGCAGTGGGACGAGGGGTAGTGCCTGGGGACCACCACACACAGGCAGGGGCAGAGCAGGCAGGACACTCCGGGTCTGACTCCTCGCATGCCGGAGCTGAGGGGGACAGGCTCAGGGATCCCCGATATACCGAGGAAGAAAACACGGCCCTCGTGGAGGCTGTGCTGGAGAGGGAGAGTGTCCTCTTCCCGGGGGACAGACTCCCTGGCCTGTCTGCGAGGAGGAGAGCTGCCTGGAGTCAAATCTGCAGCAGAGTTAATGCGGTGGCCACCTGCAGACGGGATGTGGACTCAATAAAGAAGAGATGGGGCGACTGCAAAAGGCAGGTGAAGAGGAAGATGGGGGATGCCGCCCTGCACGCCAGAGCCACCGGAGGTGGGCCACCTGTCCCCATCACCTTCAGCGCATGGGAGGAGAGGCTGCGGCAGACACTGTCGTCTGCCCTCATTGAGGGGGTCCCTGGAGGATCAGACACTGGGGAGGAGAGGAGCCTCCACACCACCGGTAAGTGCATCACCCCAAAACCACACACCACCCCAAACCACACACCCATCACAAACAAGCACTCACATCCCAACATCTGCCCTTCATTCAACCACACAATTGCACCAACACAGCACCCTGAGGGTTTAAATAGGAATCAAGACAAGGACAAATGTCAATGTTCAACAAGGCCAAAACCTGTCCAACTCCCTGGTTAACCCTCATGTTGCTGTGCTCATCACACACAATACACACAAACCATGCTCAGTAAAGTGTTGTATGTCAAACATCACAATTGTTGTCACACAGTGTTACCCATGTTCACACAGGGAATCCAGCACATAACCCCATGAGTGCGAGAGGGATCATCAATGCATCGATCAACAATGCTTTGGCAACCCCTCTGGTACTCAAAGGGTTAACCAGACAACAAACACATGTCGATAGGTTAACAATTACATGACACATAGGGGACATTCACTAAGCGGTGAAAAAGAGCTGATGGAGAGAATTTGACACTTGCATACCCTCACTTTACCAATTACAATGTTAGTCTATGGAGAACATCCAATAACAGGATTCAAGCTGCACAGGCCCCATTGTGTGGACTCCATAGAAAACATTGCAGATGGGGAAATGAGGTCAGCGGAGAAGTCAGCATCATAATCAGTTCATCAGGTCCACTTAACCGCTTACTGAATCACCAACAGGATGTATCAGGTCACAAATCACAGTGCCACAGAGAATAAATGCTTGTATGTGCAACACACAGGCCAAAAACAATCACACATAAGTAAAGGTGAAAAAGTTGGCCTTGGTGTTGTGTATGCAATCATTTACTCTAACTTCAATTTACATAGCTCACATTTGATTCACATATAGATCCTCAGGAGTGCTGATGCCATGGATGGATGGTACACCAGACACTATTTGCAGGATACATATGGGAACCAAATATGAACCATTGAGGTTTGGTCAATAACAGGCCAGGGATTATGGATATCTATGATCGGGTCTGGCTGCCTCACACAGAAGGATGGATGGGCTGATCCAGGAAAAAAAAGGCCTCAATCAATGATATCCTTCAATACTGGCTTGATTGTTGCCCCTCAGGATTCAACTTGAACAGACCTCATGGACAGAATCCTGTAATGTACATCAATCCCTGATTGCCACGGTGGTATCCCATGCATCACAATGCAATGCATAGGATACCATCATGACAACCAGAGAGGGACATATCTAATCTGACAAAATCCAGCACTGTACGGGATGAACTGATAACATAGGGATGAATACTACTTGAATCACACTGCAGATCTATTCCAAAAAGATATGTACAGAAAGAAAAACAACCAGATTCGTATGTGGATATGTCCCTTTCAAATGGGTACAAATAGGTCCCAACAAGATGTAAACCCAGAGTTCGGTTCAGTACGTGTGATTGTCCAACTGCCCATATATGTGCACCCTCAACAAAATAACTCATATTGATATCATCATCAGAGTACTTATACCCAGTATATTACACCTACTTGGATGGGTATCACTTGTATCTATGAAAGTTCATTTGTGATGGCTGTACATATATAGGCAGTTAGACAATCACATGTTCTGAACAGATCTCTGGGTTCATATCTATCAAGGATATGTTTGTACCCGTATGAAAGGTACATATACACACATATCAGACCATATTCCTCACTGTGTACCTTGGCATGGCAATGGTTAATTTCACTTGATGTAACCTTGCAGGCATCATAAAGAGATGTTTAGAAAGATGTTACTGTATGTGACAGCTGGAGATGTCAGTCATATGACCACACGGAGGCTCTTCAGCAGACCCAAAATTGAAACAATTGGAGATGGATCCATCATTGACATGGTCGACAGAGCGTGCTTACAAACCAGGAACACTTAGTAGACAATGGCAAAGATGTAGTTATCTCCAAATGGGTCAATGTGGAGTCTGCTGAAGAGCCTCCGTGTGGTCAAATGACTGACATCTCCAGCTGTCACATACAGCAACATCTTTCTAAACATCTCTCTATGATGCCTGCAATGTTACATCAAGGTGAAATTAACCATTGCTATCCCGTTAAAGAGATAGTAATACCTAAAATGTGAAAGGAAAAATACATGTCATAGGATTGATCCACCGGGTAATGCAAGGGTATCCCCACTACTGAAAGGTGTTTCATCACAAGAGTATAACAGCTCAAAGTTGAATATTCCATGGACAATATCAGTGTGGCCTGAAAATGTACTATGCCAATGTTGCCAGACCATCCTCTGGCTAGCTTTGGTCCAGGGAGCAGATATCCACAAAGGATGATGTGGCAGCAGCGCAAATGTACAATTTCAGGCCACTGGGATGTGGCACCAAAGGAATTCAACTCTGAGCTGCAATACATGTAGAATACAACACCCATCACCAGTAGGAGTACCGTTGTTTCACACAGGGGGATACACCATACAACATATATGTTCCTTTACACATTTCAAGTATTAATATCAATTTGACACCATCATGGCTAAGTTTACTGATCACACAATCTCAATCCTCCACACAGGTTATGTGTCTCCAGCACATCAGGAGCCCATGGAGGAGGCCACCTCACCACCCAGTGAGGAGTATTTGGAGGAGGGGACCAGCCAGTGGGCACCGTACCCAACGACATCCACACCTCTTGGCCAGCTGGATGCACCAACCCTGCCTGCATCAACTCTGCCTGCACCAACTCTGCCTGCATCAACTCTGCCTGCACCAACTCTGCCTGCATCAACTCTGCCTGCACCAACTCTGCCTGCATCAACTCTGCCTGCACCAACTCTGCCTGCATCAACTCTGCCTGCACCAACTCTGCCTGCACCAACTCTGCCTGCACCAACTCTGCCTGCACCGACTTATTACAGTGACTGGATGCCCCCCACCACCTCCAGGAGCTATTATCCCCCAGCAGCAGCAGCAGCACCACCACCACCAGGGAGGCAATGGCTGCCCGGTGATGTGGCCACCACCCAATACGGGCCATACCCACAGATTGACCTACCCTCCTGGATGGCTCCCCAGCATGGCCCCAGGTATGATCCTAGGTGGGGGCCAAGCACATACCAGTGGCCAAGGTTTGACCCTTGGCCACTCGACTACCAACACCTGGGTCTGCTTGGGGAGCCCCAACAGCCTATGCGAAGGGACGTGTTTACCCCACCACCTCCACCAGCACAGACATCGGTGGGCAGCAGTGGGTCAATTGATGTGGTGGGCACATACCCATCTGCAGCACAACCAGCACCAGCAGAGGAGGACACAGCAGCAGCAGAGGAGGACACAGCAGCAGCAGAGGAGGACACAGCACCAGCAGAGGAGGACACACCAGCAGCAGAGGAGGACACAGCAGCAGCTGATTCACCAGGCACAAGCATCACCAGCAGTGAACGGCCCACGGGGATGGAAGCTGAGTGTATGGCTCTGCAAAGGAGACTACTCAGGTCAAGCCTCCGCACCAATGACAACATCACCAGGAGCCGTAGGGAATCCCGTATAAACACTAACAGGATAGAGGCAAGGATCCATGCCCTGGAGTCGGAGGTCATGAGGATCAACACTCAACTCCATCAGCTACACACGGGGGTGATGGACCTGCTTGCACAGCTACTGGTGGAGTTGAGAGAGCTGAACCGCAGGAAGGACTTACGTTTGGAGAGGGAAAACCTGCGCTCCACAGAGGGATCCACTGCCCCCACCACCCCCTCTAATGTGACCCCCGAAGCCACACCTAGGGGGCAAAGGGTGACCAGGAGATCATCCAGGTTATCCACTTCTGCCACACAGTCTAAGCCCCCCCCCCAAGAAAAAAAAATAAAATGCCCAACATGTTAAATTTCCCCTGAATAAAGGAACATTGTGCTTTTGAATCCTGTCTGATCTGCTTTGAATTTGGTCATAGATTTGGGTGGCAGAGTTGTCTCCAATGCATTGCCAAACAATTCAGTGAATACAACTCCTGCCTAGGTAAGATGTTTGTGGGATGTTACAACATGGGTTCACACACACATCGTTGTACAAAATCAACTGTAAAAACATCCCTGTTGCCATATTACACAACTGTGTTATATGGCAATGTTGTGTGTTGATTTTGCATAACAAAACATTCCCCTTAGCCCAACATTTGGTACAACATTGAACATTCATCTACATCATATGTAGTGTTTAACCCTTTGATATCCAGAGTGGTAGGCAACGCATTGCAAAGAAATGCGTTGGGTACCACTCTGGCACTCAGAGGGTTAAGGGGATAACCAAACAAACGGCTTAGCGGTGAGATAACAAGCAGGACAGATAAATGGGACATGTATCCATATTGTCTTGGATTCACACACTCATTGTGCAACAGACTGACTGGGGAAGCCAATGTTTTCAACCTAGGATTTCAATGTGTAGCACACACATTGATATCCTGGGGTGAGCATTGGGGCCTCCAGTAAGTTGACTTGTTGTTTTTTCTAAGGGTGTAACAGACTTCCCCAGTGAAAACACTTGTCCACTTGGTCATGTACTGTGATATGTCCCAGTGGAGCAATATCACTGAACATTGATTATACTGAGCAACACATTAACTGTGGACAGGAATTCACTGTGGAAGTATGTCCCCTTTATCACCTCTTTATCACTCCCACAACACATTAGTGTATCACTGCCACCATCTGTTAGCGTGAATACATCACTGAGTCCACTCACTTGCAAACAAGTGGTGGAGTCCTGTGATATGGGTGATGCCTTTCCATGTATGGGGATACTCTACCCTGGGTGTGGTAACGCATTGACAACTGTGTTCTCAAATATATCCTCCTACAGACACAGATAGAATGGTGATGGTTCATCTTTATTGTGTCTCAAAGTACATTAGGATGTACATGTGTTTTCTGTGTATTGCCTATATGCATTGAACACCTGTATGAGAACACTAAATGTACTTTGAAACAAAAAAATAGTACTTTAGTAACACTGCTGCCCAGCTCATGTGTTGTCCACAAGGTTTGACAACTCTGTAGCTGAGCATCCTAACTGTACAGGTTATAAAACTCAGGAATTAGTGTTTTCTGTGTCTATATGAAAATGATCCAGTAGAGGTTTGTGTGAACCTCAGGTCAAACTTTGCATCACCAACAACATCAACATAAACAGCAAGGGGTGATCTCCATGAAGGTGATGTCAAGACATCAATCCAGTCACATAGAAGAACTTCAGTTCAAGGATGGATCATGTTACGGATGCCTGTGGAAGAAGAGGACAGGATTTGGAGCAGTTGACTTGAACTGATTATCAAGCAACAACAATTTAGTCTTTTTGATCCCCTCAATTTTCACAGTTACAGGTGAGTACACAAACCATTGCTTGACAATGTGTTGTGTACTCATCTGTAACCAATTATGTGGAGAACTAAGGACATGTGCCCCAGCCCTATGGATATGTGCCCCTGACATGGATACACACATCAACAAGTGTTCTGAGAGCTCCATGGAAGTAATGAATTTGGGCTGCCACTGTTAATGTGACAGTGGCAGCCCAATGTCATTTGTTCCATGGAACTGTTAGGACACATTTGTTGATGTGTGTATTCATGTCGGGGGCACATATGTCTGCACACTCACAGGTCAGCATGGTGTCCCTGGTAATCTGATCTACGTCTCATGACCTCTACATTGTGTGCCCATACCACTGTACATCCACCCCTGTGCTGCTCTTCTCAGCTGTAGCACAGTACAGGTCCCATATTGAGTCCAATGGCCCTTTAACCCCTGATGTGACGGAGTATTATCCAATGCATAGCATTGGATAACACTCTTTCGCTACAAGGCTAGCATGGTTGCTCTGGCTATGCTCATGGCAAATCAAGTTAGCTGCTGTCAATCAAGCCCTGTAAGGCGATGAACATGGGTTATGTGTTGTACCTTGTTTCTCCTGAGGGTGTGCGTGATATCCTTGGGGTCTGTATGTCAACGTGGAGAGTGGAATGGAGGATGGTTTTTGAGTCCACACACACAATTTGCCACGTCCGCTGCAAGTGCAGTGCTGTGTCACTGTTCCTGTGGGGTGAGACAGAACAAAATGTGCAGTGTGGTTAGTGTCACAGGACTGATGGGGGACTTGCATGGATTGTTTGCATGCCTGTGTTATACTCACATGTAAAGTGTTCCGTGATGAGCCTGTCTCTGATCTGTGTCCCTCTCAGGGTCTCCTCAACGTGTCCGATGTCCATGGGCACTTCCTGTATGGGGGGGGCCTGGATGTGCTCCAGCAGCCTGGTGTCCACTGCGATGTTGTGCAGTATTGCGCACGCCACAATGATGTCGCACACCTTTCCAGGTGCATACTGCAGTGCTCCCCCCGAGTGGTCCAGACATCGGAATCTTGACTTGAGGAGGCCAAAGGTCCGCTCAATGGCATTCCTCGTTCTGCCATGAGCCTGGTTGTAGCTTTCCTGGGCATGTGTTCGAGGATTGGCCAGTGGGGTCAGTAGCCAGGACTTGCATCCATAGCCAGCATCACCTGTGTAATGTGAGTGACATGGTGAGACAGGGAGCACATGTTGTGTGAATGATGTTTTGTGTGGTAGACGTAGTAGCTGTGGGTCAGGAGCATGCTAAGCAGCGTTGTGTGTACGCCTGTGTATGTGATGTGATTTTGTATTGTGAACTCACCCAAAAGCCATCCCCCTGTAAAAGTTCCATTCTCGAAATCTCTGTGGACTGAGGAGTTTTGGAGAATGTATGAATCATGTGAGCTGCCAGGATACTTTGCACAGACATTCATTATCCTCATCTGGCTGTCACACACCATCTGCACGTTGATGGAGTGAAAGTTCTTCCTGTTGAATATCTGTGCGTCACGTGCTGGGGCCTTAATTCGGACATGGGTGCAATCTATAGCACCCATGACCCTGGGCATGCCTCCCCTGGCGTAAAAGGCCTGCTTGACTTGTATCCAGTCCATGTCGGTGGTGGGGAAGTGTATATAGGTACTGGCCTTGCTTTTGAGGGCTGGCAGGACCTGGGCCAGCACCCTGGAGAATGTGGCCTGTGACATGCCAGATGCGTAACCCTCTGTGGACTGGAAGGCCCCGCTTGCCATGAAGTGCATGGCACAGAGTAGTTTCTGCAGGCCAGTTAGGGCATGGTTGTGGATGTAGATGGGATCCACCTGCTCCTTGATGACCTCATACAAGGCAATGATGCTGTCAGGCCTCAACCTGTAGCGATCAATTACCTCATCATCGGTCATTCCAAAGAGGGTGACCCTTGGGCGGTATACCCTGGGCCTTGGTGGTCGTCTATACATCCTGTGCCCTCCAGGTGGGGATGGGCTCCTGTGTGGCTGCTGAGCCAGAGCCTCCTCACTTGCAACAGGTGGTGGCTGTTGATCAGGCATGCTTGGAGGTTGCTGATGTTCCCCAGCTCTCTCCCTTGCACGCCTTCTCCGCAGCCTTCGCAACAATATGTAACCCAACATACTGTTTGCTCTCTCTATCTGTCTCTATCTTTCTATCTCTCTCTCTCTCCCTCCCTGAGTGGAAAACAAGCCACAAGTGAGTGTGTTGAGTTGTCCCTTTAAGTACTTGCTAGGGCGTTGTGTGGGTGTGGTGATGAGGTGAGTGCTGACCAATGGTGAGTTGTTTTTGTCCAGGTAAGTGTTTGCAGGTGTGTGTGTGTTATAAGATGTGGTGTGTTGTGCTTGTTCTGTGTGTGCCATTTGCGGATATGCAGTTGTGGGGTGCAGGTGGCGTGTTGATGTTGCCCAGGTGAGCTTGTATTTGCAGGTGTCCGCTTTGTGTGATGACCCCCATTGTTCCGTGCCATGTTGTGTTGTTGTTTTTTTGTGTGTCGTTGTCCCTGTGGTGTTGGTTGTTGTTGTGTGTATAGTGATTTGTGTTGTGTGTCCATGTTTTTGTGTTGTTTTGGCATTGCACGGGTTAATTTTCCCATTTACATGGTTGTGCGGTAAGCCTTTTGTGTATTTTCCTATGTAACGGGTGTTTTGTTTTGGCCGTTAAGTGTCTAACGGCTAAAAAAAGTGGGTCTTAACTTTTAGCCGTTAGGTGTGTCTTTTGTTCAGCCGTTATCAGTACCGCAAGCCTTTGAATAGCTCTGGGGTATGTTTTTCCATGCGTCTGAATGCACGTAAGTGTATCGGCCGTAAGGATTCTGCAACTGCCGTTAGCTGGTCTTTAGACGGATCTTTGAATTGCAACATGACACTTAACACACCTGTTAGTGATTTTTTTCCCTAACGGCTGCCTTTAAATCTACCCCTATATGCCTACAAAATGCATGAATTTGTCCAGGCAATGCAGCTAGTGTGTGTGTATATATATATATATATATATATATATATATATATATATTTTTTTTTTTTTTTTTTTTTTTAATTAGGTGACAGGCTATAATTTCCCATCATTATCAATAAAACAGAACATGTGGCTCTCACACTTATGTGGCCCATGAATAAAAAAACTTGGACATCCCTGTTCAACAAGGAAGTAACATGCAGGGTAGCTACCTGGGGCAGATAATCATTTCTCTAGTGTTTTTTACAATGTAGTCATTGAACAGAAAGATGGAAGTATTTTATGCACATGCAACAGCCTGACTGCAGTACAGTGGTAGGGCCTCACTGCAATTTAAAATATAAAATCTGTGTGGTGGAGGGGGTTCACAGTCTAGCTATGGCCACATGCTGCCTGCAAGCTGTACTATTTTAGCAAGTGTAAATCAAACTTAAATATTATTTCAATGACCCTGATGAGGAAATATTTGCTAAGCTATATCAATCTCTCAGCAAGTACAAATTGTTAACTCGTGCAGTTAATTGATTCTAGCCTTAACTGCACTGTGCTATACAGTAAGAAGTGGTCGGTACTCCTTTGCAGTCTTCTTCATCTTTCTGGCTTAAGAAATCCTGTTTCAACTTCCTACTGTCCATTCACAGGATCATACAGCTGCCCTCCATTCTGCTTTGGGTCTTGATCATATGATCATCTGATATTTAGCAGGAAGGATCTTGCCCTTTTGAGGCAGGACTGAGCAATTTGTGTACCTCTAGCTGTTGATGGACTACAACTGCCCACCCGTGCTTTAGGGGATGAAATGGGACTGGGGTACTTTTTGGAGTCTGCTCACACCATAAACAGATGTGTGAAAAGGGGGGGGCAGAAGGGCTCTGTTAGGGTCCTAAAATAAAAACTTACCCTAGTAACTTTAATCCCTGTGATTAAAAGAAAGAAAATCACCCACATGGTGAATAACGTGACACACAAGATGATCTGAAAATATTTACTTTTTAATAAATAAATATTTAATAATACATAGGTTTATTCATTGTCAGTTGTAAAGCAGTGATACATGAAAACATTGCAATCTCTGAGTTATTATGACAAAATAAATTCTGCCTCCGTAATTAAAATATATATAATAAGCCGGGCAAGAATACCATAATTGGCGAGAGGACAGTAGCTGAGATAGGGGCTCTGTTAGAATGCCAAGTCATAAATGAATATATTTAATAAATGATGCAGTGTGACTAACTGACAAGAATACCCATGTGAGAAACAGCTTTAGAAAGGGTTGAGTGACACCTTTTCAAAGATGATGCTGAGATGTTGAATGTGTACGGGTGAATATTATTAGAAATATTATGGTTCAGTCATCAGGGCAAATATGGCTGGATAACAGATTTTCCCTGATTGGTACTGCACCAACAAAAATTCAGGAGGAGGAGACTTCATTGTTTTAATCTTAAAATACAGAGTACCATGCACAGTGCATACAACACCATCTTAACCATTCAAAGACCAGCAGGTGTGCAACACATGGATTCAAAATTTGCTGCCCGCACATATGGTAGTTAAATGGTTATAAAGTTTTGGACATTGGGTTTGGTTTCTATACAAAACTGCTACAATAACTTTGGTAAAGAATGATTTTAATAATTGACTGAACTAGAGTAGATATGTGAATACATGTGCAATACCAGTAATCCCAGCAGAGGTGATCAACCTCAAGAGTTGGTATATATAACATTTGCAATTAAATCAAAGAAGACAGGTACATTTTTTTTTAAAAAAAAAAAAAGAAAAAAAAAAAAAAGGGCTAGGATTGCATTTGAGCAGAGCGTCTCCAAATGAGACATTTTTCGATTTGGAAGACTGCTGTGTAACCCTGTTTTTTCTGATGAACGTAGTTGTCGGTACATCTGGATAAGCACTGGAAGAGCTGGAAATCGATCCCAGTATTGAATCCCTGAATCTCTTGAACATGAACATTTGACAATTGTTATGTGCTATAACCTCTTGCATGCTTGGTTCTTTTAACACTTTGAGTGTCAAAGGTATCCAAGCCCTTGCAACACAATGCCTTGGTATTCAAAGGGTTACATGTGCAAGGAAGTAAAATGAGTGTTAACAAATGATGAATATAATTAGTAGATGATTTGTAGTGACCAACCTACTTATAAACATAGTAGGTGTTATAAGGCACCTTTTCAAGGTTTTAATGATCTGGAGAGCCTCAAGGTCAGACTTTAACAGAAATTCTGTTCAATTTCTGATAACGTTCTATGGCTGTTTTATTATGAGCTGATAAGACCTGAAATGTGCACCCCCCCAACACACACCAAAAGGCACAGAATTGACAATGTTTAGCGCAAATGAATTAACCCTTTGAGTGCCAAATAGGTATCCAATGCATTGCAATGCAATGGATACCTCTCTGGAGCTCAAAGGATTAAAATCACCCAAAGATCGTTTTCTCTGGGAATGATTTTCCAACATCCAATTCCGCTTGAAAGGAATCTAGAGCATATTTACATTAGATAAAAGTAGAATATATTATTATTATTTTTTTAAAGTGCAGAACTGTTTTTATGACTTTGTAAGACGCTAACTTAGATCTGTGGAAAAAATATACAGTTTGCCACAAATAAAAATAAATTTTCCTACAGGAACCTAACCTATACAGATGGATTGCAAAATGCTGAAACTGTTTGGCTTCAAGGTACTAAAAATGGTTCAAGCCTCTAGCATTCAAAGGATTAACTCTTTAAGGACCAGGGAAGGTGTGCAAACACAGAAGTTTTACTCTTGTTTTCCTCAGCAGGGTAAGCCCTACAAGAGATCTTTTTTAATAATAAAACATTATGAAACCTTTTTATTAAAATCTATATGTTATAGGTCTTTTCCTACAGGGAAAACCAAGGGACCTCCCACTCGTGTCAGTTGTTTTATTCAAATGTTATAACAGTTCAAATTATCAGGAAGTGAATTTACAGTGTGTTAAAGTCGTGAAAGTTCTAACTGACAGCATGTCTCAGCAGTTTCTATCACATTCTATGGAAAACTGTTCAGTGACTTTCTTCTCACATAGAATGTAACAGAATAACTAATTGGGCCCTGCTAATGTTAAAAAAAAACCAAGCTTAAACTGTAATAATGCTGGAAATATGCATGTTAGCAGTGGGAGTGCCCTAATTTTACTCAACTAGAAAAGTTCTACAATACACATTTTTTTCATAACAAACATTTAGTTCTCTTTTAATCCCTTAGGCGCCGGGAAAATATGAGGTGGATTTCACTTAAAGGGATAGTAATACTTCGCTTTAACTTTATTTTATTTTGTAGGCATTAAAAAAATATGAAGAATGATATAAGTCTTATATCTCAAACCTTTATGGTTTAAGAGATATTCACAAGCAAAGTTTCCCCCTCCCGCCCCTTTTACCTAGTGTAAGCCATCTCTTCTCAGATGGGGATCTGGTTGTAAGACCAGACAGATAACAGCAGGGGACAATCTTCTTACAATGAAAACAATGAAAGACCTGCCCCCCTTGACAAGCTTTTCAGGTTTTTCCCTTATCTTAATTTGAAGATTGTCCCTCTCTGCAATCTACCTGGGCACCTCCCTTCTGCTCAGGCTGAAAAGTGTTACATCAGTAAAAGGGGCAGGAGGGGGACACTTTGTCATTGAATTACTCTTGAACTATAACTCTGATAGAATTGAAATAACACTCTCCAAAGTCCAAATACTATGATGATTAATTGGAGCTGCTTTTATTATGAAACATTACTATCCCTTTAAGGACCGGAGCAATTCAGACCTTTTTGACGATGTCTTTGTTCAACAATGTTTTCCCTCTAAGTACTTTATTTTACCCATGAAAATTATATACTGTTTTTTTACACACAAATAGGGCTTTCTTTTGATACCACACTTATATGGATAGCCCACCATTTATTTTAGTAAAATTTAAGAAAACGGTAAAAAAAATGTAAAAAAAAAAACGCCATTTTTTTTTCTCTTAGGATCATTTGGGCACAATGGGTTCAATTTTTATGGACACTGCATGAAAGGTATGACCGGTCAGTCATACCTACAAAATGGGCAGTTTAAGTGGGCACTGTCCCCCCTGGGTGAAAAACCCCATGTCCCTTCTTTCCACTTTTTTTATTGATGACATTTGGCGGTGTGTATAAATGTATTACATGACTCCACAACAATCACACTCCCAATTTTGGTTATTGACATGTTTTTTTTTAAATAAAATTAAAAAAAAAATTGTGTTGTGTCTTGTTTAAAAAACAAAAGTTGATTTTAGCACATCAAAAATGGACCTGCATTTTGCCAGCCTCCAGCACAGCAGTGAAGGGGTTAATACCCCCAGCTGCTGCTTTTTCTTTAACCACTAATGTGTCTCCTCTCTGCTTCTCTGTCCCTTACTTTGATCGTAAGGGACAAGCAGGCATAGGTGAGAAACACAGAGGCAGTATGCAAAGCATACTGCCTCATTCATTGAGAAAGCCAGTAAACGTGATCGCTGCTGCAGTGATCACATGCCCAGGCACAACTGAGAAGGGCTGAGACTGAATACTCCGGTACCAGAGCGCTCAGTCCCAGCCTGGAATGAATGATAGCAGCGTGCATGGAGGCACGCTGCTATCATTTAACCCATAACGGTCCAGGACCGTAATGGGTCCTTACCTGCTTTCAACCTATGACGGTCCTGGACCATCATGAGTGGTTAAATTCCTTTTAAGCTTGCTGCTTAAATACTGAAGAAAGTCATTTCTTAGCTGTTCCACAATTAATAATGCATGGGTACTGTAGTAATATTATTATAGTAACTGAAATACTAAGAGTAAAATATATGTTCCTGTTCAATTTTTTAACATCACAATTACTCGCCAAATAACACATATTAAAACATCCTGCACTGTACTGGAATCGTAGGTCCAAAACACATTCACTAAAGGAGTAATTTGGGGCACACTTTTGGGAGCATTTAGACTGTCTAAATAAAAATTGAAAAGCATTGTACACATTAAATAAACTGGCATCATTCTAGGCATCTACAGCATTTTTAAAGGAAACTAAAAACGTAAATGGGTTATATACTTTTCCTGGCCATCCAAGGCAGCTATTCTCCAAACGGTTAAAGAGATTACTGTTTCAAAACATTTATAGTTTTTGGGCCATGTATCAGTATCTATGATGTCTAGTTCCAGAGTAATTGAATCATTAAGTATCCACCTCCTGCCCCTTTTACTTGTGTACAGCAAGGGACAATCCTCTGTTAGCATAAGGAAAAACCTACCATTCTCCTTCAAAGGGGGGGGGGTTTGCAGGGTTTCCCTTATGCTCACAGTAAGCAGATTGTCCCTTGCCGTGAGCTGTCTGGTCAAGCGACCGGATTCCACATCTGAGGGGAAGCGGCTTACAATAGGTATAAAGGGGCAGGAGGGGGAACACTTTATAATTCAATAATTCTGGAACTACTCATCGTAGATAATGATAATACTGCTCCATATGGCCCAAAAACTACAAAGAATAATTGGAGCTGCATTTATTTTGAAACATTACTATCCCTTTAAGTCTCCTCCCAATTGGCAGGGTAGGAAATAAACCGAAATTATAACTCCTACCCAAAAAGTAAACCAGGGGTCTTTTGTTTCCTGTCCTAGGGCTGGAGACTTTCCTTTTGGGGAATAAGTTTCTTCTTTTAGATTAACCCAGGCAGTTCTGATCCTTTGCTAGGTCTATCGCTCACTGGCTCTGGAGCTCCTTTGTCAAGCTCCCATCATGCGCTGTGCTTCAGATGAGCAGATGGGGCATGTATTTATTTCCCTGCAGGCTTCTCTGTGTGGCGTCCTTCTCCTCTCTTTGGGAGGGCAAACATGAGGCCATTTTCATGGCAATGTGACGTGAGCATTACACCTTCTCACTGGAAGAGCCAGGGGTTTGCCCCTTCACTTGTTAGACTCCTTGTAGGTGTGTTTTTTCCTCTGCTGATGGTTTCTTCTACAGCAGTGGTTCTCAACCAATGCGGTCAGGGCCCACTAAAATCAAATTGACTGAACCTCTGATCAACACACCTGTGTTCTAGCGGGGAAACTCACAAGTCCTGGCCTGTTAGGCAGCCCTGAGGTCATGGTTTGAGAACCACTGTTATACAGCATATATTTGGTGGATCTTGTGCAGGGTCAGGTTAGTGCTTGTACTTCAGTCTGTTTCTCTGTTTAAGTGGATTTCTTTAGCGCTGCTTCTGTTTCCTGGTTACCTGCCCAGACCATTGACTTTCATTGGTGCTGATAGGTTTCTCTTACTGAAACTTTTTTCTCTGTTGGGTTCCTCTCTCTTAGCTCCTTTCATTCAGTTATGATTTGTGTTACATCTATTATCACATCCGCCTGGATTTGTAGCTGTAATGAACCTGGACCCTGCACTCAGACATCCGCATCCTAAGGCTGGGGGGTAAGTTGGCTCTGGTAAGTTCACAGTTTTTTTTTTAATTTTAAAAAGCGTGATAGCTGTCTGATGGGATGCCTGTCTGACTTACCAGCACTCCCAGTACACCAGAGTTGGCAAGCCCTATGAGAGAATATGCTCTGCCTGTGACAAACCAGCTTTGGAGGACAACAAGACTGCAGGCAGGAAAAGATCAGCTCTCTCCCTTCTATATCATCTGCTGACCTGTCACACATGATTATGCAAGCGGTCTCTCATGGTCTTCAGGAGGTGTCACTAACAAGAAAGACAGATCTCCTGAACAAGAGTATGTCCATTCTCCTTCAGAAGACTCTGACCAGGATTCCCATCTTTTGTGGGAAGAATGTCTATCCTTGGAAGAAGAATTGGAGGAGCTCTCAGGGTTTGATGTCTCCTTGGTGGAGCACCTCATTAAGGTGCTTGCCAAGTTCTGGATCTGCAAGAACCAGTGAAAGTGAAAAAGTACATGTTGCTTTCTTCCTTGAAGAGAAAGGTGTTCACCTTTTCCTGCAGAAGGTAATCCAAGAGCTATTCCTGTGTAAGAGGGGAGAGAAGCGATGTAAACCATCCCTTTCTTACTCTAGAATGTATCCTTTTCAGAGAAAGACTGCAAACTCTGGGATATAACAATGCTCTCCCTTGATGATGATGCATCTTTTAAAGATCCTCTGGACAAAAGGCTGGAGTTGGACTTAAAGTGGCTTTTTTGTCACCTTAAGTTTTGCCTTTAAACCAGCAGTAGCTCTCACCTCTATTTCAAGAGGCATGAAGTTGTGGATGGAGAACGTGGAGCATATTATTTCTTCGAGCAATCCTTAGACTGAATTGAAGTTGGCACTATAATTTATTGTGGACTCCAGTAGATCTCTTCCATCTTCATCAGGAGTTATAGCCATAACAATTAATGGCTAGAAGGTACCATTGGCTTAGGCCATGAAGTGCTGACAATATTTCTCAGAATAATTTCTGCCTGCTTCCTTTTACAGGCCAGTTGCTCTTCTGTGACAAGATGGATGAAATTATTAAGGCGGCCTCGAGAGGTAGAAGTGTTTTCCTTCCACAAGATGGAAGAGCTGATTTTATGGTGAGAAGACCTCAGAAGGAAAGACCTATAGAGTTTTGTCCCTACAAGGCTAGGAAGGGTTCTTCAAATACCAGTCCTGGAGAGAAGGCCAGTCTGGATTTTTTTGGTGGGCCAAATCATGTTCTTGCACGCCATTCAAGTCATCCATAAAATTCTGATCATCTCCAGGCTTTGGAGGTAGGAAGTATTTGAAGGCATTTTTCAAAGGCCTGGGCCAATTCCATTTAAGACCAATAGGTGATAAATGTTGTGTCAAGAGCTTATGTGCTGGAATTTATGAAGAGGCCAGAGAGAGCTCCCTTTGAATTATCAGAAGAGGGAAACCCTCAAGGAATTTGCAAGACTACTCGAAGGGGGCTCTATCATAAAAGTCCCACAGAAGGAAAAATTCAGAGGAATCTATTGTATCATCTTTTTCTTTTGTCCAGAAAACATTTGAAGCTTTAAACCCTGTCCTAGATCTAAAAGTAGTACATTCCCTACTGTAACGGCCATGATTCAGCCAGGAAATTGAATGGTGTGCAAAGGATTTGCAAGAAGCCTATCTTCACATTCAGTGCTTCCGAGTTATCAGAAGTTTCTGGGGTAGGCTCTTGGAGGCTACCACTTCCAGTTCAATTGTCTTCCCTTTGGTCTCGTCAAAATCTCCAAGAACCTTCACAAAAGTCCTTCTCCCAGTCATTGAGAACCTGAGAAAAAAGGAAGTCAAAATCCATCACTATTGATTATATTTTTTATTCTTCTCCATAAGAGAGACCCTCTTGTTGCATTTTGAGTGGACAGTGCTCTATTTCTCTCAGTTGGGGTGACTGAAATAACAAGAAAAAAAAGCACCTGATCCCATCCAAATCATTGACCATTCTGGGGACATTCTTCAATACATAAAAATTATCTTCCACAGATAAGAATTTTCCAGATGTTGAACCAAGCTGCCACCTTCAGGATTTGTCACCCAGCATACAGTAAGGTCTTGCATGAAGGTTTTGGGTCATCCACCATTCCGGAGGTCAAATGGGCCAGGTTGCATATGATACCATTACAGCAGGTAGAGTTAATGGGACAACAAGGAATGTGACGAGCACCCACTGAGAATGAACAAAATAAAGTGTTCTGTTCTTAGGCATAGTGGACCCTCAGTGGTGCTACAAGTCACGTTTCTCACTCCCATGTGCCATTGAAGAGAGGAAATTTGCATGTCCATATCAGCTTGGTCCCACCTACAGGCAGTCCAGCTCTGAAATGTCAGGCAAATCCTTTCTGCACAAGAGAAACAGCTCACTCACAGATGTATGTTTCTGCCTGTATGGGCCTTGTCAGTGTGGTGCACCCGATTTCCTCTAGGCACATGAAGAGCACACACAGAGTGGGGAACTGGGTTATGTTTACCCACCTTTTCCCATGAACCTCAAAGTACTGAAGATGATCAAACTAGACATACCCCATGTCTTCACTATTATTCCCATGTGGCCTAAGAGACCCTGGTTTCACCTACTAAGATTGCTAGCGATAGTGGAACCCTGGTTACTTCCTTCCGGAGATGCTGGCCGGGGGCCAATTCTCCATCAAGCTCTGGGGTCGCTGCCATTAGTAGTTTGGAACTTGAAAGCAAAGGATTAGAGGACATGGGTCTTCACCAGGATAGAGTATCCTTAAATCTAAGGGCAAGGAAACCATCTACCTCAAACTCCTATTATAGGATCTGGTCCATTTTTTCCTAATGGGCAATGAGTAACAGTCTATACCCAGAATATTTATCTTCGGTAGAGATGCTTAACCCTTTGGGTGCCAGAGAGGCACAGAAGGCATTTGCAATGAGTTCCGTACCTCTCTGGCACTCAAAGGGTTAATGAAGAAGCTATCAAGGGCCTTAGCTGTAGTACTCCGAAGGTCCAGGTTTCAGCTATTTCTACCTTAATGGGAGTCGAGTGGGAGAACAATGACTTAGTTACTAGGTTCTTTGGAGCTATGATGAGAATTCTTCCTCCAGTCAGGAATCTTGTCCCCTAATAAGATTTTCAACCGGTTCTGGATGCTACGATATGCCCTCCATTTGAACTTATTGATTCTATTTCCCTGGGCATGGTGTCTTTGAAGCTTGTGTTCCTAGTCAACTTGTGAACTCCAGGCTCTCTATGGTGGAGACTTTCCTTATATTTTTTCAGGATAGAGTGGTACCTACACGGGTGCTAAAGTTTCTTCCTAAGCTGGTTTCAAAATGTCATCTGTCACAGGACATCACTCGTCAGATCGTTGAACCTTCAGGGAAGGAGGACGAGGCTGGAAGAGGAAAGTATTTGGATCTAGTACGATGCCTTAAGACTTATCTAGTCAAAACCAATATCTATAGAAGAATCCCAAGACTGTTTGTAATTCCTGCAGGTCACAGATAGGGCCAATGAGCTTCCAGGTCAAACACCAGGTCCTGGATTGTCTCTGCGATTGTGAAGGCCTACCATACCAAGAAGTTGCCAGTTCAACGGGAATAAAAGCCCATTTGGTTAGAGGAATTTCTACTTCCAGGGTGGCATCGTGCAGCAGAAGTCCCAGGAAATTACTTCTGTATGGCAGTAACATGGCCCTCAGTGACTACGTTCATTAGACATTATACAGCATGTTCAAGCAAAAAGTCTGCTAGTTTTGCTCATGGGGTTTTTAACTCTTGGTCTACTGAATAAATGTTTGTTTCCTGTTGTTTTGGTGTATGGGTGTTTGCTTTTCCTCCCATTTCTCTGTTTGTTTGGGTATTACCCTTTTGTGAACAGCTGCCATGGATGGCCAGGAAAAGGGAAAATTATATCAACTTACCATTATTTTCCTTTTCTGGCTATTACCCATGGCTGCATTCACCAAATGTCTCACCCTTCTTTGCCACTTGGAAACTTACACCTCACTCTTACTCTTTGGGTGGGATTTTAATTTTCCTGTCCTGGAACCTGGGAGCAGATTTAACCCTTGGTGAATGCTGCCATGGGAAATGGCCATGAAAGGAAAGGAGAAATAATTTCTCTTTTGCACTCCTATACACACAGCCATCATCTATTAAAATATTTTATGCAGGAAAATCTGAGTCTTAACTCTAACAGTACCAAAGCAAAGGGTTCCTTTGAACTGTGTGGTTATCCATATGGTGTCTTTGTTTAAGCAGGCTTGTAATAAGAGTCTCAGAAGTCAAAATACAATTATGATATGTTTCTGAAATAAAAATTGGCATGTTCTAATTTCAGTGTATTAAATGCTTGAGACTATCATTCATTACAAGTTTGCTCACATAAAGATCCTCTGGATGCTTACAGCACAGAAACATATCTTCCTACACATATTAGGAAAGCACGTTTAAAGGGATAGTAATGTTTCACAAAAACAGCAGCTCCAATTAATCTTCATAGTATTTGAGCCATAGATAGTGTTATTTCAATACTGTCAGAGTTGTAGTTCAAGAGTAATTGAAAGATAGTTTCCCCCTCCCGCCCCTTTTACCTAGTGTAAGCCCCCACTCATCAGATGTGGAATCCAGTCCATAGACCAGATAGATCACAACAAGGGACAATCTTCTTACTGTGAGAACAATGAAAACCCTGCCCCCCTTGACAGGTTTTTCATATTTTTCCCTTATCTTAATTGAAGATTGTCCCTCTCTGCAATCTACCTGGACACTCCCTGCTGCTCTAAACTGAGCAGTGTTACATCAGTAGAAGGGGCGAGAGGAGAATACTTTATCATTCAATTACTCTTGAACTACAACTCTGAGAGAACTGAAATAACACTCTCCATGGCTCAAATACTATGAAGATTAATTAGAGCTTCTTTTATTATGAAACATTACTATTCCTTTAAGATCTGATTTAGTAGATCTAGCATCATTTTTTAAAGCTGAAAAATAGGACAAAGCATAAAAGGTGCAAAAGAAACACAATTTTCAGCATCCAAGAATAACAAAATGTTAAGAGAGTACTGCTTGCCAGAGCTTACAATCTATAGCACTGAGACAATATTAGCTGATACATTATATTTAAATACATAAAAATATAAAATGTTATTCCCAACTCTGGAGGTGGTGTTTAATTACAACCTCCAGTGTACAGCCCCACTCCCTTCTCCCTACCAGTTTTCATGTTGTAAGCTCTAGAGTGCAGCTGATGATACCTATTCACTGCACTCATGCATAACCAATAGAAATGTGGCTGCAATTGGCAGCTTCTGCTCTTGCTGTAGGTGGGACAAAAAGCTAAAAGTGGATATGCACCAATGAGGCTGTAAATTCATAATGCTGCTATTCCTAGAAATAGGAGTAGCAGGGATTTATAAGTAAGAGACTAAGCTTTAACTCTTTAGAGGACCAACAGATTTCTTTCCATTGTGTAGCACACCCCTCGAGTTCTTTAAGGGTTTGAATGTTTGTTCATGTTACTTGCCCCTTGAATTAAACTTTTTTGCTTCCTTTGGGTGAATCAGTTGCAGAGCCATTTCCTTCTTCTGTCTTTCTATTACTTTTATTTTGGCTATTTAGATGCACTCTCTGATGAGCTTTTAGCTTTGCATTCTCAATAAAGGTTTTACCACACTCACTGCACGCATAGGGTTTCTGGCCTGTGTGAATTCTTACATGTCTATGGAGGTTTGAACTCTGTGCAAAGCATTTGCCACAGTCATTACATTTAAAAGGTTTCTCTCCAGTGTGAGTTCTCATATGTCCAGCATATGAAGACCGATCACAGAAACTTCTCCCACATTGGTAGCATGTAAATGGTTTCTCTCCTGTATGTGTTCTTTGATGGGTGACAAGTGTGGAATGCTGAGTAAAGCTTTTACCACATTCATTGCATCTAAAAGGCTTCTCTCCTGTGTGTATTCTCTGATGAACTAGAAGGGTTGCTTTATCAGTAAAACATTTGCCACAGTCAGTACAGGGATGAGGTTTTGCTTCTTTGTGGGTTCTCTGATGTACCACATACAGTTCTTTAGAATGGAAAGTTCTCTCACAATCTATGCACTGATAAGGTTTGTATTCTTTGTGAGTTGTCTCGTGTATGACAAGTAAATGATGCTGAACAAATCTTTTTCCACATTCAAAACACACAAACAGTTTTTCCTCTTTGTGACTTCTCTCATGTAACAAAAGTACAGAGTGCTGGAAAAACGTCTTCTGACATTCACCACATGTATAAGTCTCTCTAGCATGAGGGTACTGGAATTTATTACAACTAATCAGCCTCCTTACACACAAACGGCAGTTTTTAGTTTTCCTTATCGTGTCACTTTTGTAACTTTGGTCAGTGCATTGAAGCTTCTTCTTATTTTGCCCATATTGCTGATTTGTGGTTTTGTTTGCTATTGCAGTAAACCTTTTTGCACACTGATTACATTCATGGGACACCCAACCCGCATTCACTTTGGAATATTTCTTATTTAACAATTTTCTTTTACGATTTTTAGTATAAATTATATTCCTAGACTGTTTCTTCCTGTTGTTTTCTATAATCAATCTATGATTCCTTTGTCTATACAAACTAGTTTTGCCTCCTTTTTTAACAGAATTATGACATTTCCCACTGTTTACCTTACTGCCACTAATGTTTCCCACACACAGGTAGGAACTTTGCATATTAGAAATGGGATTTTGTGTGTCTCTGTTACTTACATGATCTGTGCAAAGTTGCTTGGCTTTGGGTACTTGAGCTTGGTTGGTAATGTAATCACTGTCAGGACTTAAGCTTGTACTGTCATATATTTCTTTTCCATTCACTTTTTTGTCTGCAGTTTGACTTTCTCTGTGCGTGTTGCTGGTTATCTGCACACTAGCATCTGGTATGGCATACTGAAGAACACAAGAACCACACTTACACTTTCCCATACAGCAATGTCCATCTTCATTGATTTCCTTATATCCTTTGTCTTTTCCTGTGCCAGCTGGTACAGTAGAATCAAGAAAATAGCAGGTGCATGCTCTTTTTCCTGGGTAAGTAATAATAGGCTTTCTCCTAACATTAAAATCAAATATATCAGACCCTCCTTTTTTCATTAATTGGCTCTCTGTACTATTTTTGCTTATGGTGATCATACATAAGTTCTGATTAATATCTGTATTTGAACTACTACTGCTCTGTGTATCATTAGGACAAACATACCTGTCAATTGTGCCCATTTTTACATTTCCACCAATATTGTCTTTACTATTAGTAAGCATATCTTGCTTTTGGACACAGTTAATTGTCTTCTCTTTAAAAGAGTGGTGATGACATGAAGTAAGCTTACTCACATGTGTACACTTAGGCCCAGTATGTTTTAATGCCAGTTTCCCTGGTGAGTATGTTTTAGCCTCAGTAACAGTAGTAGTCCTATACTGAATGCAAAGATCCACATTTTCGGCTTGTTTTTTACTGCAATAAACTATATTGCTTATTTCAATGTCTTCCAGTCCAAATATCTCTCGTCCACTATTTTTCTCTGTATTTTGACGTGAACCTTTACTTTCCGATTCTTTCTCTCTGTCTTTACTACATACCAGCTTCTCATTTGGTTCTGTATTAACAGTCTCGTTATTTTCTCCACATTCCATTTTCATTATTTTTATAGCATTTATGCTGTCAAGATCATTACATTTCTTCCTAATAGTATCATTTTTTTCTGGATGAATAGAACTAATAGAAGTTGTTCCTTTACCATGACTTCTCACACTGCTGGATTTGGATTCAGCAGGTTTGTCCCATTTATCGCCTGTGTTATGTTTTAATAAAGATAGTGTGTTGCAGTCAATATTAGCCTCATGATCTGATTTCATTGTACACAGCTTTTTCTTTGGAAGGGCTAGAACCTTTTCATGTGTACAGTGTTCCAAGTTTCTTTTCTTCTTCTGAGGGGAGGAATTAACTTCTGCTGTTTGTGCTTTTGATTCATTTTCTTTTACACTTACTTTGGTGGAATCTGGAGAATCACCACATGGCCTACAACTGGTTATACTTTGCTCACGCCTGGCTGTATCACAAGCTATTTCTCCTTGTTCTGCAGGTCTGCATTGTTCCTTCCCTTTGCGGATATTACTTTTCAAACATTTCTTATTGTCACTGCGAGTTTTCTTCCCCTTAGATAATGGCCTTACATTATTGTTATCACTGTCACCATGAGATTCAAGATTTTGTCTCTGTAACATATTAACAGTCTTACTCTCCTCAAGTGGCTTCTTGATATCTGCAAATAGCGGTTGTCTTTTATCACTCTCTGAATTGCTCTTAATATATGATAATGGTTGGATTTCATTCGTTTCAGCACATGGACTTTGCTCCTTTAGGATCAGGTTTAAGTTTTTGTCAGCGGAAGTTGTTTGGAGTTGTGGAGTTTGTTGGATATTGTCTCCAGTCAATTCACTAAGCTTTGATAGTTTTGTAGCAAGGTTTCTATCTTGGCTGTATGTTTTATCATTAGTATACTCTGTCATAATAGGGCACCTGATCGTTATTTGAATGTCTTTTTCATTTGTGTCCTCATCTTTCTGTTCTTCAATTGGGCCATGTTTACTCATAATAGTTAAATCAGTCAGTCTATTGGATTTCCTTTTGTTCACTTCTCCGTTAGGAACTTGGTGGGATTTCTGCATGTTTCTTCTTACACTACATGTACTAATCTTGGACTCCGTATGTACAGGGCTATTCTCTAGTAATGTGGTTTTTATTGCACGTTCAGTGCATTTTTGGACAGTGTTGGATAGCGGATAATATTCACAGCCTGCAGTTGGACTCTTATAGGCCCTCCCTCTTCTGTCCCCTTCAGTAAGCTCTGTCCTATTTTTGGATTTAATCTGATCTTTTCTGTTCATAAGTTGATGATCTGAACATGTCTCATGAACACTCTGTTTTTTTCTCTCTTTATGTGATATGTTCTCTGAATGCACAGCAATATTCTCAGTGATGCAAGGCTTGTCAATCACATGGATTGCTGAACTGTTTGAAGACTTATTTTGTCTAACACTCAGCTGATCGCCCTGATTCTCTAAATTATTTGCTTGTGTTATTCTCTGTTTGTCTGGCAGTACTTTGATTAATCTTTGTGTCTCAGTTCTATTTTCATTACTCTGACATTGATCTGACGTTACGTGAACAGGGTTTATTGTGCAGCTGTGAATAAAAGGGTTTTGTTTTTTTAGTGCAGGCAATCTGTGGATACGAATGACGAGTTCTTTGCAGTTTTTAAATGTCCAACCTCTAGGCTTCTCCAGTTTACTCGCTGGACCCTTCTCAGTTGATTTTGGATGACAATCATCTTTGTTTTGTTGAACCAAGTGGGAAGTACTGACACTTGGGGACTGTAATTCTTTGGAACCTAATTTTAAAAGTAGTTGCTGAACAGTATTCAAAGAGGCCATATCTGTGCAAGAAAGAAAAATGTACAAGTCATATATTAAAATTCATTAATTTTTATACCATTTGCATTACGATCTGGAGTACAAAGACAACATATTCACTTCTACATTAACTGTACAGCTCTTTAGTGAACCTACTTTTTTTTTTTTTTTTTTATTAAATTTTTGAAAACTTCATTCCAAACTGCCAACATGTTATGTTAACTAAAAGTCCAGCAGATGTACATTATCATATGACATGTCACTGATAAGGATTCATTAACATGAAACATCACTGAATAGCATGATGTCAAGGGTATCCCAATTAGCATATATTAGCATATAGTAACAAGCATGAATATATCTTTAACTGTACATTTCCTTTTCTTTTGACAAACTTGACACTTGGGCAGTTTTAATGTAAATACACAAACTTGAATCAGGGTGAACGGTACACTTTAAATAGTGCACATAATAAACATGTTTTCACTCTGAAGTGCTTTATCTAGCAAAGCAACTGTTGTATTCAGGAAGCCAAAGAGAGTAATTATGGAGCATATTAACTGCATTATTAGGAGAAAATAAAAGTTCCTACAACTCCCATTGATTTAACATAAGGTTAAACCCATGGTATTCGTGTGGTTACAAGACCCATGTACAGGATCAGTAAAGTTTTATTATGAAAAAATACATAAGTGCTTTTTTCTGCTAAGTAAAACAAGGGTACTCCCACTACTGGCAGTTGCTTTATTCAGTGATAAATATTAAAATAGCGATGAAGTGATAGACCTGAATCACAATCTAACTGTAGTTAGTGATTCACCTCATCCATAAAATAAAATAGAATAACAGTCTGAACACAAGATAAACTGTCTGGACACCAGATGGCACTGTTAACATTTAAAACAATAGTTTAATTTAAACTGTAAAGATGTTGTAACTACTCAGCTCCCACCAGTGGGAGTACACTTATTTTATGCAGCAGGAAAAGAGCTATAACCTCTTTTTCATACAAAAGGGTTACTCCAGAACTACCCATCTTTAACTTTTTGAAAAGTACTTACAGAGAACACTAAGAAAAATAATTACCATGTGTAGAAAATTGTGTCCTGTGATTGACTGTAACACTATCAACAAATCTTTAATTACAAGAAACTAAAAAATAAAAAACCTACAAGTGCTATTTGCAGTATATTACCTACTCATTTTAACCTACCATTTTGAGATTTTTCATCAAGTGATGAGCAGCCTTTCATCCATAATTCATGACCTCTTTCCATCTTTGAAATTAATGTAGGTGTGTCTAATATTAATACAAAATATCAACAGTTAAATACAGTACTTTTACTAAAATCAGACTATAAGGCAAAACCAAATCTCTTTTATGAACTAATAGGCACACTTTTTTTTATTCAAAAACACACAATAAAACCTGTAAGATATACAATACAAACTAGGGTGTTGCTTTAGGAGACTAACTCCCAAGGTCTCATGTTGTCCTCTTGGTACATGTAATTGTGCCAGTAGCTTATTTGGGCTTGTACAGTGCACTGATAATGAATTAGTTTGGCTTAAACACCTAGCCTTATGGGAGAAAGCCCCTAATCTTTTGGGAATGTAGAAAATCCCCTGATACAAACCAATCTAACCAAGAGCAACTGGTCAGAAAAGGCAGGACATAAGAACAATGCAATGTAAAATACCAATTTTATTCTACTGAAAGGCAAGAAAAATATTAGTACCAAAGACAGAAATGCAAGTGGGAAAACAACATAAGAAGAATTGCACTTACAAGATAAACTTCAGTATCTGCATAAAATAAAAATCTTGGTGTCCTCTTGATGCCATGAAATGCTACTATATTCTAATTGGCATTTTGGAGCTATGGTAACACCTTAACAGAGTAATGGACTGTCACACAGGAGCAGTGGTATCACTAACCCGGAAAAATATTTTTCTGCAGCTAACCAGGATGAAGTCCTTAGCCCAAATAGAATTATACAGGAGCCATTCTAAACCCTGAGTAGCCACCATAGCTCTATTTTTATATCTAATATTCAAGGTCATCTTGTAAACCAAATTCTTCTTTTCTGTATTTGCAGAATAAACAAATCACTCTATTGTCATATGTACAAAGTAAAAAAGTGAAGCAATTTTGAGGCAAATCATGTTCACTACAGGGAACAAATAAAAATTCCCCAAATTCCCATTGATTTAAATTTGTTTTTAACCCATGGATTGCTAGAGAGGTCAACAATGCATTCATAATAACCTGGAGACCTCGTTAACATTCAAGAGGTTAATGGTAATTGATCAATAGCATTTTTGTCCGATATGGTTCAGTAGGATTGTCCCAGAATGGTTCCACTTTTACTTTGTGCATATGGCCCTACATGAGTTTTCCACTGCTGCACTTCTTGATTCTGAACCAAACTTTTCCTTATTGTGAAACGTCACAGGGAGGTCTCCCCAGTACATGTTGTCCACTGGCAGTTTTAATTAACTAGGTATAACTCAGGCTACTCCTATTGACAATTTTTTTAATTCAATATCTATTATGTTTTTTTTGTTTTTAAGATAGAAATACATACACAATAATACAATTGCAATGAGTAGAAAACAAGAAACAGTTTAGAAAGTCAATACAGCAAGATCAGCAAAATTCAAGACCCCCAAACAGTTCCACACAGGGCTTCATGGGAGAAACCTAACAGAGACTGCATGCGTGGAATAGTATATGTTACCGAAGGGCAGCACAGGTAAGAGAAAAGAAAGAAGGAAAAGGGAAGGAGAAGAAGGAGAGAGAGAGAGAGAGAAGGAATGAAAAAAAATAGGGGGGAGGGAGGATAATGGTATCAGGCACACTCACTGGGCTATCTATACCCAAAGGAGTACAATAAATACAGTCAATGAAGTATAAGATCCCGACAGAAGTCAGGTGGTAGGACACTGTCCACCCAGGGGGTCCAGATACTAAGATAAGAGGTGGAAGAGTTATGAGCATAGGCAGTCAATTTCGCCATCTTTAGGAGTTGCCAAATCCTACCATCCAACTGGGCTAGCCCTGGGGGGGGGATCGACTTCCAATGGTATGCACTATTGCATCTGACAGCCGCACAAATCCTGTAAATAAGCTTATTGGATTTAAGAAGAAGAGGTGAGATAATTCCGAGACAGTCTGGTAGGATAGAGATACCACCGCGATAGTACCTTGTAACTATTCTCTTTTATGCAAGGAGTCAGACTTGCAGTGTTTCAGTAATCACCCTCCAAACCTCAGGATCCAAGGATTTGCCAAGCTCTGTTTCCCAGTGAGCCCAGTAGGTCGGAACATGGGGGAATGTAATCAACAGAAGGTTATAATAGATCCAGGAGATGGCCCCCTTAACACAAGGCATAGAGTAGCACAAGACCTCAAATAAAGTGCAATGAGGGGGGAGCAACCAAAAAAACACCAGACAAAATGGAGGACCTGGCAAAAACAAAAATATTCCAGGGGGGCAGGGGATTGCATTATATCGTACGCGAAATGAATCCCACATCATCAAGATGGAGTACATCAGCATGTCTTGCGCTCTTAGGATCCCCTTCTGAGTCCACCAATGAAGGCGCTGAGGGAGAGACCTGGAGGGAAATTAGGGTTACCAAAAAGAGAACACAACAAAGAATCAGGCACAGTCAGAGTGTCTTTAATACCATGTTTATGCCATAAAAGTAAAGTATGAGACAAAGTAGGACTACGAAAAGGCACACTAGAACGCAGCCCCGGGGTCCACAGCAAAACTGGCGCAGAAAGCGATGGATAGGAACATTGTTCCAGTTCAACCCAGCGAGGAGGATCAACCATATTATGTAGGTTTACCGCTTTCGCAAATTAAGCCACCTTATAGTATGACCATAAATGTGGGACTGACAATCCTCCAGCAGATCTTTGTTGATAGAAAAGTGTCAAAGGAATTCAGGGGTATTTAGAGGCCCACACAAAGTGCAGAATACGCTTTTGTAGACAAAGAAGATAAGCTTGACGGACCACAAGAGATAAGGAATGAAAGATACAGGAGCTTAGGCAAAAGATTCATCTTCACAGCACTAATCTGTCCCAACCAAGAAATATGAAAAGAATCCCACCGATGTAGATAATAACGTATAGCCTTAAACAAAGGCGAGTATTTAGTCTCATATAGATCATTCAAAGATTTAGTGATCCTAATGCCAAGAACAGTAATCGACGTTGGCTTCCAGATAAAGTCAAAGTTAAGAGCCAAGAGTTTTTCCATTGACACCGATAAGGAAACATTAAGTGCCTCACATTTGGAGTTATTAATGTGGAAACAGGATACTGAAGAAAACGTGGTTAACAGCGGATATACGTTTGAGAGCGAGGTCACAGGGGATGTAAGAGTTAGGAGCACATCATCTGCAAACAGACTCAGCTTATAAGCTTCACCACCAATCGATATGCCCTTAATGTCCGGATGCAAACGGACCACACAGGCCAAGGGCTCTATGCATAGTGTAAAGAGCAGGGGAGAGAGCGGACACCCCTGGCGAGTCCCATTACGAACGGGGAAGGTCTGTGACACAGCGCCAGGTACAGAAATCCTATTGACAATTTTAGTGCTCACATCACAAGAGAACTATATTTCGGAAAGATTGCAGAAAGCTTACTGACATTAGTATGAAAGAATAAAAAGAATAACACTGCCAGTCTCTTCCTAATAACATACAGAATGTGAGAGGCTTCTGGGAATGAACAGCAGCACAATGGCCTGTTCTACAGCTAGTCACCGCCCAGAAGCATAAAGTTTTACCTCTCTAGTACCATTACAGAGGAGAAATTTCAACGTACATATTAGACTAATCCCTCCCAAAAGGGCAGTCCAGTTCCAAAATGACGGGCACGTACCCCCTGCACGGGGACACCAGCTAACCCCCGACGTACGTTTCGGCCTAGCTGGGCCTCATCAGGAGCATGCAGCTGGATTCCCTAGGCACTGAGAGCACGGGGGGGACTTGCCCGTCATTTTGGAACTGGACTGCCCTTTCGGGAGTGATTAGTCTAATATGTATGTGGAAATTTCTCCCCTGTAATGGCACTAGAGAGCTAAAACATGATGCTTCTGGGCAGTGACTATCCGTAGAACAGGCCATTGTGCTGTTGTTCATTCCCAGAAGCCTCTCACATTCTGTATGTTCAGTCTCTTCCTAAACAATGTAAATGGATATACAAATTAGGTGATGTGACTCCAGGGGGAGTAAATGAGAGGTTTCTATTTAACTGCTTCTTGCTAGCTCTTCTGCCTATATGTGTATTTTTCAACATTCATATATCACCAGGCTCATGAGCTTTTAGTGGAAATCCATTTATAATGTGGCGATTGTCAAAATAAAATGCAAGCCATCTTCTCTAATTCACTACTCGGATGAGTAATAGTATGTTGATTTTTTTTTATACAAACAGTGACACATTAAATTTTATTTACCTAAAGAGATGCTTGTGTTATAATTCTCCAACATAATCTCCTTGTACAGCTTTTTCTGCCCATCATCTAGATATCCCCACTGCTCTTCTGAGAAGAATATTGCAAAGTCATCAAAACATATCAGCTCCTACAATAAAAAACAAATTATGTAAATATTATTCATTGTGTGCAAAGTGAGATGCCTGATTGCTACTAGGCTACATATATTTACAAAGTTGAACATTTAATTGCTGTCCTAATAGATCTACCATATAAATTAAAACCACAAATGCATAATTTCAATTTGTCACACAAAATGTTTTATTTCTTTTACAGACAATTATAACACGCCTACAGGTTTACTAATCAATTTTCTGTAAAACAGTTTTATGTAGTATGCTAGTTAGTTCTGCTCAAGGTCAAACTTGCCTCTCCCTGTGTTATTAGAAATACCGTTAAAGGGATAGTAATGCTTCAAAATAAAAGGAGCTTCAATTAATTGTCATAATATTTGGGCCATGGAGAGTGTTATTTCAGGACTGTCAGAGTTGTAGTTCAAGAGTAATTGAATGATAAAGTATCCCTTCCTGCCCCTTTTACTGATGTAACACTGCTCACCTCAGAACAGAATGGTGGTGTTCAGATGGATCGCAGAGAGGGACAATGTTCAATTAGCGTAATTGAAAACCCTGAAAAACCTATCAAGGGGGGGCAGGGTTTTCATTGTTCTTACAGTAAGAAGATTGTCCCTTGCTGTGATCTGTCTGGTCTCAAGACCAGATTCCACATTTATGAGGAGGTGGCTTACACTAGGTAAAAAGGGTGAGAGATGGATACTTTATAATTCAATTACTCTTGAACTACAACTCAGACAGTATTGAAATAACACTCTCCATGACCCAAATACTATTAAGATTAATTGGAGATGCTTTTATTTTGAAACATTACTATCCTTTTAATGTACCTGCTCTGTCTAGAGCCATTCATGTAGCATTGTGTTGAAAAACAAAGGTCCAGCACATAAAATAATTAGCATAAGGGTCTACTCATGCCATCAACAAATAAAGATATGCTGTGTCCCTCATCTCACGCAATATAAAGCATAAGAACCCCTATTAAATCTAATTCCACCCACTTAATAGACTCCCTCGTACTTAAAGGGATAGTAACACTTCGTTTTAACTTTATTTTATTTTGTAGGCATTAAAAAAACATGAAGAATGATATAAGTCTTATCTCTCAAACCTTTATGGTTTATGAGATATTCACAAACAAAGTTCCCCTCCCCGCCCCTTTTTCCTAGTGTAAGCCATCTCTTCTCAGATGTGACTCTGGTTGTATGACAGTACAGATAACAGAAGGGGACAATTTTCTTTGTATGAAAACAATGAAAGCCCTTCCCCCCTTGATAAGTTTTTCAGCTTTTTCCATTATCTTAATTGAAGATTGTCCCTCTCTGCAGTCTACCTGGGCATCTCCCTTCTGATATGGTTGAACAGGGGGGGGATACTTTGTTTGTGAATATCTCTTAAACCATAAAGGTTTCAGAGATAAGACTTATATCATTCTTCATGTTTTTTTAATGCCTACAAAATAAAATAAAGTTAAAATGAAGTATTACTATCCCTTTAATAGGCGTAAAAACAACACACACTGTATATCACTAGTTTTTTTAATCATAATAAAAAAAGATCATGAGTATTTCTGCACTATATCCAATCGCGATCACACAACTTCCTTTCAGGAAATTTTGACACATCTCATCCATATAGGTGTACAGCTTGTGCGTAACTGATTTTACAACATGTGACCCTAAAGAAAGATACGCCTTACAATTGAAGCTTCCCCCTCTTCCATCGTGCCGACCCCAAAAGTTTCACGGTGGCAGCTACAAAGATGACATTCACACGAACGATGTCCAGAAAAATTTCATAAGTACTTCCTGATTTTGCTAGAGATAAAACCCGGTGCATGCTGGGAACTGGAGAGCTGCAAATGGCATTGTTAGTGGCTAGTGTACATTGCCTGGATCCACCAACTCTTGTTGGACTACAACTCCCATAATGGGATTATGAGAAGTGTAGTCCGTCGACAACTGGAGAGTCATAAATTGACCACGCAAATAATATTGGAATAAAGGACCTTCCGTTCTGTCATCGTCACGTGACTTCACGGCTTGTAGGGGGTTCAGTGCTTTGTGAGTTATCGCTTCAGTGTGTAAGATTGGAATTTAAAGAATCCTTTTTGGAAAGTATTATATGTCACTGTTGGATAATTATAGTCCTGAACAAGCTAGAAGGCCTGAAGTATACCACCACTATATATGGGGAGGATTTAGTGGTATTACATTTAGTACGACTTCAGTGCAGTCTGTGTAGTTTACTCATGGAAAACATGAGTTTGGAGCGTGGGGATGTTTTTCATACTATCCTTTACAAGTTGTACACATAACTATTGTTGTAAATGAAAGTGGGATTTGTAGTGAAACCTTACACTTATCTACGCATGGAGATGTTTTATAATGTATATATTTTACTCAAAAAGGCATATAATTATATGGGCTCGCTATTGAAAGGAATGTTTTAATCATCTGAATTAACAGGGATGTGAAATGCATAATTTTTATTGTATGTAAATATGGCACTCAAGGAGTTGATGGTCAGCCACAGACCAGAGAGGTTTCACACCTGTAAATGGAAACATCCAGATAAACACCATACAAAGAATAGCAATGGCACAGAATATTTTAAATGAAAAAAAAGAACAGAGCAAGAAGGCACCCAGTAGTTCCTGTTATCCCAACAAAACCATCACATAAGTATAGAAGTAATACTCACAAATATAGTTATTGCTCAAGGGCCTATACCCATAAGCAACCCAATTTGTATGCAGGGATATACACCCGCCTCTGCTCGGGTGATCTCCCGGGAGGGAAGAATCCATAAAAGCAATGCTGTATTCGGCATTGAAAAATATCTTTAATATGTTAAATCTTGGTTAACAATAAAAGTTCCAACAAAAAAAGCAACAATCTCAAATACTAAATTAAAAACCAACAGATTGGGTCTGCATAACGTTTTGTAGCTCCCTAGCTACTTCTTCAAATGCAGTGTACCTACTATCTGAAAATCTAAAACAAACAACCTACCTACAGCACCTGAAACATATATACTCCTCCCACTCAGTTGATTGGATCATGAATATTAAACAAATCCCACAGTCTGCCTACTAATGGATCATATACTTATTTCATATAAAAACAATCTCTCAGTCACTTTATCAATCTATTGCTAATTATTTTCTATAGTGACTATTATTCAATTAAAATCTAACCAAATTTAGAGCTTCCAGTGTTGTGGGTACACGGAACATAGCACCTCACACTGCTCCACATACCCCACGGCACTCAAAGGGTCTTATATAACACAACCAAACATAAGCAGGTAGATTCTAACAGTTACTTAGAATGTAACAGCTATCATTATGGACCATGGCGTAGAAATATACCATATGGCCAGTTCAGGTGGATTAAACTCAATTGTACAGAACTGGAAGATTATGATAAACAAGCGGAAGTGTTGAAAAAAAGAATTAAAGAGAGGTCCTATCCCCATGACGTACTAGAAGATTCCTTTCAGAAAGCAAGAAGATTCAAGGAGAATATTGTAATAGACAACTCAGGTGAAACAGCTATTTCTGTTAGAAGTAGGGAAGAGAGATTCCCAAGCTTTGTAACAAATTATAATTCCCAGGGGGAAAAGATTAAACAGATAATCCAGAAACTTTGGAGTACTTTGACTAACGATAATTTATTGAAGTTGATATTCCAGTTCATTCAAAAGCTGAATTTAGAAAAAACAAATCCATGAAAAATATACTGGCCCCGAGTAAGCTTAGGGATAAGGAGATCACTAAACCCACAACAGCCAATACAGAGAGGTGGATCAATATATTGGGCACAAGTATGACTGGGATTAAAGGCTCCTATAAGTGTAGATGCTTGACTCTTGCCCATATTACTAACAAGAACTTACATTTCTCTTCAAAAGTCACCAAAGAAAGCTTTGAAATTAAACATAACTACATGTGCGACCCGGTTTGTTGTGTATATTCTGTCCTGCTCTTGTGGGTTGCAGTATGCGGGTTGGACCACTCAATGTTTAAAGACAAGGGTAGGACAGCATAGGCACAACATCCTTAACCCCTTCAGTGCCAGAGGCTCGGGCCATTTTCTGAACCCTGCAAGCCAGACACTTTTTCAACATTTTTGCTATCCTTCCGTTTAGGCTTGATTTCCTCTGGGGATTTTTAGTTACATATGGAAAACTATATATTGTTTTTTTCAGAACGAATTGAGCTTTCTTGTGATACCTTACATGAAGAGAATTTTACATCGTGCAAAAAGCTATGATGTCATAATGACAAAAAAAAGTGAAAATTTACTCATTTTGCTAAAATCACATACTATGTATCAAAAACATTTACCTTGATTGAAAAAGTTTCAATTATTTGAAAAAGCCTCGAGTCCCCCGAGTAAAAAAATACCAAATTTGTATAGTTTTACCTACGTCCATGGCTAGCGTAGAGCCCTAATCACCAGCAGCGCAAAATGACATTTTCAACTTCATAAACTAATATGCGCATTCTAGGGTTTTTGTGGTAAAACTACCCTAAAACAGTGGAATAACTATATAAAACTATATATTTCGGAAAAGTAGACAACCTGCCGCATCTAATGAGGGGTAACTTGCCTTCTTACCCCAAGCCTGGTGTGCACAAATGCCTCCAGAAGATGGCGCTAATGAAAAAAAAGGCATTTTCTTACATTTCTGCCCCTTCAAATGTACTGAAATTTGTGAAAACCATGGCATTTCCAACTGTATTCATTAGCTAGTGCTCTTAGGAGAAAAATGACACCCCATTGGTATGAGTTTAACTACCTCAGGGGGCGTTAGAAGTGCAAAATGACACCTACTACAACCTCAAATTTTTCTAACATTTTCTCAAACATTACTTGTCTGTACACAAATGGTTATAACAACTACAGAAGTGAAGAAAGGGTACACAAACCATACCATTTTGAAAAGAAGACACCCTGCCGCATCTAATGATGGGTGACTTGCCTTGTTACCTCAAGCCTGGAGTGCACAAATGCCTCCAGAAGGTGGCGCTAATGGAAAAAAAAGGCATTTTCTTACATTTCTGCCCCTTCAAATGTACTGAAATTTGTGAAAACCATGGCATTTCCAACTGTATTCATTAGCTAGCGCTCTTAGGACAAAAATGACACCCCATTGGTATGAGTTCAACTACCTCAGGGGGAGCTAGAAGTGCAAAACGACACCTACTACAACCTCAAATTTTTCTAACATTTTCTCAAACGTTACTTGTCTGTACACAAATGGTTATAACAACTACAGAAGTGAAGAAAGGGTACACAAACCATACCATTTTGAAAAGAAGACACCCTACCGCATCTAATGATGGGTGACTTGCCTTGTTACCCCAAGCCTGGAGAGCACAAATGCCTCCAGAAGGTGGCGCTAATGAAAAAAAAAGGCATTTTCTTACATTTCTGCCCCTTCAAATGTACTGAAATTTGTGCAAACCATGGCATTCCCAACTGTATTCATTAGCTAGTGCTCTTAGGAGAAAAATGACACCCCATTGGTATGAGTTTAACTACCTCAGGGGGCGTTGGAAGTGCAAAACGACACCTACTACAACCTCAAATTTTTCTAACATTTTCTCAAATATTACTTGTCTGTACACAAATGGTTATAATAACTACAGAAGTAAAGAAAGGGTACACAAACCATACCATTTTGAAAAGAAGACACCCTGACGCATCTATTGATGGGTGACTTGCTTTGTTACCCCAAGCCTGGAGTGCACAAATGCCTCCAGAAGGTGGCGCTAATGGAAAAAAAAGGCATTTTCTTACATTTCTGCCCCTTCAAATGTACTGATATTTGTGCAAACAATGGCATTTCCAACTGTATTCATTAGCTAGCGCTCATAGGAGAAAAATGACACCCCATTGGTATGAGTTCAACTACCTCAGGGGGCGCTAGAAGTGCAAAACGACACCTACTACAACCTGAAATGTTTCTAACATTTTCTCAAACATTACTTGTCTGTACCCAAATGGTTATAACAACTACAGAAGTGAAGAAAGGGTACACAAACCATACCATTTTGAAAAGAAGACACCCTGCCGCATCTAATGATGGGTTACTTGCCTTGTTACCCCAAGCCTGGAGTGCACAAATGCCTCCAGAAGGTGGCGCTAATGAAAAAAAAGGCATTTTCTTACATTTCTGCCCCTTCAAATGTACTGAAATTTGTGAAAACCATGGCATTTCCAACTGTATTCATTAGCTAGTGCTCTTAGGAGAAAAATGACACCCCACTGGAATGAGTCGACCTACCTTAGGGGTGCCAGAAGCACATCACTACACCTACCTGTTTGCTTCTTCGAAAATGGCGGCTTGTACTAAAATGTCCATAACTGTTAGAGACATGAAGGAAAGGTATAAAAGGTATACCATTTTGGAAAGTAGACATTCTCCCGCATCAATTGAGGGGTCACTTGCCTTTCTACCCCCTGGGCTGAAGTGCACAAATATTTCCAAAAGGTGGCGCTATGGGAATAAATACATGTTTTTTTACATTTCCACCACTTCAAAGATACTAAAATCTTTGAAAACCATAACATTTCCTGCTGTATTCAGTACCTGCTACCAACATGAGAAAAATGGTAGCCTATTTGTGTGGGTTAACATACAATATGTGGGTGCTAGGAACACGTACGTAAACCTGACACTTTTGTTTTTGAAATTATCTGCTTGCACTAAAATGGTTATAACCATATTTGATATGCAGAAAAGGTAGAGAAACAATGCCATTTTGGAAAGAAAACATCCTTCCGCATCTAATGAGGGGTCACGTGCCTTCTTACCCAAAGGCTGGTATGCACAAATGCTTCCAGGAGGTGGCGCTAGTGAAAAAAAAAGGCATTTTCTTACATTTCTGCCCCTTCAAATGTATGGAACTTTGTAAAAACCATGGAATTTTCAACTGCATTCATTAGCTAGTGCTCTTAGGAGTCAAACGACACCCCATTGATATGAGTTGACCTACCTTAGGGGGTGCTAGAAGTAGAAAACTACACCTACTACAACCTCTGATGTTTCTAACATTTTCTCAAATGTGACTTGCCTGTACAAAAATGGCTATAACACATTCAGAATTGAAGAAAAGGTAGATAAACCATACCATTTTGGAAAGAAACAACCTGCCGCATCTAATGAGGGGTCACTCGCCTTCTTACCCCAATACTGGTGTGCATAAATGTTTCCAGAAGGAGGCGATATAGGAAAAAAATTGCATTTTTTTACATTTCTGCCCCTTCAAATGTATGGAGCGCTGTGAAAACCATGGAATTTTCAACTGCATTTGTTTGCTAGTGCTCTTAGGAGTCAAATGACACCCCATTGGTATGAGCTGAACTACCTTAGGGGGTGCTAGAAGTAGAAAACTACACCTACTACAACCTCTGATGTTTCTAACATTTTCTCAAACCTGACTTGCCTGTACGAAAATGACTATAACACCTTCAGAATTGAAGAAAAGGTAGATAAACCATACCATTTTGGAAAGAAGACAACCTGCCGCATCTAATGAGGGGTCACTTGCCTTTTTACCCCTAAGTTAGTTGGCACAACTATTTCCAGAATGTGGTGCTACAGGAAAAAATAAAATTTTGTTTTACACATCAGTCACTTCAAAGATACTAAAATGGTTCAATGGTGTGGAATTTCCTAGGAGGACTTCTTGCCAGCCTAAGAAAAATGGTACCCCACTGCTGTGGGTTGACATACCAATTTACGCTACAGGAGCGTAGCTACCAGTGAAACAGAAATGGTAAAGCAAACCGTGTATGTGTGATTTTATGGCTAACAGATGAAAGAAGCTAGGGCGTCAGCCGGTGTACGTGCGGACCTGTGACTACAAGTGTAACAAAGTATGTGGGAGGGTGAGGGATTAGGCAGTGTGTGTGGGTATGAGCAGAGGAGCAAGGATGGTGGGGCAGTGTTTGATAGTGTGTATGGGAGATCTGTGACTACCAGTGTTGATAAAAAGTCCTGTGTGTGCCACAGGAAGGGGGTCGGCATTGAACTCCCCTCCTAGTGGCACACACAGGGTTAATTTGTGTTTTAATTTTTTTTTTTTTTATTATATACCTCATTGAGGGGCATAAGGACCCCCTGATCCCTCCCCAATGAGGTCTTAGTAAAAAAAAATATATATATGTCCACAAACAGGGGACCCTGAGAGTGCCACAGGGGTCTCCAGCGCATTGCAAAGCAATGCATTGGATCCTTGTGGCACTCAGAGGGTTAATTTTTTTTTTTTTATCATTACTTGGTAATCAGAGCTTGTTGGGGGGCCATCAGGACCAATCATGATGGCCCCCCAACAATCTCTGATAACGAAGTAATGATAAATGCCCTGTGTGTGCGCCGCAGAAGGGGGGCTGCATTGGCCCCCCTTGAGGCACACACAGGGTTAATTTTTTTTCTTTACTTTTTTTTATTATGGACCTCATTGGTGGGTATCAGGACCCCTTTGATTCCCCCCAATGAGGTCTTAAAAAAAAAAAAAAAAGGAATCAAAATAAATGTCCCTGTGAGTGCCAAAGGGGTCTCCAGCGCATTGCAAAGCAATGCATTGGACCCTTCTGGCACTCAGACGGTTAATTTTTTTTTTTATCATTACTTGGTAATCAGAGCTTGTTGGGGGGCCATCAGGACCAATCATGATGGCCCCCCAACAATCTCTGATAACGAAGTAATGATAAATGCCCTGTGTGTGCGCCACAGAAGGGGGGCTGCATTGGCCCCCCTTGTGGCACACACAGGGTTAATTTTTTTTTCTTTACTTTTTTTTTTATTATGGACCTCATTGGTGGGTATCAGGACCCCTCTGATTCCCCCCAATGAGGTCTTAAAAAAAAAAAAAAAAAAAAGGAATCAAAATAAATGTCCCTGTGAGTGCCAAAGGGGTTTCCAGCGCATTGCAAACCAATGCATTGGACCCTTCTGGCACTCAGAGGGTTAATTTTTTTTTTATTATTACTTTGTAATCAGAGCTTGTTGGGGGGCCATCAGGACCAATCCTGATGGCCCCCCAACAATCTCTAGTAACAAAGTAATGATAGAAGCCCTGTGTGTGCCACAGGAGGGGGGGTGCATTGGACCCCCCCTGTGGCACACACAGGGTTAAATTTTTTTTTTTTTTTTTTTAATAATAGACCTCATTGAGGGGCATCAGGATCCCCCCTGATCCCCCCAATGAGGTCTTTCAAAAAAAAACAAAAAACCCCCAAAGAAAAGACCCTGTGAGTGCTACAAGGGTCTCCAGCACATTGCAAAGCAATGTGCTGGGGACCACTGCGGCACTCACAGGGTTACTATTGTTTTTTTTTTTGTTTGTTTTTTTTTTTTTATGTATTCAGACCTCATGGGGGACATCAGGACCCCTCCTGGTGTCCCCCAAGTAATTGATCTCCCAGCCGATAGGCTGGGAGACCAATTTGGCGACTGCAGGAGAGCAGAAGCTCTCACCGGTAGGAGTGAATCGCTTAAGGGAAACTTCCCTAACGTCATCGGTGATCATGTCACCGATGACGTTAGGAGGTTTCCCCCGGTCCCGCCCACTCCTACCCGGAAGTTCGGGTAGGAGAGACGGAAGAGGAGAAGCTGCGCTTCTGCTGCGCTTCTCCTCTTCTTTTATTGATCTCCCAGCGCGATCGGCTGGGAGATCAATAACAGGGGGGACATGAGGAGTGATCCTCATGTCCCCCCACGATTGCCCAGCTTTTTTTTTTTTTTAAATGCGGCCACTGCATGCCGGTTATACCGGCTCATGCAGTGACCGCATTTTAGTGGGTACATTGTACAAGCTTGGCACAGCGGGTACAGCTGTCCAAACTCGTACAATGTACCCACTTGGCACTCAAAGGGTTAAGGGTTTCCCTCTACATGGAGTTTCACGTCACTATTTAAAGAGATACAAAAGAAACCCTAATTGTCTTAAAGTGATACCGATAGAATGGGTAGGTCCATCTAGGTTTAGATTACAGAGACTGATTAAAAGAGAATCCTATTGGATATATAGATTGGATACTATCTATCCTAGGGGACTTAATTAATCTATTGAGATGACTTGGTAAATAGACACTATTTTAGATCAGAGATATGATCACTATATTCATCATTAATTGTCAGGGCACACATTAGCAGGCCCGGATTTGTCAATAGGCAGACAAGGCACTTGCCTAGGGTGCCAGATTTTCAGGGGCGCCTGGCAAACGCCTTGTCACGCCCACATTCCACCCCAAGGTGCATAATAAATAATGCTGTGCCACACTGCCACTTAATTTAAAAGTAAAGTGAGCTGTTGCCTGTGCGCGCTCGCCCTTGAGGGAGCATGTGCACAAGAGACAGTAGCATGTTCCCCATTGTACCTGCGGCTGTGCCCATGCTGCCGGGCCACCCCACTGCTGCGCCTGCGTGCCACTGCCTCCAGACTCCATTGGTCTCGCCGCCCGCTGGGGTCCCCGTGACATCATCACTACACTGCCGACAGTGATGCACAAAGTCAAAGTCGGCTGAGCATAGTGCATGGGAGTGTGGTTGGCTCAGTGGAGGTGCAGAGCAGACAACGGGCCAGTTGTTGTTGGACGGATGGCAGCATCGGCACGCTGGCTTGCTAATTAGCTGCATACCCCAGATTAGCACCTTCCTTGCCACAAGGCTACTACAGTCTAGAAACGCTTACAGTGGTTTGTATAGGCATGTGGGGAAAACAATAATTAATATCAGTATTGATTGTGAACTACCAAACAGCTATCAACTGTGTACATCAGGGATGAGCCCCCCCAATTGTTGCTGAACTACAAACACATGGTTGGGGTGATGGAAGCTGTAGTCTAGCTGGAAGGCCTCACAATGTACTGGAGACCTCTACAGCATCAAGGACTGAAAATGTCACTGATTTAAATGGGGCTTTTAATTTGTTTCCTATGGTCCATTTAGTTTGCCCTTAAAGCACTGCAGAGTAAATGACCAAGCCTTCCCCGTGCAGTTATGTGAATATAACTTATGTACGCTATATATAGTGCATATGATGTTTTATAAGGTGAAGACTGCACCTCCTTTTGTTTGTTTTCATTGCCACAGTACTGTGAAGAATAAAAAAAAAAAATCTAAAAACGGGTATGACCACAAAATGGGTGTGGTTAATGAATGGGTGTGGCTAAGTGAGGGGAGTGGTTGGGGTGGGGCAAAGGTGGGACTAGGGGCGCCGGAGGGTGTTGTGCCTAGGGGCGCCTGAGATGTAAATCCGGCCCTGCACATTAGTTTATATTTCAAGCACATAGATGTGTGTGGAAATATATATTTATACATATGTGTTTATTTTAAATTATTCACAGATTAGGGTAGTTTTATTAAGTACATTTAACTTACAGTACACATTGGTAGCATGATATGAGTCAAACAGTTTCACTTCTAGGGGTGTTGTGGTGCCCGTATATAGATCTGGGATTAGCCACATCCTTTTCTTGCATATTTTATATGCTTGATTTGGATGATTGTAGAACATGTACATGCTTCTGGGAATTTCTCCCAAGGTTTGTTTGTGCGTCTGTATAGAGCTTACATAGCCCTGGCTCTCTATATAGACACCGATTTATTTCAGTGCAGGTATTAGTTATCACCTTACATATTTTTTTACATCCTTTTTATGTATCAAGTACGTTTTATGGTAGATTCATTGAGTCCCCTATGTGAGTCCATTCCGGTTAGTCCGGGGGATTGCTCATTAAAGCTATATTTTAATTGAGTTGTATTATGTATCCCTATAGCCGAATAGATTTTGGAAGGATTTGTTTGATTTAATAGAGACCTTTAGAGTAACATTACTTATTGTTACAATGCAGGGTAACATAGTGTAGATCAGTACACAGGCCTTTATACTTGATGTAGATTCCAAGTCTTTTGAAGCGCTTGGTTATTTCAGATATTTCAATTTTAACAATTGGGCAAATATTTATATTAAGCTAGTTGCAGGAGCAGACAGGGAATTAAGATTGCTTTCTCCTGCTGATAAACTGGTAGTAGGACACATTAACCACTTACTGTTGACCAGGTGCCACATTTCTATCTAATATGGGTGTTCCGGTCACAATGTCATCACTGAGGATCATGGGAAACATAGTACTGCAAAGTCTATTGAGAGGAAAGTGATTGAGAATGAGACAAGTTGAAGTGTATGGATAGATATCAGAGAGTGATGAGAATGTAAGTATATTGATATACATTTGTGAATATTTAGAATTAGAATTTTATAGATATCGGATAAAGGTTAACTTCTTGTCTGGGAGTTACATCGGAGAGAGCATGAGAAATATATATAGTTGTATTTTCACTGTTCACGCCAATTAGGCTACCCTTGGATAACAAGCTGTGTTGTGAGTATTGTTGACTTTTATAATCCCGCTGCACGGATTGTGGGGTTTGAAATGTTTTATAATATTGTGAATACTGACTAAATTGTGTTAAATAACAAAGAGTTTTAATGAGGATTTTAAATGATCTATTGATTAAGATGTGGTGTAGATATGTTTGGTTACATTATATAAGACCCTTTGAGTGCCGTGGGGTATGTGGCGCAGTATGAGGCACTATGTTCCGTGTACCCACGACACTGGAAGCTCTAAATTTGGTTCAATTTTAATTGAATGATAGTCACTATAGAAAAGAATTAGAAATAGATTGATAAAGTGACTGAGATATTATTTTTATATGAAATTAGTATATGATCCATTAGTAGGCAGACTGTGGTATTGGTTTAATATTCATGATCCAGTCAAGTGAGTGGGAGGAGTATATATGTTTCAGGTGCTGTAGGTAGGTTGTTTGTTTTAGATTTTCAGATAGTAGGTACACTGCATTTGAAGAAGTAGCTAGGGAGCTACAAAAAGTTATGCAAAACCAATCTTTTGGTTTTTAATTTAGCATTTGAGATTCTGTTGCTTTTTTGTTGTAACATTTATTGTTAACCAAGATTTAACATAGTAAACATCTTTTTCAACGCCGAATACAGCACTGCTTTTTTGGATTCTTCCCTCCCAGGAGATTACCCGAGCAGAGGCTGGTGTATATCCCTGCATACAAATTGGGTTGCTTATGGGTATAGGCCCTTGAGCAACAACTGTATTTGTATTATTTCTATACTTATATGTGATGGTTATGTTGGGATACCGGGCACTACTGGGCACCCTCTCGCTCTTTTCTTTTTTCCATGTACTGACTACCTTCTGGGTTGAAGTGAGGAGCAGCCCTGAGTCCTGCAAATAATTCCCTGTGATCAGCACTGCTTTCCGGGGACAGTGTTTAAAGATCTTCCCCTAAGCATTCAAGTCAATGGACATGTAGATGTTGCTCTGACCACTCCTTTAGTGAGTATATTTCCTATTATGGTGCAGGGTTGTGAACATATTTCCCTGTAAGACGTTATTGCACCAGAAGCACCTTCTTTTCTCTTTTTCTACAGAGTATTTTAACACACCTGAAAACCTCTAGGGTTTATTCAGCATATATGTGGAAAGTAATGATTTGCTATCATTCCATAGGCTATGTGGAAAGTTAATAGCAACAATATGTTGGTGTTTACTAAACAGTTATGTTAGCCATGCAGTTATTTGCAAAAAATAAGTTATGTTTTCAATGATGACTAGAGCCCCACAATCTTTGCAGGTAATATGTGAGAAATGTGATTATTAAAGCATCCATTCATGTTAGGATGTGTGTGATGACAGTAAATAAGTCTTTATTCAAGCAATTTGTGTGCACCTTTCTTCAGCCTCATGTCTCTGTAAAGTGTCCCCATGAATTTAAATCGGATTACATGTCTAGTTAAGAATGGACATCTGTGAAAACTTATCTTACTAGGTATGGAACATCTTACTTAAGTACGCAGCATTGCAAATGAGCATGCCTAGGAAAATAAGTGCTAAATGCCTCCAACAAAATGTCATACCTCCCACCGTTCAGGTTTTTCAAAGAGCGAACGTCTACGTAATTAGTACTCCTCATCTTGCACAGTGCATTGGTTTGCACAGAACGCTTGCCTTAAAAGGCTCACTGGTGGTGGACTCCCTCCCATAGTCCCTTTACTCCAACCAAGCCTGCTTAGCTTCAAAAGCAACCTCAAATGAGATGAAGCAGGGCAAATATTCTCTCTTAGCCTTTTTTGATTTAGGATGGGGCTGTGTAATTCCCCATTTAGGTGGGCTCCTATCTCTGGCCTTGTTGGTGTGAACCACAGTGCAAAATGTTGGAGGACAAACAAGCAAGAAAGCGCAAAAAGAAAAAATAAACACAGCTTTTAGAATCTAACATAGCCAAGCGCACATATATTAAAAACTCACAGGATATAAGGTATTATCAAGCCTCTCTCCCTCCCGGTTCCCCGTGCCTCAAGACCGTGCAGCCACAGCGTCTGGTTTTCAGATATAACTTCCCTTTCTCAGTACGGCCCGATCCTGGTGGATACTATATTTTGCATTCCATGTGATGTTGATACTAATGTATCCTTTCTGCGACCGCTATAGTTTTTCAAGCGGCTCAGGTAACGGGCTCACGGAGCGGGGCTATTGTTCTTTCGAACTTCTTCAAACTTTCCAGATGGGGACTTTCTTCACAGGAGGCGTGACAAAGACCAAGTCCAATACCTTCCTTCCTGACTCTTCCCCACGCGTATCATGGACTTTTACCGTCCACTTCCTCAGGGTGTTACAGGACCTGGATCTACTATAGGATGACTTGTACTATCAACCTTTATCCTCTCTTTTCTGCTTGGCTTGTCTGAACAGGACTTATATAAGTGACTGAAGAGTATTCCAATTTCTCCAGTTTTCAGAGTGCACAGATCCTGTGAGCATGTTCCTCTCAATCTGCATAGCAGCCACATTTTCATTTGTTAGATCTGCACCCTGCTGTTCCATTCCTAGGTATCCTTTTGAAATATCGCATACTTGTGTGCAACATTTCAACTAATTTAATTAATTCACCACGTCGCCAGGATCAAAATGGTGACATGACAGTCTTGCACTGCATGACAGCGCAAGATTTCATGCCGCCTACCTAATGGTCGCACATGGAGGTGCTCCAGCTAAAAGTAGCTGGAGTATCTCCATGTGTTGCACAACCTGACCTGCAATGCTGTGTGTTGCTGGCTGGCTACTTACTGTATAGACTCTGAGGTGCTGGTTTATTATTCTCACCCACTGCAAAGGGCTCAAATATACTGATCATATACTCCAGCATCAGGCTTCCATGCTTCCCAGCAGCTGGAGTGCCTCCGTCTGCTTGCCGTTCAATGTTATTTAACGGAAACTGAAGTAATGCTGCATGGCTCTCCTCTCCTATACAAATATGAAGGCTGCAATGTTTCACAAGGCAACATGAGACCCACACGCTTTTATGCAGCGCAAGATTATCAAGTCGCCATTTTCAACACAGCGACATGTTTAATGCAGCTGAAAGCCGCACAGTATTTCACACGCGCTATTTCAAAAGTGAACCCCATTCCTCTCCCCCTACTCTCCAGAGGATTACTTTCTAGACTTTGCTAAATTTTACTTCATTTTAGTAAGTAAGTGTTTTGGGTTTGTGGTGCCTTTTAAGCAACAGGCATGCACAGCAGTCATTTTGGATGGGATACAAACATTACCCAGTGCAGCAGAAATCACAATCTTAGATTCAGCTGGGATAAACAGGGATATTCTTCTACCCATTCTTACTACAAATAGTGATGCCCCTAGGTGACGATTGCTCTCAAGTTGTAACGTTCAACTGTGTCACTTTATATTGGAGGAAAAACAGAATTGCAGTTCTCATAAGGCCTGGCTTCCTGTGCTTTAGGAAGTAGGAAGGGGATGTCCTATTCTTACACTGTAGAAACAGAACAAATGGGAAAAGAAACAGGGCGGCCCTGTGTATATCAATATGGTACAATTTACCACCACCAGACACCCTAAAGTGCGCGCTCACAATGTAATTTGTGTCAGAAACGGTGTATACCGAACCGACTATAAAGGCATTTGGAGAAATTAAACCATCCCCAGGAACAGCATAACTCTTCAGGCAGCTCTCTAGAAAACACGCTTCCCCCAGTGGTATAGTAGCAGAAAAACCTCAGAAACAATAAGAAAGCGCCATATGGTGTAGTATGTACATGTAGAATTCTAATTCTATCAATAAAATAACACTCACATAAGTATTGGTCAGGGTACTGATATAGGACTCCACTGACAATAAAGCATTTGGAGAGGTTACACCTGTCTCCGTTCAGGTTACTCACGGAATCTTCCGAGCAGATCCCTGGATAATCAATTTGTGATAGGCGTGGTATTCAGTTGTAAAAAATATATTTATTAAAACATATAAAAGAACGGGCTTAATACGCTAATGCGCTTCGTGGTTATAACACCGCTTTTTCAAAGCTTGACACGCCAGAATATACATTCGAATATACAAAAGAAACCGCCGCCATAAACAATCAACATTTAAATACCTATGCAATTCGGGTGATAGGTGGACGTGACCGAACTTTTCCTCAAAAGTCATTATTAGTCATCATTCATCGTGAGGATGACGGGAAAAGATGCCCGAAAAGAAATTTTTTGGCTTACGACTCGACATACTCATGTATGCTAATCTCCAAATACGTCTGCTGTTATCTCCCCAGACGTCAGTACTAATGGGCAAATCTTCATGAAAAAAATGCCCAAAAAATGTATATAGAACTACCCTATGCGCATGAAAGAAGACATAAATACATCCAGATCTCAAAAATCGTATATAATCATCCAACTTAGGATTCATAATAACGCCTTCTTCCTTGCTCACATGCAGCTCAAGATTCGGCAAATGAACGAAAAAAATGGATAAAAATCTAATAGGGCAAAAGGTCACCTCAACCTCATCGACCATAGTTCACAATTATAATCAAGTTTAGATGTCCACATCAAATATGTACAATCCAATAACAGTCCCATAGCTATTAATGTTATTATGAATAACAAACAATATACAAAAAAAAAAAAATAAAAAAAAAAATATATATATATATATATATATATATATATATATATATATATAAATTAACACAATGTCAATCCATATAATATGCTAATACAGTTAACCCAATCCAACTCAAATGGGAATGACTAGAAGGTGGATATAATGTGGATGTGGCTATGATAATCATACATAGCGTTAATTAGGTTTTAAACTAGTGTTTGTGACAGGGTGGGTTAAATGTAAATCAAATACAACATAACCAATAATCTATAAAAAAATAAAGGAAAATATCATCCAATCAGAGAAATCTAACAGAAAATTGAAAAAGAAAAAAAAAATATATGGAATATGTAAAAGTACTTAAAAAAAATAATATAAACTAAAAAAATTATAAAAACTAAAAAAATTATATGAAAATAGTGTGATAGTGTGCGTGATGAAATATTGTCCTACACACACACACACACACACACACACAGATACTCTAACACCAAATGCTCTCACCTGCACCACTCATATGGATTACTCTTGCTCCCCACCCTACATTGCCTCCCCTGGTGTCCTGCATGCGGTGTCTTCTCGCATACTAGGTGCACTGTGCAAGGCTTGATATGTTGGATGCAGGGGAGGACTGACAGGACGCAGGGCCCCTGGTCCAAAAAGAGGTCTGGACCCCCTGCAGAAATCTCCACATTGTCCCTTCATCTCCACAATGCCCCATTCATCTCTACAATGCCCCTTCCACAATGCCCCCTTCATCTCCACAATGCACCTTCTACAATGCCCCCATCTCCACAATGCCCCTTCATCTCCACAATGCCCCTTTCTCCACATTGCCCCTTCATCTCCACAATGCCCCCTTCATCTCCACATTGCCCCTTCATCTCCTCAATGCCCCTTCCACAGTGCCCCCTTCATCTCCACAATGCCCCTTCCACAATGCCCCCTTCATCTCCACAATGCACCTTCCACAATGCCCCCATCTCCACATTGCCCGTTCATCTCCAAAATGCCCCCTTCATCTCCACAATGCCCCTTTCTCCACAATGCCCCCTTCATCTCCACATTGCCCCTTCATCTCCTCAATGCCCCTTCCACAGTGCCCCCTTCATCTCCACAATGCCCCTTCCACAATGCCCCCTTCATCTCCACAATGCACCTTCCACAATGCCCCCATCTCCACATAGCCCGTTCATCTCCACAATGCCCCTTCCACAATGCCCCCTTCATCTCCACAATGCCTCCATCTCCGCATCGCCCCTTCCACCATGCCCCTTCATCTCCACACTGCCCCTACCTGCAGTCCCTGGTGGTCTAACGGCGTGGCTTAACACTGTGCGAAGTCCCCCGCGCCTCTAGTAATGCAGAGGCTGGGAGATGATGTAATCTCCCAGCGCTCTGTATTACTAGAACGGCGTGCCAGCGGCCGTTGTTGGAGAGCTGCTGAGCAGCGCTGGGAGCGGCAGCGGGCCCCCTTCGGTCACGGGCCCTCGGTCCGTGACCGAATGCCCGTATGGTCAGTCCGCCCCTGGTTTGATGCTACCTGTACAGCATGGGCCTTGATGGGTGGTGGCTGTAGCACGCCCGGTTTGCTTATGCTGAGTGCAGGGTAGGAAAGTTTTTCTCTCTCCTCACTGCGGCTGTCTTCTCCTCTCCCTGACAGACACTGCAATGCTGTAGCTGGGACACACTCTGCATTGCCTCCCGTCTATCGTGCCCATGCTCTCATAACTTTTGAACATGTTGCAACTTGCCCACAGTTTGCCCTCCGCAGAGCAGCCGCTTGGAGGGCAGCAGTGTGGAGAGTGCACCGATCAACCTATGTGTACTCTGGAGGCACAGGGGTGTGGGACAGAGCAGGAGCATCCAGAGGTCTGCAGCATTGTTGTGTTCCTCAGGGAGAGAAGGACACAGCCACATGCTTTATCTGTATTACTAAAATGACAAGGCAACTTAAGGTGCAGGCAGATGTGGTTGCATAATTGAAGAGCGGGGAGGCAGCTGCAGCATCAGAGCCTGGATTATGTAGGGCTGAACTGCGGGACAGTATCCTGCCACTGTGGAAGGTATAGAACCCACAATTGACTATTGTTCATTGAGTATCTGCAAATGGAGGTAAAAGTTATTTGTGCTGAGTTGGAACGCGGGGAAGCGGAGTATAACCTTTTGAGCGGCAAAAGTGTATGCAACACATTGCCTTGCAATTCATTGCCTACCTCTCTGCCAATGAAACCTAATATCTCACTAACTCTGCTTCTCCGCATTCTGATTTTTTGAGTGCCAGAGGGGTACGCAACACATTGCTTTGCAATGCATTACATACCCCTCTGGCACTCAAAGGGTTATCTCAGCACAAACTTTCACCTCCACCTGCAACCAGGCCCGCTGTGTCTCTCCAGGATTCTGCAGTCCTATATATGTATGTCACACATCTAACACTAAATACATTGATGTGTTAACCCTTTGAATGACAGAATACATAACTAATTGAAAACCAATGCAGAATCCTAAACTAACTTGCACCCATTCTAGAGGCTTGAGAGCCCTCTATGCAGCTCATGGAGTACATGTATTTGCCTGTCACTGCATTCCAGCCGGACAACAAGAGCAGCCAGTCTGTGCCTCTTCAGATGTTGTTAAACTACAATTTCAATCATGGGACTTGATGGGTGTTGTATTGTAACAGGTAAAAAAAAGATATCAGTGAATGTCAGACTCAGAAAAAGAAACATATTCACACACACACATACATACATACGCAAACATACATACATTCATACACATAAGCACACACACACACACACATTTACGTATACACATATACGCAAGCACATACACACACACATATATATACACATACGCATACCTGGGAACTTTCAATTGTTCTCTCCCTGGAGGGGAGTCCTCTGGTGCAGTAGGGGGTGTGAAAAATGACACGAATTGCATCAAAAAGGGGTGGGGCTTAATGCAAGTTGAGGGGTCAGGGCTCAAAAGTGTGAAAAAACTATTCAAAGAAGGTTGGGGGAAGGAGGAACACACGGGGAAAGAGCAGAAGTGGGTAGAGTTTCAATATTATCTCCCCACATCCGTAGGAATCAGCCTCTGCCCTGGAGACCCGGTAAAGCATTGTCAAAGCTGGAGTCTCCAGGGCAAATCCGGAGAGTTCCCAGGTATGCACATACGTGCACATTTACACACACACACACACACACACACACACATACATTCTGGAGGTAACCAACTGCATCACAGAGGTTAAATAAACATGTTCATGGATTTTAACCCCTTGAATACTAGAGAGATCTGCAGTGCATTGCTTTACAATGTGTTCTATACCTTTGTATTGGTTAGAATTCACATTGAAACATTTTGGGAATTTATTTCCCTCCTTTTGTGCAGTTGCTTTGCTCCAGAATTGCACCAGTTTACCTTTATACACTAGTAAAAGGAGCACAGTGTTGCAGCACTGAAATTGTTAAGTGTTTGACCAGCACCCAACACATCAAGCCTGGCACAGTGCAGCCAGCACACAGGAAAACTCCACATGCAGGACACTACAGTATGGAGCAGGTGTAATCTATAGGAGAGGTGCAGGTGAGGGCATTTGGTGTGGGAGTGTGCGTGTGTGTGTCGGCCATTTTTTTTTCTCAACAGCCGGAACTTGAGGGAGGGATAACTCCTTTGGCCCCTGCCACTCCTGTCAAAATCATGCCCCCCTGCATCTCTTGGAAAGGCAGTATGGAAGAAGACATGAATATCTCCTCCTTACTGCTGGTGTGTTTATCTGCCCAGGGGTGTGTGTAGTGGAGAGGGAGAATCTGGCACCCTGCCAGACTTCTCCTTTTATGAATACAGATATATATATACTAGCAAAAAATGTTGTTTGTGGGGATTAAGTCCTTTCAGTATTTGAGGGGTTTAGGGTACGTTGCTGTAGTGAAAGGTTTCAGAGCCAAAGAGGTATCAATGCTGTGGAATGTGTTGGATACCTGTTTGGCACTGAAGTGTCGAAGACGTATGCAACACATTTCACTGCATGGATACGTGTCTGCATGTCAAACACTTAACCATTTCAGTGCTGCAAACGTTCATAAACCATTCTCAATCAATGTTTTCAATACCTTTCAAACTCTGAACTGAGTCAATCTCCATGGGCAACAATGTGCTCCTTTTGCTATTATTTTGTATAATAAGTAAATGTTTTTTTACATATTTTATGTTTGTATATCTGCTGCCATTTGCATCAATAAAGGATATATACTTGATTTTATTAGATGTCATTATGATTCTTCCCCAATACCTATCACATTTATAACTCGTGTAGATGCACCCAATCTTTAGATATTGTATATCAAATGTATTCTTCTCTATGTGGGTAAGAGTTTTTGATGTAGCTGACCTGCTTCTTTTTTTTTTTTTTTTTTATTCTTTTTTGTGGATATTTTACATTTCGGTTTTCTATCCCCTACACACAATTTTCTTATTTTATAAACCAGCCTCCTGTGTGGCACTATATCAAATAAGTCTGCAAAATCTAGATGTATATCTCTGCTTTACCATTAGCTACGTTACTACTTACTTCTTCATAGAAGCTCAAAAGATTTATTTGGCAAGATCTATTCCTCAAAACCATAATGATTCCTGCTAATCTTATTTGCCGCAGTACAACCCTTATTATCCCTTTCAGCAGTTTTCACACTACCGAGGTCACAGGTCTATAATTCCCAGGTTCTATTTTAGTTTCCTTCTTAAAGGGATAGTAATACTTAAGTATTTTCTAATCCTTATAGTAAAGTACTACTAAAAAAAACCATATTGCCCCCAGTATCATCTCAAACTTTTATGGTTTGAGAGATGAACGCTTCTAAAGTTGCCCTCTCCCTTCCCCGAAGTCAGCTTTGTAGCTGACTGAAGGGAAATCCGGTCATAGATCATCAGGCAGCTCTGCAGCAGAGCCGCGATCGCATTAACTTAAAAAAAAAAACTTTCACTAAAACGGTCTTCTACGTGTGCTTGCAAACCAAGCACACGTAGAAGACAATTTCAGTGAAAGTTTTCTTTTTTAGTAACATGATCAGGCTGTGCTTGAGAGCCTGCCTGAAAGTCATATGACTCTCTTCCCTGCAGTCAGCTAGAATGCTGACTACAGGGAAGGGAGAGGGCAACTTTAGAAGCGTTCATCTCTCAAACCATAAAGGTTTGAGAGATGACACTGGGGGCAATACATTTTTTTTAGGAGGGCTTTACTTTAGGGATTAGTAATACTTAAGTATTACTGTCCCTTTAAGTAAAGGTACCACATTTGCTTTACACCAGTCTTGTGGCACTGAGCCTATGGTGAGAGAGACTATAAAGATTAGAAAATGTGGTCTTGCTAAGACTGCACTGTGTTAAAGAAGAACCCTTGGATGTATACCATCAGGACCAGGTGCTTTGTCAGTCTTAATTTTGTCCAGTGTTCCTTGAACTCTTCTTGTGTTAACCCAGTATCTAATAATGGTATAGTTTTATTTATTTGTTGAGGCTCATCTACCATTTCTTGTTCCTTGGTATATACCAATGAAAAGAAAATATTCAGAACATCAGCCTTCTACTTATCCTCCATAATCTACCCACATATATTTGTTCTGTGGAAGCCCTCAAACTTTTTGGCTGATTCTGATGCTACTGCACTTGGTGGCACTAATCCCTGTTTGTAACTAAATAGTTCTTGACTTTATGGTGGGAAATAGCTGGGCCTAGCTTCTCTGGCGGTGCCTCATCTAAGATGGGTGACATTATTGCCCAATACTCCATTTCAGTACATAATAAATTAATCACATTACTGAACACAGAATATCATATACTAGACAACAATAAGTAACAAATGAAGAGATACAAAAATTATAATAGCATCAACAAAATTGATAAATTGTTCAAAACATGTTTTTGTGTAGGGATCCCTTTGCTTATGGTCATCCAGTGTTCCAACTGAGAATTTAATTCCTTCAAAGTGTTGTGTATAGATGCAGTTTGGGTCCATGTATATCCACCACTCTTGAAGAGGCGAAACTGTGAATGCCGCTGACCGTGAAATTGTCTTTAAGGTCTTAGCAGACACCCAGCTGTTGGAGGATTTCGTCTGAGTTTCCATCCTGGCTGGGAAAGATGAGTCACACGCGCTATGATATTTAGTAGGAGGTGGAACCTATCTGACTTGTTCTCAGGTTCAAAGTTAATCACCCCTTCACTCCTAGTGAAGGTCACCCCCCCACTACAGATTGCTTATACTCTCCTGTGTATATCGGGAACCTAGTTCCAATGCTGGGATTCTTCACCAGTTGTAGCACTTACTGCCTAGATAACAAACTACGACAGAACTGTAACTCTTATCTACAACTAAGTATCTAACTAAAACTATCTCCCTGTTAGGACCCCTATGCTAATGATCTATACCTGTCTGTCTAACACATTATGGTTGTTCAGCCACCTCAGGCCTATTAGCCATTCATTCTAATATGGTTTTACAGCCACTTATCAAATACAATGCCTTTGAATCTAGATGTTAGTTATACAGTTTTCAGATCTCTCCCAGGCACCAACTATATTCTTCCTCCTAAAAAAAACCCTGCACCCTCCATGGGCATGAAAACATACCAGGGGGGTTATGCACTAAGGTGTGATAAAGAGGTGATAAAGTGGAGATTACTTCACCAGTGATATCAGTTCTCCAGTTCTTACGTTATTCTACTGAGCCTATACACTAAGATCCCCAAAGTTGGAAAAAGTGCATTGGCTCCATATAATAACATAGGACTTGGATAAGTGATGTCACTGACAAAGTTCTCTCTGCTTTATCACCTCTTTATCAAGCCTAAGTGCATAACCCCAAACATATCTTACTCCACCAATGCCAAACAAGACAAATTAGCTTCAATGAATAGACTTCTGACAGAACTCAATACCTGTGAAATGACCCATAAATCTAAATTTCTAATTTACATAAAGCTTTTCTGGCTAGGGAAGCCTTTAACAAACTCAAGACAGATGAGATATCTAAACAAATGAGATGTACTCAACACATTTTCTACTCTCCTTTATACACTTTTCCTGTACTAGCAAGTGTATGTTATGTCTAAGAAACCCCTTTTATAAAGATAAATTTAGAAAGAAAAATATACTGTCCTCACACATTTGGATTTTTTATCATAGATGCCCCTTCCTCAGAAATGTTAAAGCCAGGGACAGCTGGACCCAGGAACAGAAGAGCCAAATCCTGGCATTGTCCCTGGAAATCTGGGACAGTTGACAGATGTGTAATCCATGTCCAACATACCTGAGTTGAAGCAGGCATACCTTTAACCGTGCAATAGTAAGGGTTATTTATGTAATTATTTTAGAACAATAGAAGCGTAATGCAGAATCTGCTTGATATTTTTCTAGGAATAATAGTTTCAAAGGATAATGATCAGCTCATTTTGAAAAGGCTACTATAAACAGTTGTAAAACTAAGCAATTGCTTAAGGTCCCATAATTTTGGAGAGGCACAAAGCACTGACAAGTAACTTTTGTGTATGCAATGGAAGGGAAAAATAAAAAATAGGGAAGAGTAGTATACGATTAGTAGCACATGATGAAGAGACTGATGAGTGCATTTTGCAACTCCCTGGTCCCAAAAGACTCAATATGAATGGCACATAAAATGGGAATTTTTCTTACCTGTCAATTCCTTTTTCTTTGGGTCTCCGTAGGTAGCATACCAAGAGAGATAGCCCCTCCTCCCTAGTTAGGACAGGTAAAATTATAAAAGGGACTTCCCTCCCACACCATCCCCAGTGTTGAACAAAGCTGACCAGAGACCACCAAATGAAATGCTCAAAAAATTTATTGCAGAACAAACAGGTCTTCATCAAGGGAGGGAAATCCGTGTGCTTCCTATAGAGACCCAGCGGAAAAGGAATTGACAGGTAAGAAAAATTCCTGTTTTCCATCTGGGTCTCCTTGGTAGCACACCAAGAGAGAACACAAAGCTAATCAGCAATAAGGGGGGGGATCATGGACCGTTTCTAGCACTTTATATCAAAATGATGAGTCTTTCTCAGCTTGCAGTTCCAGTGGATAATGTCTTACAAAGGTGTGGATATTCCGCCAGGTCGCAGCCCTACCAATCTGTTCCACTAATGCTTGTGCTTATCCTGCCCAGGAAGCCAATACTGACCTAGTAGAATGAGCTTTGATGCCAGGAGGAGGATCTGTGTTGCTTGCTTTATATGATTCCTCAATTGCGGTTCGTAGCCACCTAGATTTCAATGCTTTTTTACCTTTAGATTTGCCAAAAAAAATGTACGAAAAGTGATGATGAGTTTCTGAATTCTTTTGTTCTCTGTATATAGCACATCAAGCACCTCTTGACATCCAAACAATGAAGTAGTCTCTTCCTCAGACTGAGGTTCAGGAAATAGCACAGGAAGACATAGCCCCTGGGATCTATGGAAATCTGAGGAAACCTTAGGAAGAAATTTTGGAGGGATCCTAAGACCCACAGATTTAGGTCTAAATATTAGAATAGGCTCTACAATAGACAAGGCCTGAAGCTCTCCTACTCTTCTGGCTGAGGAAAGAGCTACCAGAAGAGCTGTCTTGAGTGATAGCATTCGTAGTGACACTGTTCCAGAGGTTCAAAGGGAGATGGCAGCAAATGCTTTCGAGACTAGATTTAGATCCCACGGAGCCACACATGGAATGGACCAAGGCCTTAAACGTGATGCAGATTTGAGGAATCATCGTACCATGGGTAGGTTGGCCAGAGGCTGTCATAGAAAACTACTTAGGGCAGCTATTTGTACTCGAAGAGTACTAGGACTCAGACCTTTAGAGAAACCATATGATAAGAATTCCAGGATAGCAGGAACTGACTGTTTCAGTGGATCAACTGCATGCTTACTGGCCCAGAAGGAAAATTTTGCTCATGTACTATTATATACTGAAGTTGTACTGTCTTTCCTGGAACAAAGTAAAACTGAGACCACACCATCGGAAAGTCCTTGGTTGCTTAGTAGCTGGGATTCAGGAACCACGTGAACAGCTTCAAGTTCTCTACTTGCGGATAAAGAACTGGACCCTGAAATAGGAGATCCGTCATTACCGGGAGCATCATAGGTTCTTCTCGTGACATGGCTTTCAGAAGGATGAACCATGACCTCCTTGGCCAGTAAGGTGCTACAAAAATAACTGTGGTCTTCTCTTGATAGATCTTTTGCAAGGAAACTGGAATGAGTCTCAAGGGTGGAAAGAGATAAGCCAGTCGAAAGTCCTACGTCTGAACCAGAGCATCCACTGCTATTGAGTGATCCTGGGGAGACAAGGAGAAAAACAGGGGAACCTTCATATTTGTCCTCGATGGCATCAGGTCTATCTGTGGAATCCCCCATTTCTCTGTGATTGCTTGAAAGATCCTGGGGTGTAGAGACCATTCTTCTGGACAAATCATCCTCCGGCTCAGAAAATCTGCATGAACGTTGTTTCTCCCTGGGATGTGAACTGCTATCAGGGCCTTCAGGTTGAACTCTTCCCATTGAAGAATTCTTGAAGTAGGGAAGGACTCCGGGTACCTCCCTGCCTGGCAAGATAACAGACTACTGTCATGTTGTCTGAACAGATCTTCACAGCTTTTCCTTTGAGTAATGCAGATGCTATTCTTAAGGCTCTCCAAACTGCCAGAAGCTCTAGGTGATTTCAGTGAAGGTTCTTTTCAGAAGGAGACCAGAGACCTTGAAACGAGTGAGACTCCAGGACTGCACCCCACCCCGTCTTGCTGGCATCAGTTGTGAGAATGCTCCATTCCAGAATCCTCTATGGTAGTCCCGCTGAAAGTCTCTGCCTGGACCACCACCGTAGGGAGCAGTGGACAGCTGGAGATATAGCTACGTCCTTGTCCCAAGATGATCTTATCAATTGTTGTAGGGGCCTCATGTGAAGTTTCACCCATGGAACTGCTTCTATTGCAGATTACAACATTCCCAGAACTGACAGCAGGTGTCTACGGGAAAAAAGTCTGGGTGATCTGAGGAGATACAATTGATCCAGAAACTTCAGAATTTGTTCATGCCTAGGAAACGCTTCCTTCTTTCTGGAAGAAGGAAGGACTTCTTGAGATTCAGTCTCCAACCGAGACTGGTCAGAGTTGTTGTTACCAGGGATAGATGTTGTTGTAGAAGAGAGGGAGATGGCACTTTGATTAGCCAGTCATCTAGGTAAAGGACATCCGCCATGTTCCGTTCCCTTAGGAAGGCCACCACTACTGCCATGATCTTGGTAAAGACATGTGGGGCTGAGGTCAGACCGAAGGGAAGAGCTGCAAACTGGTAATGCTTAGTTATCCCTCTGTCTCGGAGGGCTATTCTGAGGTACGTTTGGCAGCTGGAATGGATTGGGACATCCAGTCCCCTTGGTGAAGTATGTTGATAGTGAATCTGAGGTTTTCCATTTTGAATCGTTCTTGGTGAATAAATTAATTCAAAAACCTGAGGTTCACAACCAAGCGAAACCCTCTTGAACTCTTGAGACTAAAAAAAACTGAAGAATAAGTTCCCTTCTTTTGACAAGATAGGGGTACAGGAAGTGGAACCTTTTCTTGAACCAGATCTCTGATGACTTGGTGAAAAACCAGACATTTCAAAAGAGAACTGGGTATCCTTGTAGTGTGGAATTTCTCTGGAGGAAGAGAAATAAATGGGATCCTGTAGCCTTCTCTTATTATTCTTAAGACCTAAGAATCTGAGGTAATATTTTCCCATTGGTCCTGAAAAACATTCAGCCTTATTCCCAAAGGGATCCAAGGCCTGGTGTCAGAACAAGGGTTTTGGTTGTGCATCCTGGGAGGTTCTCTGGTGCTTTCCTCCTTTCGGGACATATGGTCTAGAGGCTGGTCTTTTGCCCTTAGAGGGTCTCTTCTGATCCCTGAAGGGACGAAAAAGTTTTCTGGGAAGAGAACCTCCTATCTTGAGGCAGACACTTCTTCTCTGAAAGGTTTTTGAGCAGAGCATGTAACTCCTTTCCAAAAAGGAAGTCACCTTCAAAGGGCATAGCACAGAGTTTATTCTTTGATGCTACATCTGAAACCCATTGTCTTAGCCAAAGGACTCTGGATCCTACTGAGAAAAGTGCTGTAGCTCTAGCGGCCATCCGCACATTTTCCATGGAGGCATCACAGAGAAAGTCTGTGGCCAAACGGAGCATAGAAGTAGATTTTAGAAGTTCTTCCCTGGGTACCTTGTTAACTAAGTCTTCCTCTAGTTGCATGATTCATAGTCGCAGTGCTGTAGAAACACACATGGATGCAACACTAGGATGAAAGGAGGTGGCATTAATCTCATAACACCTGCGAAGAGCAGTCTCTATCTTTCTATCCATATGGTCCTTAAATCCAGATCCATCCTCTGTCGGAACAGTGGTCTTTTTTGATAGGGACCTTAGGGACCTTATCCCAAAAGGATGAATCTTTTGGATCAAAGGGAAAAAGGCTCTTGAGCTTTCTAGGAAAAGAGAGACGCTTCTCAGGGTTTGCTCACTCCTACCTAATGAGATCAGCGACTGCAGTATGCAATGGAAAAAATGTATGTTTTTTCATGTACTCTAGGTAAAGATCGTCTGCTACTGACCTTGGACTCTCATCTTCCTTGATGTCAAGGGAAGTATGGATGCTCTTAAAGAGAGAGTCCACACATTCTTCTGGGAACAGATAAGAATCTTCCCTACCACCCTTGTCTGAATCCTCAGAGGAAGAATCAGAACCTGACACTTCCTGGGGTCTCTTCCCGGTGACAGAACCGGTTCTGGAAGCAGACTGGGCAGACGAATATGGCCTCTCCTCATCTGCCCTCACACTTTTCCAGGTTTCCTTTGCAACTGAAGAAAAAAGAGAAACCAAGGATGCCATATCAGTAGGCATACTGGCCTGAAGAAGCAGTGGTGACTGTGATACTGAAGGCGAGTTCACGTCTACCAAACAGGATGGGCATAATTTCTTCATATAACCCTCTTCCAAGGAAGCGTTGCAGAGGAGACAGGTGGGAGAAATTTGTAAATTCATCTACAAACATATAACAATAAAATAAGCAAAAAAAGTAAGCAAAACTATAATTGCACAAAAGCAGCAATAATAGCATAAATGCAGAAAGGATTTAAAGTATACCTAAAGAGGCACTTGATATCCACAAAGTGGTGCTAGGGCTTGTCTGGCTGAGAAACTGCTGCAGAGGAAAGACAGAGGCTGCCAGTCCACTTTAAATCTCCCTCCAACTCACAGCATTGGCAGAGAGGCTGCCACCATCTTCCAGACCTTACTTCCGGTCTGTGGAATGCACAAACCGGAAGTGCCATAGGTGACCATTATAATCATGCACTGCAAAGCGGAACTCTATAGGCAAGGAAGACAGGAGTGCCCCAGCAAGCACACAGCCACCGCTGCTGCTAAATATACAAATAACACCCAGCGGGGCATTACCATACCTGGGAACTTGGCAGCCCTGCCAGTGCGATAGGGGAGGGAAATTACGTGATTCACGTCATAAAGGGGGCAGGGCGGGACTACATTTTTTTTTTAAAAAGCAAAATATATGTTGAATGAGGGGAATGGGATGAACTTGGGCGAGATGGAGAACAACCCGGAGATTGAGAGACTGCCCCGGAGACCCGATAACTCACTGTGAAAGCTGGAGTCTCCGGGGCAAAACCAGAGAGTCCTCAGGTATGGGTATTACTTTTCTGGATGGGGATGGCCCAGGAGAGAAGCTCTCCCTCCAGAACAGCCTCTATAGCATTGTGTCTGTAGCCACAGAGAAGCCCAGCCAGACTCCTTTAAAATAATTAACAGTAACAGTACACTGATTAGACCCTTCCTAAGGAGGACAGGTAAAACACTGGGGATGGTGGGGGAGAGAGGTCCCTTTTATAATTTTACCTATCGTAACTAGGGAGGAGGGTCTATCTCTCTTTGTGTGCTACCAAAGAGACCCAGATGGAAATTGCAAGCTGGGCCGGCGCTACCATAAGGCAGCTTAGGCAGCCACCTTAGGGCGCCCCGCAGTGGAGGAGCGCCGAAACAGGCAAAACCTGGAGAGGTAAAAGAGGCTGAGCGCCAGCAGTCACAACCCGGGTTATCCGGGACTCAGTGGCGTCGCGCATGCTGGTAGTTTTCTTCATCTTTCTGGGCGCACCAAAGTAGCACCAAGAAAGATGAAGAAAACTACCAGCATCACGTCTGCGTCGCTGCGTGTCACATGGTCCCGTCCTAGCCGGCAGTGGCTGTCTTCAGAGGCAGAGGTGCAGGGAAGAGGAAACAGGGCTTCACCTGCTGCATCAACATGGCTCCAGGCTCCCTCTGAATCTCCTAAAGGCAAGGGGGAAATTGATACAAAGGGGGGGGATCTAGAGGTTGATAAAGAGGCAAAAATGGGGGGATCAGGAGGTGTGGGGGAGAGAGGCAAAATGGGGGGGGATCACGGGGTGTGGGGGAGAAAGTGGCAAAATGGAGGGATCAGGAGACAAGAGGGGGAGAAAGAGGCAAAATGGGGGAATCAGGAGACAAGAGGGGGAGAAAGAGGCAAAATGGGGGATAAAGATGGAATAGGAGGATCAAGAGGCAAGGGGGCAAAAGGGGGAGAAAGATGCTAGAGCGGGGATCAAGAGGGGGATAAAGACTCTTTTCTCTCCTTTTTTCTCTTCCATTCCATTCTTAACTCTTTCACCCTCTTGCCTCTTTATCTTTCTCCATCACTTTTTTATTTTTTGCACAGATATTCTTTAGATGTCACTGTCTAGTATACATGGACCTTTAACCCTTTGAATGCCAGAGAGCTTCACTAGGCACCAGCACCCCCTCCCCACCCAAATACAATGCAGTGTCCTTGGTGCCCTGCTGACTATTCCCTTCCTCCTCCATCCCAAAAATATTTACTAGAAGGAACTGCAGCTAGCATCTTTTCCTTCTTTCCCCACTCCACCCTTCTCAAAGAGTGCCAGGGCCATTTTTAGGGTAGGGCACAAGGGGCAGGGGATTGTGGCCGGTCCGAGGGAGGTGGGTGGAGTGGCAGGGGGGGGGGGGGCATCAAAATGCACCTTAGCCTGTGTAGACAAAAATCCTTGACCGGCCCTGATTGCAAGTCAAACATCATTGGCTCCACACTCTCGAATCTGCTCCACCCACATTACTTCTCTAGAGATTGGCTTTGGCCCTGTGAGTGCCAGAGAGGTGTGCAACACATGGCAAAGATATGCGTTGCACACCCCGCTGGCACGCAAAGGGTTAAAGGAATGAAATGACGTTTTCCTACCCCCATTCCACAGTATTCACCAACAGAGCATGCTTTAGAATCTCCTTTCTTGAGCACAGGGGGATCAATCCAAGATGGATGAGTTATTCTGACACAGATCTAAAGGTGCTAATAACAGATCCACCTGCTTGCATGTCAGGAAATCCCGAAAACCCCAAGTTACTAAAGCACCAATGGCCATGATAATGTTCACTGATTTATTCCTTGATATATTGTAGCACATATGTGTAATCTTACTGTTACTCTAACCCGCAGAGAGATACAGGTGTGTCCAACATATATTTGGACGCTGCTCTCAGGGCCGGATTTATAATAAGGCAGAGTAGGCATCTGCCTACAGGCGCACCCCACAGAGGGGCGCCTGTCATTGGGATAGTTTTGGTTTCTTTTTTACACTTTTTTTTTTTGGACTGTTTTTTTTTTTTACATTATTTTTTGTGCTTAACTTTTTTTTTATTATTTCATTTTACAATTAACCAGCCTTTTCCTTGGGGGGGGGGGGGATCGGGATGCTGCACCAGCCGACTCTGTGACACGGAACTCGAAAAGACAGGAGCTGGAGTCAGTGTCACGGTCGGACTGAGGCGCATTACATTAGTCTAGGGCTGCAACAACTAATCGATTAAATCGATAATGAGAATCGTTGTCAACGATTCTCATTATCGATTCGTTGTGCCGCGATTAGTTGTGCCGCCCAGCAGCCCCACAGCCGCCGGATACTGCTGTCTTCCTGCACTGATGACATCCGGAGCGCAACCACTCCAAATGCGGAGACGCCGCATGGAGCGTGCAGGTATTTTCTTCCTCTGTTCTGAGGCCAGTTTAAAACTGGCGCCCAGACAGAGGAAGAAAACCCCTTCACGCTCCATGCGGCGTCTCCGCGTTTGGAGTGGTTGCGCTCCGGATGTCATCAGTGCAGGAAAGTGAAAAAGAGGTACGGGGGAGAGATAGAGGCACAAGGGGGAGAGAAAGAGAGAAGTACATGGGGGAGCGAGGCACAAGGGGGAGAGAAAGAGAGAAGTACATGGGGGAGAGAGGCACAAGGGGGAGAGAAAGAGAGAAGTACATGGGGGAGAGAGGCACAAGGGGGGGAGAGAGAGAGAAGTACATGGGGGAGAGAGGCACAAGGGGGAGAGAAAGAGAGAAGTACATGGGGGAGAGAGGCACAAGGGGGGGAGAGAGAGAGAAGTACATGGGGGAGAGAGGCACAAGGGGGGGAGAGAGGCACAAGGGGGGGAGAGAGAGAGAAGTACATGGGGGAGAGAGGCACAAGGGGGAGAGAGAGAGAGAAGTACATGGGGGAGAGAGGCACAAGGGGGAGAGAGAGAGAAGTACATGGGGGAGAGAGGCACAAGGGGGAGAGAGAGAGAGAAGTACATGGGGGAGAGAGGCACAAGGGGGAGAGAGAGAGAAGTACATGGGGGAGAGAGGCACAAGGGGGAGAGAAAGAGAGAAGTACATGGGGGAGAGAGGCACAAGGGGGAGCGAAAGAGAGAAGTACATGGGGGAGAGAGGCACAAGGGGGAGAGAAAGAGAGAAGTACATGGGGGAGAGAGGCACAAGGGGGAGCGAAAGAGAGAAGTACATGGGGGAGAGAGGCACAAGGGGGAGAGAAAGAGAGAAGTACATGGGGAGAGAGGCACAAGGGGGAGCGAAAGAGAGAAGTACATGGGGGAGAGAGGCACAAGGGGGAGCGAAAGAGAGAAGTACATGGGGGAGAGAGGCACAAGGGGGAGCGAAAGAGAGAAGTACATGGGGGTGAAAGAGGCACAAGGGGGAGCGAAAGAGAGAAGTACATGGGGGTGAAAGAGGCACAAGGGGGAGCGAAAGAGAGAAGTACATGGGGGTGAAAGAGGCACAAGGGGGAGAGAAAGAGAGAAGTACATGGGGGTGAAAGAGGCACAAGGGGGAGAGAAAGAGAGAAGTACATGGGGGTGAAAGAGGCACAAGGGGGAGAGAAAGAGAGAAGTACATGGGGGTGAAAGGCACAAGGGGGAGAGAAAGAGAGAAGTACATGGGGGTGAAAGAGGCACAAGGGGGAGAGAAAGAGAGAAGTACATGGGGGTGAAAGAGGCACAAGGGGGAGAGAAAGAGAGAAGTACATGGGGTGAAAGAGGCACAAGGGGGAGAGAGAAGTACATGGGGGAGAAAGAGGTACATGGGGGAGAGAGGCACAAGGGGGGTAGAGAAGTACAAGGGGGGAGAAATAGAGGCACAAGGGGGGGAGAGAAGTACAAGGGGGGAGAAGTAGAGGCACAAGGGGGAGAGAGAGAAGTACAAGGGGGGAGAAAGAGGTGCATAGACCCCATAGTAAAATAATAACAATGACACATGTTAATGTGTTAAGTTTTTTATTCTGCTGTTTGTTTTTAACACTGTTCATTAAATCAGTTTAAATAATGAAAAATTAGCATTTTTTTTATCCGATTAATCGATTAATCGAAAACATAATCGGCCAACTAATCGATTATCAAAATAATCGTTAGTTGCAGCCCTACATTAGTCATTGTCCTCACTTCACTTGCTGGAAGTTCAGAACTGCCCCGCTTCCTACCACGCTCAGTGCAGCCTGCAGGGAGCGAGCCCACGACGAACACCAACTTCAACACAGCCGCTTCACACACAGACGGAGGAGCTACTCAGCTGCCTCCTCTGGCTCTGCCTGTACAGTCAGACTCTGTCTAGAAGCTGCACCTCCACCGAAGCCTGCACGGACCGTTTATTTAACCCCTGGCCAGGCCTTGAGGTAAGCCTGCGCCGGGTATGAGACACCCACTCTGGCTTCCTGCTGTTTTCAAGAGGTATAAGAGGCAGAGCGGGTATCCTTTTGAAACCTAACCTTATTCTTCACGTTTCCAATTGACATTACCCTTTTCTGCTTCAGAATCCCTGGGTCTGGCGTATAGACGCATGTTGGCTGGTGCATTTCTGGGGCAAACCAACTTCACAATGGGGGAAATAAAAAGTCCAAAAATTCCACTTGATTTAAATGGAGAGAGCTATACAACACATGCTGTGCCTCTATCATTCTAGGGTTAAATCACTGGGGTGTATTTCCTCCTATAATGCAGTTGGTTTGTCCTAGAATTACAGCAATTGTCTTTTACAGATCCTATGGCCCATATTTATAAAAGCAAATTGCAGTCATTCTAGAGTAATCCAAATGCACCACAGGGAACAAATAAACATTCCTGATAAGTTAAATTGGTCTTTTAACCAATTGGATGTTAGAGAGGTTCCAAAATGCTTTGTAATGCATTGGAGACCAATCTTGTATTCTAGGGGTTAAAAAGCTCTATTCAAGTGCATGAAAATTTAGGGCATGTTATTATATCCCCCATGGTCTTATATCCCCAATGGTATAGTTGGTTTACTCTGGGAATAACTCCAATTTGATTTTATAAATATGGGCCTTTATTCTTGGTGTTAACGCTTTGAGTGCCAGAAAGGTATCCAATGTATTACTTTGAAATGTATACTTCTCTGGCTCTCAAAGGGTTAAACTTAATCTCAGTGTTTCAAGTTGTGGTCAAAGTAGGTGTATACAGAAAGGGTGGAATAATGCCTTTCTATGGTCTTTTTTGTGACTGAATAAAAATATTTCAGTCAAAACTTTTTGAACTTTTTTTTTTTTTTTTTGGCGCGGGGGGGGGGGGGGGGGGGGGCGCTTCAGCTTTCTGTGCCTACAGGCTCCTGAGATGTAAATCCGGCCCTGGCTGCTCTGGCTCTCCAACTGTTAAATTCCTTTCAGTGCCGATTCGGTGCGAATCCATCTAGCACTCAAACGGTTAATAGAAGACTGCTGATTTCCTTGAGGGGCGTGGCTGACGTTTAAACCCAACTTGTTTTTACCTCTATAGAGACGTCCTGCTTCACACGCCCCCAATAATGTCCTTGTCATAAGCTTCCAATGGGAGTTCAGCGTGGTCACATCTTGTTCTGCCCTTGTCAATGTTTTCTAGCTGAACTTCGAATATATGGTATAGTCGTAAGCCGCATATATCGGCTGCCGCTGCACGTCAGGGACGCTGCCAAGGAAAAGTAATGTCTCTGCAGATAGCTGTTAAAATGAAGAGGTGCTTCAGCCTCTGTCTGCGTAAAAGGAATATCTGGAAGTTTTATTGCACAAAGACACAGGTATGGGGTCCGTACATGTTCCACGAACTTGGATTTGACTATTAAACGCAATGTGTCGCCACTGTTCACGGTGTTTGAGCTTGTATGTTCTCCAAATCTGTGGAGTATCTTAAACCTTAACCATGTGAGTGCCAGGGTGCGTTGCGTACCCCTCTGGCACTCAAGGGGTTAACTGTATAGTAGCAAGAGTGAACTGAGAGGGGGGGTTTCAAGGTTTTTTTTTACCCTATTGTATACTTTCTCCCAATTACATCAAAGACACCCCAAACTTCAGTACCCCCAGTAGTGATGTCTGGTCCTGTTGGGATTAAGGCTATGACATATCCATCCAACGTGCGGCCCGTGCGCGAAATGCGGCCCTCCGTACTCCACTGTGCGGCCCATCTGTTATTTTTCACACTTTTTTTACATAATTAGCCAGATTCCTTTTTTAATTGATTAACATTCAATTATATAGACAACTTTCTAGAGTGACGCTCCCTTTTTCAAGTCAGAAGTATACTTGCGTGTGCCAGAGAGGTATGCAACTCATTCTTGACTTGAAAAAGGGCGCATCGCCATACCTGGGAACTTGACAGGCAGGGCTACCTGGAAGACAGCACTGCCAGTGCCGACCCGGGAGTGAAATGACGCGATTTGCCTCATAAAAGGGGCACTGCTTAGTCGTGAGGGGGTGGGACAAAAAAAAAAAAGGGCAAAATATATGTTGAATGAGAGTAAGCGGGCGGGGAATGGGAGGAACCTGGGATGGAGAACAAGTGGCCCACCTGGAGATCGAGAGACTGCCACAGAGACCTGGTAATTCACTGTTTAATCCGGCGTCTCCGAGGCAAAACCGGAGAGTTCCCAGGTATGAGCATCAATCTTGAAAACTTACTTGTCTATATAATTGAATGTTAGTCCAATAAAAAGGTATTATTAAATACTGCAATACTCATTAATTTGGCCTCTACACCATTGGACTAACAAGGGTAACTTAAATTGGATGTATGTGTATATATAGTTCAGTATTCTCCTTAAAGGGATAGTAATACTTGTAACAAAGTGCATTTCCAAGTCTTCTTTATACTATTTGTCCCACGTAGCACCATATTTCAATACTAACAAGCCTGTAGATCAACTGTAATTGAATTTGAAAGGATCCCCTTCCTCCTGGATCACTCTGCCTCTCACGCCAGTCTAGATGGAGCGCGGCGAGGGACAATTGTCAGTAAACATAAGGAAAATCCTACCCTTCGTCAAGGGGGGAAAGGTTTTCTTTATACTCACTTAATGAAGATTGTCCCTCGCTGCGATCCATCTGGTCCCAGGACCGGATACCACAACTGATGGGAGGTGGCTAGAAGGGTCAGTAGGGAGATCCTTTCAATTGCAGGTGAACTACAAGCCTGTTAGTACTGAAATACAGCTCTACATGGTATAAATAGTATAAAGAAGACTTGAAGCTGCACTTTGTTACAAGTATTACTATCCCTTTAACTTGATCAATGACTAGTTCTAGACTTGTAACTGTACTTGCAAACGAGTAAAGCTAGTTAAACTCTTATTTTTGTACTTTTGTATTACTTTTATGGATTTCTGAACATGAGGCCCAATATTGAGAAAACTTGGACACCCATATGTTTAGGGGAGGGTATTCTGTTCAACTACACTACCCAGCATCCAAAGATGGATGTTGGGAGAGAATGGTGAGCATTTTAGTGGAACTTCATCTGGAAGGAGGTAGGTTGCTCATGTCTGGCTTATGTAATGGGTTCCAAGTAGAGAATTGCATAGAAAGAATACTAGGTATTATTATTCCATACCATGTCATTATTTTCGAGTCCATTCACTGAAAATCATGCCCCCCCACCACACCAAAGCATAGCAGATAACAATAGTGCAGTAGTTCTCTACCCTGTCTTGCTTCAAATACACCAATACTCTCTATGGAATTTTCAGGATACCGCTAACTTTTTAAAGGATATTTGTGAAGGGTGTAATGAAGGAGACAAATATGTACTTCTTAGGTGTCACAGTTAGACTAAAACAAGTAGTATATTGCATGTTTCCATAAATGTACATTTGAAATGCAACATTCTTATGTTTTTCAGAGTTTTCATAGGACAAAATGTGGCATCCCAAGCTGTTGTTCACAATAGAACAAAATTCCCAGGCACCCTGTTTGAGAACCACTGTAAATAGCATATGAGGGGACACCTGTTTCACTCCTAAACACAAACATTTAGGACCATATGCATGAAACACAATTCTGGGACACACTATCTGCAACATAGGAAACGCACAACAGTTGCCTTTGCGTTAACCCCCTTTGAGTGCCAGAGATGTAGCTAGAGCAGTGATTCTCAACCAGGGTGCCGTGGCACTTTAGTGTGCCACGAACATCAACTTAGGGTGCCCCATGTTTTCTATGAAAACTAACAAAAATGGACTTTTAAATAAAGATTTATAGAAATTGCTATGCACAATATATTTAGTTTTGTTATTGTGATTATAATATCTAATAATAACTGTATATTTATGTATTGTACCCTTCTTATGCCCTTTATAAAGTAAATTAAATATGTTTGGGGTGCCTCGAATGTTCTAGATTATGTGTTAGGGGTGCCCCGCACAAAAAAAGATTGAGAACCACTGATCTAGAGCACTGCAACACAATGTGTTTGATACCTCTCTGGAACTCAGAAGGATAAATCAAGCTTTTAACTCACTGAATGCTAGCTTTGTCTTCAACATTTTGCAGAACCATGTGAGACCACTCTAACATTCAGGTGATTAAAAGCCAGATTTAAAATTAACAGGAGCTTTATTTTTTCCCTGTGGTGCAGTTGGTTTGTCCCGGAATTACTACACTTTTGTCTGTGTGCATACAGAAGTTTGTATGGCGCACATTAGGTGCAAAGCATCTGTAGAATTCAAGGGGTTAATGTAGAGGAATAGACAACGGGAACTGAAAGCAAATATCCCTATCCCCAAACACAGCTACATACTTTATATCATTAGGGCCCTGTGGTTGGAATTACATTCATAATCATAAGCCCTGGGTAGAGCATGATGATGCAATTTACACATACATACTGGTCAGTGTAGTGGTAATGTCACCCAATGGTGTCACTTTAAGATACTGTGATCAGTTTTGCAAAATAATGTTGACCCACTGGGGTTTCCTTTGTTGTTCACACTGGACCTGTGATAATTCATCCTTTTTCTCAGGGCCTGTCCTGACTCACCCATATAGTTCTGTTTGGATACATTTCCCACACATGATTAGGTAAACAACATTAGACGAGGCACAGGAGAATTTGCCCTTGATATTGTGGGAGTGTGGATTGATACCTTCTCTGTGGTACATGCGTGCTCACGGGTTCCACATGTCCTTTGTAGATAGGGAAAGTACACAGTTCTGTTGCATTCTAAAGTGAGCTCTTCACCACCAATTGTTTCAGGTTGGGAGGCTGTTTATATGAGAGGAGCAGTATGAACGGCTTCAGGCGACATGCGTTGGGATGGATCCAGTTCCTGAGGGTGACATGTTCTCGTATCGTTATTTGGTATCAGCCTAGTAGCATTATCACATACTTAGCATTAGATCCTCTTTTTCTGTGCACTTGATTCAACAAAGTGCAGGATGGAAGTATATTTCAAAGGAGTAAAAATGTTAGGACAAGAGGACATAGTCTAAAACTAGAGGGACACAGGCTTAGATGTAATGTAAGAAAGTTTTACTTCTGAGAGGGTAGTAGATATAGCCTTCCAGCAGAAGTTAATACAGTGACAGAATTTAAGCATGCATGGGACAGGCATAAAGCTGTCCTTAATGTAAGAAAAAGACCAAGGACCAAAAAAGGTTTGAGGTTTTTACAGTAGGAAAATGGGCAGACTAGATTGGACAAATGGTTCTTATCTGCCCTCAAATTCTATGTTTCTATGTTTTTCAATTTATACTTTACATGGTATATTCGTTACCTTGATGGTGTTGATATTATGTGAGCACTATTGACTCTTTATTTGTTATTTTGCACTTTTAAGTCTTTGTTCTTCTTGAGGGTTTGTTTTTTCTATGCTATGGTTATGTTTTAATGTGACGATACAACTTTGTTACTCTAGTTGTGATTGACATATCTTAATATTTTTGAGATCATGCATGTGTATAGGCCTTATGTGTCGCCCCTCAGATGTATATTTTTAATTGTTTTTATTGAGTCATCTTTGTGTATATTTTCTAAATGTGTTTTTTGATATTGATATATACAATAAAGCTATATATATATTTTTTGTATTTAGGTTGTGTGCCTCGCTGGATGAGCTTGTTTTTGTGGGGAGCTTCTTTTTCCTCTCTGAAATTAGATGTCCATAATCTTGGCATTATATCATGACTGGTAACATTTCTCCTGAGATTTTTAAAATGTTGATCTTGGTCAGAAGTCTCAGAGCATATGCAGTTATACCTTATGGCCTGGCTGTAAACAATAGAGTTTTTTTGTGTGTCTGGGATGGAAACTATAATTTCATAGATAATTAGGCCTGTCTGTTGGTCTGCAGCACATAAATGTCTGGATGGAGTTGATATTGATTGTAGTGTCCAGAAAGTTATTTTATGTGGGTGAATGGCTGAGTTTGAGATTAAAGCGGAACTATTATGTTAAATACATTGCCCCCCAATATATTACTAAACTAGCGATATGCAAAGTCTTACTATCCTTAACCCCTTAACGACCGGGGAATGCGGACGTGAGTGAACAACCACGGAGCAATTTTTTTTATTATTATTGCTCCGTTGCGTTCTGGACTCCCCGAACGGCGTGCAGCCGCGGGGGGAGCCCGGAATTCGATGGCGGTCCTAGTACGTCATCGGTCGTTAAGTCAAATCGACCCTTGACGTACTATGACCGTCAAGGGTCGTTAAGGGGTTAAGCTCCATAAGTCTGCGTTATTCCAGTAAAAAAACATCTTTGGCAGCAATCAGAGGACAGACAGCGCAGACATCCTGAAGGAAATATACCTCTGAGTCTGCGCTGTCTGTCCCTTTCACTACCAGCATTGGTGGTGTTGTAAGTTGGTTACCTTAAGGTAACGGAAGTTCCTGATCACGCAGACGCCCAGAGCTTCTCTTGTAAGCGCTGTGCAGCCTGATGCCTGCCAAAGATTTTTTTTTTTTTTTTACTGGAATAACCTGAATTTATGGAGCTTAAGGATAGTAAGGCTTTGCTTATCACTAGTTTAGCAATATATTGGGGGGCAATGTATTTAATATAATGGTTCCCCTTTCATGTTGGGATGGAGGGCATTGTAATATTTGTGATATGCCAAAAGTTCATCTTTGCTGGCTGTGCAAATTATTAGGCTATCCTCTATGTAGCTGAGGTAGGCCAGAGGCTTTATTTGGCAAGTGGATAATAACTCCTCCTCCAACTTTGCCATGAGTAGGTTGGCATATTGAGATGCCATTGCCATTCTCTTGCATCCTAGATCCACTCAGCCAATAAAGGCATCATTTTTACTCTACTAGTCTCCTGCACTTTCTATTGCTAACACGGTACTACACTTTACCCAAAAGTCAAACTGGACAATACTCCATCATATGCAGATAGGAGAAAATGTTACCTTTACAGAATGGATTGAAATGTGTTTCTTTTTCCCCACTACCCTCAATGTAGTGAAAGCTCTTATTCAATGTCAGAATCTTTTGTTGCAAGAGAAGACAGCAGGCCTTATATGTAAATGCAAATTGGTGCAAACCAGTTCTACTGTGGAGGACAAATTAAAAAAAAAAAAATCCTAAATTTCTCATTTACTTAAAGAGGACCCCTTGAATGCTAGAGAAGTCTCAAATGCATTAAAACTGTTAAAAAACCCCCAACAACCTTTAAACGTAATAGGGATTTAATTTGTTCTCTATGGTGCAACTGCTTACTTAGTAATTGATACACATTGCTTTTATACTTATGGGCTAGTCAACACTATATGCAAATGAAGTGGAGCAGTGCTGGGGCAAACCAACTAACTGCACAGCAGAGGTTTTTTTGTCAGGTTAGTTGTCATTTAAATATTGATAAATGCCAGAAGCTTTAGCATGTACTGACATGGCCATTTATTTTGCCTAAGGATTTTAACATTATCTTGCTTTGTAAAATGGCTGAGTACAGTTTGTCATGTTTTTGTGAAGAGCTGAGCAGAGTTTGGTAATATCTTGGTTAATAGCCTAATTGTATGACAAGTCTAGCTAGCAATAGAAGAGAGCTTTTCACACATACATCAATTTTCTATGTTGAATGGGGAAGATGGACAAATACTGACTATGGCAGGTACGGGAGATAGTTGTTTAGTTACAGGAAAGGAGACTTGGAGGACGCAAGGGGTGCATTTATGTGTCAACAAAACATTCATCTCATAGTTAAAAACAGGTTCTAGAATCTCTATTGGTCAACAAGGAGCATTTGTGTTCCTGCTGAGCAAAGCAATGGTACTTAAGCTGCCAGGAAATTCTAAATTCAAACTTTGTAGGTCACTAAACCGCACTTTTTGGGCACAGTACTGTTGTGGCCTGTCCATTTTATGGTGGCGCTGTTACTTTTGCTATACAGACCATAGATGGCAAAATCAACAGCTCCCCAATAAAATTGACAAACCAGTGAAGTGCTGCACCTAATAAAAGTAAAGTTCTGTCTGTAATTGAATGCACACCTCCTAGAACCAGGAATATGCTTGTTTTTAATGCTATTTGTGAGATTATTATTATTTTTTTGTTCCTCAACAGGATTAGGCAACATGAGGCCCTCCAGGTGTTGAGGACTAAAATTCAATTATTCCAGGTTAGCCAGCTCTCAGCACGTGTGCTTCATTCAGAGGAGAACTGGGTGTCCCAGTGCTCGTCCGGGTGGCTGGTTCCCTCTGCCTTCTGCTTCTTGTGTCTGTGTATCTCAGAGGAGAACCGGGCGCCCTAGTGCTAGTTTTGTGCAGCCTGATCCCTCTGCATTCAGCCCCTCCATGGCTCCTGCCACATCTAGCTCCTACCTTCTGCTTCCAGCGGCAGTGTGCTGGCGCTCTTCTAGTGACGTAGCGTTCCGATTTTTAAAGGGACAGGCCCATTTAGTTCTCCACCTCCTGGGGTTTGGGGGAAACTACTTAAACTGCCTGGACACAACACCAGTGGCCCTTTCGTGGTGTTCCAGTGCAGTCTTGTTGAGTTTAGTGTCTGTGTATGATCCTTGCCCTGTTTATCAGTCTCTCCCGGTGTCCAGTGTTGTGGCTTGTCTGACTACCCTCTTGGTATTGGATCTTCGGCTCTGGCTGGCTACCCACTCTGGTACTGATTCTTGGCTTGGCTGACTGTCTGCTTGGTATTGATCATTGGCTCTGGCTGACTACCCACTCTGGTACTGATCCCTGGCTTGTCTGAACTACTGCCTGATACTGACTGTAGGCCTGAGTCAGTCTGATACTCCTTGTTGCGACCTATTCCATTGGAAACTTTCCTGGGTCCCAGCCCCAGTTGGTGCTATTGCACAGTTTCCTGTATTTGAGACTACTCAGAGGCAGTATCTTATTTCTGGTAGGAACTGCTTGCTTCCTGTTTAGATCTCTACTCTCTCCTAGTATCTGTGGTATTACATATTGAGTATCTACATTATTTAATAAGGGTGGTGTTTCAGATTACAGTACTGTCTCTTGCTCGTTCCTTGGATCTGTGACACCAGCTGAAATGAACAGTAAGAACAGTTGATTGTGAAAGCTAGTAAGGGCCACAGGCACCAACAAGGAATTGGAACAGTCCTGGGGGCAAGCAGCTATACCATAGGGGACAAAAATTCCCACTAATTTAAATGGAGCTTTCACCCCTTCAATGAAAGAGGTATCCAGTTCATTTGCAAAACAATGCATTGTTGACTTCTCTAACATTCAAGGGATTACAAATTCCATTATGAAAAATGGGAATTATTTTTCTGCTGTTGTGCTCATATACCCATGAATCAGAGGTGGCCAGCTTATGGACCTCCAGCTGTTGGTGACTTTAACTCCCATCATCTGTGGTTGGGCATGATGGGAATTGTAGTCCCCAACAGCCAGAGATCCACCTACTGACTTCTCCTGTGCTAAATGTTCAGTATAATCTGTATGTGTTTCATTTCCTAAGATGTGGTATCTTACTGTACATATCTATATATTTGTCTGCATATACATAAACCTTACAAATTGCTTGATACACTGTTGCTTGTCTCTTGACAGCTTATAGATGGCTTGAGAGCAGTAGTGGGAGAGACAAACATTTCTACTGCAATGGCTGTGCGGGAGCAACATGGGAGAGATGAATCCATGCACAGGTAGAACATCTCAGATCATTTCTTCCATAAGAAGTGCAATGATACAATGGGGTCTGATTCTCAAGACTCATTGCTTTATAAAACTTAAATATTTTCAAGAACACTGTAGTGCTGAATGTGTTTATTTTGTTGTTCACATAAGTGCCAGGATATAGTAATTTAACTGGTGCACAAGGAAACTATAATAACAAGGAGATGTACTTGAGTGTATCAAAGCAAAAATGGAGCAACTCTGTGGCAAAAAATATCGCACCAACTGTAGCAAAGAATAATCAAATTGATTTCTGCAGAACTGTTTGTTTTCTACATTGGGCAGTCATTTTTCCCTAAATTTGACCTTAATGGGAACAGTCAGTGGTCTGGTGAAAGGGCTTTAAAATTGAAGCTACCTGAAAGGGTTAGTAATGTTTCATAATGTCCTCTACGATTGTTCTTTATAGTTAAGACAACTGATCTCCGATATTGCCACTGTTAATATCTCTCTAGTTTGGCTGAAATTATATAATGAAGTTTACGCCTCCCGCCCCTTTTTCCTGGTGTCAGTCTTCTTTGCCTCAAATCTGAAAGAGGTTCGTGACAAGGGACAATTTTCAGTCAGTATTAGGGAAGACCTGCCCTCCTTTGTCAAGAAGGACAGGATTTTCCTTATACTGACAGAGCGAAGCTCGTCCCTTGTTGTGATCTGTCTGGTCCCATGACCTGATTTCAGGGGCAGGAGGTGTAAACATGCTGAAATTATATTATAACTAGAGAGAGCTTACCAGTGACAATATCGGAGTTCATAAGTATTAAAGCGGAACTACCACCCCTGTTAAACTTTGGCCCAAATAATTACCCCTCTGGCGGGTAGCTGCTCAATAGTGCTAGTCGCCAGAATTATTACCTGGTTATTGAGAATTCTATACTGCTCCTGGGATGATAGCCAGGAAACAGCGCAGACATATTTCCATAGTGACGGCTGCGTGCCTGTCCTGTCAATCCCTTTTGGTGCCGTACGGCTCCTAGCAATGCCTCCTAGAGCAGGCTGGGACTGACAGCGCATGTGCGCAGACGTCACTATGGAAAGATGCCTGCGCTGTTTCCTGGCTGTCAGTCTGAGATTAATGTACGTAAGGATACAAAGAATCCTAGTGTGGTGCAAGAATCATCTTCTGAAATTTCCTGAATCCCTGAGGTTACACACTAGTCCCAAATAGTATCATCTTAATGTATTGGAACCTTTCAATGCCCTGCAAAATAAGAATGTTACTGCTTAGATGTCAGTGAAGGAAATATTGAACGTACAAGTGCTGAACCTAAACTTTGAAATCTTCTTGTGCCTAATATGATTAAACCATTGTATATAATGGGGACAGTACAACAGTGCATATAAGAATTATAGAGTAAAGCTGCGTAGTTATTTAGCAGTGTTTTATTTGTCTCAATATCAACTTACGCACTACTAGCAATGGGATCTGAGCTATTTTAATAAAGTGTTAATACAGTGTTGTTTTTTGATTATTCAGTAATATTTTGTTAATAAAGTTATTTATTTTAATGTTTCTCTTGGTGTTCACCCTAAACATTTCTTTTCTACACCCTTTCCTTATGTACAATCATATGTTGAGATAGCACCCTAGGAAAACTTTCCATAGATTAGGAAAAGCTAGAAGTGTATTAGGATCCTGCATTTTTTGAGGAAACTATTACTCCCTATTACTGACATATAATAGGGTATTAGGGTATTACTTCCTATTCAGTTTGTTCCCCTCCTCCTGCACATTTTAGTTTTAGTATTTATTTTTAACCCTTTGATGCAAGGCGTTAATAGTTGATACCTAATGAGTGCTGCATAGAAAATAAACGAGAACTATACACGTTTGTTAAGCACACAGAAGCAGCTGGAGCGCCTCCGTGTACTGCAGATAATACTCCGTCCTCTTCCTTTCGCATGCTAGCCTATGCCTTCTGCTGGACAGAGTATTATCTGCAGCACACGGATGCGCTCCAGCTGCCTCTGTGTGCTTAACAAACGTGTATAGTTCTCCTTTATTTTTGGTGCAGCACTCATTAGGGATCAACTGTTTAAAAGTCTTGCATGAAGGGGTTAAAAAGGCCCAATAGATCAATAGGATTATGTGCAACACACAGAGGTGCTCCAGCTGCCTCTGTGGGCTTAACAAAGCCATTGACTGGGTGATGTGACAGTCTCGCGCTGTCATGCACTGTGAGATTGTCATGTTGTGCTTTTTAGCCAGGCTACCTGCTGAAAGATTTGAATGGTTACACACTCTTCTGCATGCGACCATTCAAAAGGATACTGTGGTCTGTCATGGACATTCTATGAGGCATTGTTTGGGGGCTGAGTCTTTATAGAAGATTTTTCTCACTCATAAGCATCAATATGATTAACTGTCTGGTGTTCCCTTAAACTGTCTGGAACTTTCTGTAACTGTTTGGGTTGAGCAGCCTGATGTTTTCCAGCTGGGAAGGACTAAACCAACCACTGTCTCAAGCCAGCCATTGGTTTGCTGGGTATAATGTTAATAGTAGTACCCTGCAGCTAGTGGACCTCAGGTTTCCCAGCACTGCACAAAACACTAGAATGAATACAACTGTGTGTGTTTAATTGCATTATAGCTGTTCATTCCGTGAAGCCTAAAGTAGGCATAGAAACTAGCTAAACCTTGGTGTCTCAAGCGTGTGTGACACATTGCTTTGTAATGTTATACATGCTCCTTTTGGCAGAATGCATTCAAGGCTCACTTGTTTTATATGTGAACAAGTCCTGCTTTATGTGTGACTGACTGTTTCTCACACTTTGTCATGTTGTTCTAGGTAAGAATATTGAGTGAATAACCTGACCTTTTTCCTTAGTCTACCTTTCTTGCTTTTGCTAGTTGCCAGCCACCTGATGTGGTAGTTTGGCCTCAGAATGTTGAACAAGTAAGCAAGATGGCTGAAATGTGTTACAATAGCAATGTGCCAATCATCCCTTTTGGTACTGGAACAGGATTGGAGGGAGGAGTAAGTGCAGTAACGGTATGTAGACATAATCTTATTTCTTTTACATTTCTTAGGTGACTGAAAGATGTTAAGCAATTCTTGAGTAAAACCAGCTGCACTATAGCTGGGGTGACCATGTATCCTGGATTGCCTGGGAATAGACCATCTTCAGGGACATTAATACCATCCTGGAATAAATGTCAGTTTCAGCCAGGCAACATCATAGCCACCAGTTTGATTCAAGATTGGCGGCTAGCTCATCTCATGAGCTAGTCATTTCTCAACACAGCCAGCAAGCCAATAAGGGAGGAGTACTATCATGTCCTACTTCTGACTGGTGGTGCTGCATGTGTGATGGTAGCGCATAAGAAGGGAGATCTGAAGTCAAAGGGTGCATTTTTACTTTTTTTTTAAATCTTTGTAATCAATGTATTTTGGTTTATAATGCTACTTAACCCCTTGAGCACAAGAGGGTTGTGCAATGCATTGCTTCTGAATGAGCTTTGTACTTGTCTGGTCCTCAAGTTAAGACACACAAACACACATTTTGCATTTGCATAAAAAAAAAGAAAAAGGATAACTTCTACAGGGCAGGTGGGGATGACAATAAAAGGAAATCAAGAGACTCAAAGGAAGAAAAACAATAGAGCAATATGACACAGGACATCAGATATATTTAACAATTATTCCTGGATTGGACTAATATAATACAAGCAAATATAAATAAAATATTCTCCAAAAAAAGTCATACCACAGATGTGAGCTGCATAGTTTGAGTAGCACTGGTATTACTTTCTTTAGGGAACTAGTGTGCAGCCAGAAACTAATTACTAAAAACTAATTTGGGTATTTTGTATTAATCGACATTACTGTAAGTCAACAAGGACTTTAGTTAGAGGATCTTCAAGTCAGCCATCCAAATTTTGTCATATTTCTTTGGGTACCCATGCTTTAGGCAAGTAAATTTGTATAATAGAAGAGAATAATTTAATAAGTGGATTAAAGGTAGTAGTTTTTGTCAGTTTCTATTTCAGAATGATTGACTTTAATGCAAAAAAGAGGACGTGTATGAATGTGAAAACATATATGGGAGGATCATCATCACAAAGTACTAAAAAGTAAGCGTTATAATGTGCTATAAAAAATCCAACCAGATGCTTTCTATCTCCATGAATAGGGCCCTGTTAGGTGCTTCTCTAATGGATATCCGTTGCATCGCCAGAATATAAGATAGTCTGTTTGTCCATTGTTCCCTTATAGGAGGAGAGGAGGATCTCCACCACTTGGGGATGCACAGCTTTGCCGCATTTAGCATGTGTGTGTAGAGAGCTTAAGTTTGGCCGGCTGACGTCCCAGGACCGCAGCATATTCATAAAGACCATTACGGGTCCAGCAGGGGTCTGAGTCAGCAGGGGCACAAGAGATGAGGTCAAAAATGGAAGACCAGTAGTGGTGAATTTTAGGAAAGGACCACCATATATGAACTATGGTGCCATCCTCTGCTTTGCATCTCCAGCAAGAGGGAGACAGAATAGGATAAATCTTGTACAACACCTCAGGCTCCCAATACCATTTTAATTAAAGTTTATAGTTCATTTCTAACATAAGTACATTTCTGGAACTATGCATCGTGTGCCTAATAATGAAATTCCAATGGATATTTTCTATGGAGATAGCTATATCCTGTTCTCAGGCACCCCTGACTCAAGAGGTTGTAGGTTTAGAACAAGATTGTAGGATATTATAAAAAGGATGAGACACTTCTCACTTTGTTGTTAGAATGTGACACAGGGTTCGACAAGGGTGGGCGTACTTACTAGATCAGATTTGTGCGGATTGTTAGTGAGGAAATTGTGGAATTGTCTGTACTGCCAAAAGTCACTTGATGTAAGGCATAAAGAGTTTTGGAGGGTGTCAAAGGGGACAAGCTTGCCTTCTTCTGTGAGGTAGGCAGCAAATAACCTACCATGGTGGAGCCACTGAAGAAGGTCCTTCAGCCATGAGACTGGGGGAAATCTGGGTTTCCAATCAGGGAAGTTAGTGGTGAGGATAAAGAGGAACAGGAAGGGAATCTAGATCTGAGCAAATCAAGGGAGCGAATAAGGGAAGTTGTAAGTCTAAAGGAAGTTTGTGTAGATGGATGGAAGCCAGGGAATTGCATGAACCGTAGTTGGGGCCACTGAATCTGCCAGAACTTGGACCCACATCATCCCTGGAGGTGGCTGTAAACAACTGCTTAACAGACACATCTGATGAATATATAATAGTTAAGAATCCCCCTAACCTCCAAACCCCCCCTCATCTCTTTTCCTGGCCCTCACATGCAGTTTGAGCCTCACCACTCTACCATGCCATATAAAAGTGTTTATCAAGCTCTGTAGTCTTTTCATGTAAGAGAGAGGCAGAGGGACTAGTACAGCTTTGAAAAAGTAAATTATTTTAGGCAGGGTGACCATTTTCAACAAATTGCTCCTGCCCCACCAGGATAGGAAAGAATGTTCCAGTTCTTGAAATCCACAGAAATTGTACTCAACAGCTGGAGAAAGTTAGCTGAGAAAAGATTAGAGGGACGAGAATTCAGATTTATACCCAGATACATTATGAACTAGGCAGAATATTTATAGGAGAACATGCACACCAAGGACAGCCACTGCCCCCGAGGGAAACAGATATTGAGCAACTCCGGTTTAGAGAGGTTGAGCTTGAAGTTGGAATAGGTCCCATAGTAGGTCAAAATGTCAGTAATAGCTGGCAGGGAAAGCGTCGGGTTCATGAGGGTAATTCTGTCTGCAAAAAGTGCTAATTTATGTTCCCTAGATCCTGTGAAAAGCTCTGAAACTGCCTCCGTGAGACAAATGTGGTTGACCAACTCTTCTGTGGTTAAAATAAAAATCAAAAGTGACAGAGAGCATTCTTGTCTAGTGCCATTATTCAGAGAGAATGGGTGCTACAGCTTACCATTGACCCGTATACTGTCGGAAGATGCTAAAAATAAAGCTATAACATACAACAAAAAAACTGGGACCAATGCCTATTTGTTTAAGTGGACATAATAATAGGCCAGGATACCTGATCGTAAGGACTTATCTGCATCTACTGAAAGCAGGAAAATAGACCATGAGCCTACAAGTTGGGCCAGTTTAATAGTGTTGTCCTTGACCTCCCGGCCAGGAACAAACCCTGCTTGATCCAAATCTACTAAATTGTGAAGATAGTGGGACCGTTTAGTAGCCAAGATCTTAGCAAATATTTTTATATCGAAGTTCAACAACGAAATTGGTCTATTGATTTATGGGAGCTTAAGATCCTTGCCTGCCTTTTGGTAGTAAGGTGATATATTCTTCGGTCATTTGATGTATCATCGTATTTGCTGCAGGGACTCTATCCTGAAGGGCTAGTACCCTACCACATTTCTTATGTTTGAAAAATGTAATCTGGGCCTGGGAGAGCATCTTGTCAGTGTTCATCTGCATAAGCATATGAGCATAAAAGAGTCAAGGATGTAACAGTATCTCCCTGTCATCTATGGGCATCCTCCAACCTGACGATGGCAGCTATAATGGACTCCATTTCTGCGGCCTTTCAGTCTAGCTCTTCCTTGGATGAATAGTCCCCTAAGATAACACGTGAGTACTTCACACACACACACACACACACACACACACACACACTGATTGAGGAGACCGCAGGATTGTTGCGATCAATAAAGTCAGCAATATGTGTGTGTCTCTCTCTCCCCCTGCAAAATATGGCATCACCCAAGAGCAACAGGGCCAACCGCCACACAGAACCCCACAGATAAGACATTGGAAGAGCAATGATTGCCTGTATGGGGCATGGTCAGACCACGTGGTGGGCAGAATAGAAGCACCCTCTAGAAAGCAGAGATGGTCTTGAGAAGAAAAATGTAGTAAGTCATGAGTAAGAACTACAGGGGAGAATAGAAAAGTATAAAGGAGAGAAAAGGGATGCAAGGCCAACAAGATGAAGTCGTAGGAGTGACTTGGCGATAGTAGTCACGTACGAAGTAGAGAGAGAGACAATAGCCACTTTGAACAATCCGAAGTGGGTGAAAGGGGTGAGATCAACCCATCCCCAAATTCTTTCAATGTGTCCGGTACCACCTCAGAGGAAATCCCACTTGCCACATTAGGGGCATAAACAGAAGCCAGAGTCACTCTGATGTCTCATATGTTCACCTTGACAAATACTTATCTTCCCTCCTGGACCACCAGCAGATTCCAGATCGTAAAGGGAAGGGAGCAGTGTATCAGGATACCTACCCCTCTCCTCTTTTCCCCAGCAGAGCTATAGTACTGAAGGGGAAATGCACTACACATCAAGGAAAGCACCCCCAACGAGGAGAAGTGTCTCCTTTAGAAAGTAAGGGCTCGATCCAAATGTTGGCGTCAAAACCAACGTTATGTAAAAAAAGGCCGTCGTGACTTAACCAAGACTGGAAAACGAGAGATTCAAATCTCCGTTACCCAGAAAGGCTAACGGTCGACGGCCTACAAAACACACAGAAACTACAAAACTGGAGTTGCCCAGAATCTGACCTCATCGCCGTCGCAAAACACACGATAAATAACGTGAGAAACATCCCAATAAATAAACAAGCGAATGTCCAACGTTACCTAGTGCCCCAGCCAATCACTGCACCCCAAAGTATCAAGTTCAGTCGAATAAGCTATATATAGACCCAAAATAACCGACGTGCCTTTGTCTGTGTATCGCGTTCATTAGAGCTAGAGCACAGGACCCAGGAGCAGAGGCTAGATAAAGAGACAGGTAGTTTAGGCGCACACATACAGGTAGAAGGTGTTGGAGGGATTGCAGCACACTTTGTGACACATAATACACCTTTGTACATACCAAATACACTCATTCAAACACACCTACACAGGCCATATTTTGTAAAACATACACCTCTTTTATCTTTTTTTTTTTTTTCTTTGTCAGTGTGAGTGCAAGTGGGGGCAAAGGGGCAGCCATGCCAGAGAAGGCACATCTAGTGCAGGGTCAGTGGAGAGAGTGGGACGAGTAGTAGTCCAGGGGGTGCACCACACACAGCCAGGGCCATCGCAGGAGGGGCCTGAGAGCCTAAGCCAAGGCTCTCAACTATCACATGGTGGTACTAAGGAGGAGAGGATGCAAGACCATAAGTACTCCACTGAGGAGAATAGGGTCCTGGTGGAGGCCATCATGTCAAGGGAGCAGATGCTGTTCCCCAGGGGGAAGGTCCCCCAAATGGGGGCGAAGAAGAAGGCTGCTTGGAGGGAAGTGTTGGTGGCAGTCAATGCTGTGTCCAGCTGCAGCCTCTCTCTTGAGTCTGTCAAGAAGAGATGGGCGGACTGCAAGAGAGTGGTGAAGAAGAAAATGGGGGAGGAGGACATACATGCGAAAGGCACTGGAGGTGGCCCACCCCTGCGCATCCAGTACGAAGACTGGGAGGAGGTGCTGAGTAGGACCATGTCTGAGACTGTGGTACAGGGGATCCCCCCCCCATCTTCACATTGCCCCATGTACATTTCCTACCTCCATCTCCCGCGCGGTTTTCAGTTATGCAGAGCGCTGGGAGATGATGTCATCTCCCAGCGCTCTGCATTACTAGAGTGCCGGGAGATCAGCTGAGCTGCTGCGGGCAGGGCTGTGGGCGAGTGGCGATGGGTTCGCAGGGGGCGGCCGGGCCCCTTGGAGTGACAGGCCCGGTCACAGGTGTGACCCCTATTGTTACGCCACTGCACACCACAAATACAGCAACACTGCTTGGAGGGGGTTCAAACAAGGACGGAATACATGGCCCCTGATATGATCACATATGACACAAGATAGTCATATGTGATCATATTTGTAAATGACATGGACACTAACAGGTGATCCTCATGGACGTGGATTCAACGTGTCACCAGAACAAACATCTGGACCATGAGGGGTCATGCCATGGATGCCTGCAGAGAGTGAAAACAAGATTGGAAGGTGCACTATGAACACAAGTCATGCTATTGCTGACCCATCATCATACCCTTGACTGCCAGAGGTGTACACAGCACATTGCTCAGCAATGCTTTGGAGACCTTACTGGCGCTCCATGGGTACAGCTTAGTTATGTGACACGGAGTGAACAATCCATTGCTTGTCAAGGTGTTGTCTAGCCATCATGACCTTTATGGGGTTTGTATCAAGGGTATGGCAAGCAGACATATGTATGTGTGAGTGGGCACACACATCGGTGTGTAAACCAAGACCCATGAAACAGAGGAGCTATTTCATGGATCTCGATCTACATACTGATGAGGTGTGTGCTCAAGGTCCACATCAAACACATACATATGTCTGTTAGCCATCCCTTTGATGGACACTTAACATGGTCCTGACTCCTAGACAAGACATTGACAGGCAATAGAGTGGCATATTCACTGTGCTACACACACACAAACAAGTCAGCATGGCAGGCCTTCAGCCGGAGCATGAACAGTTGCAGCAGGTGACAGTTGTTGGATAGAGGTGCTTGGAGGAGGATGGTGAGACCTAGCCCTCTCACACCTTCACCTCCACTGTCGTCTTAGGTACAGGCATGTGTACATACTGGTGTTTGTCGTCTCTCTCCGTGTTTCTCTCACACTACATCTGAAGAGGGTGTGCTGTCACTTCTAAACAGCAGTAGGGTGGTGTTCATGTGGTCATAATGGACTAATGTTAAGGTGTATGTTATCCAGGTAATTGTTTGTTTTCTGGTGTGTCTGTGGTTAGTGGTGTGGTTATGTGTAATTGGTATGCAGGTGTGTGTTTTGTCTCCATGGACTGCTGAGGTTACATAGGTGAACTTGGTTTGTTCTTGGAGTGACAGGTGTGCATGTTGTGTTGTGGGTTAACCCCTGTTGTTTGAGGGTGTGTTGGGATGACTTATGTTATGCTGCTTTGTGCCCCCCCCCCATCCCCCGCCTGTCCCTGTGCGGTTACTGGATACTTGTTTGTATGGTGTAGGCCAGTGGTTCACAACCAGGGTGTCATGTCATGTTGGTGTGCCATGTGCACCAGCTCAGGGTGCGTCACTTTTCCCATGTTGCTATGTTCTGCAGTAGTGATTAGTAATATTCATTTTACACATTTTTTGGGGGGGAATGTTTGTATGGGACATAAGATGCACCATATTCTCCACATTGTCATTGACACAGTGGGACCTGATGTTAGGCATATGTTATTTTCTATATGGGAATTTCCTTGTGCCTTCAAGGGGTGCCCTGAAACATCATGATTGCATGTTACGGGTGTCTTAGGTGGAGGGATTGTGAACCACTGGTCCAGGCCTTGTTGCTGTATTTGCTTGGCACTGCAGGGGTTAATATCTGACCACTGTATGTTTGCGTTATGTCCTTGAATGACCTGCTTCTCTGTTTTGTTTTCCTCGACGGTGGTTTTTACTCTTGAGTTTTGTGGTGTACGGCTAAAAAAAATAGGTGTTAGATTTCTGTTTGTAAATGTTGCAGTTTCACTCATGTTATCCCTAACTCCAACATTTGAATGGTTCTGGGGTTAGCTTTTACTTTGTCCTCCATGGGCGATATTTTGGCAATGAGTATCGTGTTTTCAAAACTGCCGTTATTTCTTACTTGTGGGAACATTTGCATCGCATACTTGACTTAAAAAACCACCGTCGCCAGTTTTTTCTGCGAACTCCAACATTTGGATTGAGCCCTAAATCTGCTCTTACAGTCTTTTACAGTCCTGGAGCAGCAGACCTCTTTTGGCAACCGAATCCAACTCCTTCACATTCATGGAGATGGCTTTAAACACGTATTTATCAGCCACTATAGTAGCAAAACACTCAGAAAGCCATGTTATACCATAGGTGTAATGCCCAACAACCCTCAAAGGTGGTGCAGGAAAGGAAATGGGAAGTATTCAGGGGGAAGGCTACAGGGGAAGAAAAGCAGGGATAACAGTTCAAAGTCAGCATAAAGAAGGAAAACTCTACAGGAGGACATTCCTGAGGCGTAGAGAGACCACAGTCACAGATTCTGGTAGATAGTAGGGTCTGGTAATTGGATTGGAGGAAAGTTCAGGTGTTCATATAGCTTTTTGGTGACGTTCCCAGGGTGGAGGTAACACCATCATGTACAACTATTATGGAAAAGGTAAAGCCCCACCGGTACTGGATATGATTCTCCCGTAGGGCTTCTGTGAGCAGCTTGGAAGCACATCACTGCTGTAGTGCCAGGGCTGATAAGTACTGAAAGAAGTGGATTTTTTTCACCCCTCATACCAAATAACGTGTAGTTGGCTGGCTGCCCTCAAGATCCGGTCTTTCTGTTGGAAAGAGAACAGGCAGCAGATGACATCCATATGCTGGTCACTTTTAAGTGAACGTGACCTCAGTGCTCTGAGCACCCATTCAATACGTACATCCTCAGGGTAGATATTGATCACTGAGGCAAATATTTTTTGCATAGTCTCTGGTAGCTCTTTGGTGGGATAGATTCTGACAAATTGTGAATTCTAATAGTCTTACAAGGCCCTCTGTTCTCAGGTCGTCTATTACTGTTTTCAGGCTTTGGATATCGTAGCCCTGGGACAGGATGTGCTGTTGAAGTACATGATGTGTCATAAGAACAGAGTCAGTGGATTCTTCATGCTCCTTCACCCTAGATCCGATTTGCCTGATGTCCTGTCTCAGCGATTAGCTTTCCCTGGTTTGTTTGTTAATGTTCGATTTCTGGTTCACTTACTGTTTTACCTTATTATTGTTACTATCTCTTTTGAGCCTTTTGAGTTTCTGGGATGGCTTCTGGGCCCAAAGCTACTACTATTTAGGAGAAAAATCCATTGGATATCCCTAACACCAAGGATAATCCTTAAACACCATGTGCTGGGTTTGAAAACAAGATGCTTGCAACCAGTTTGTCTAAACTCTGCCCCGATTGCCTGAAGAAAGCCCATGTACAATTTCAGGACTTTTATCTTGGATGAGGTCTTCAATGCACGAGGACTTTACTGCCATGCAAGAGGCTGCAGTACCCAAAAAAGAGGCGGTGACTGAAACATGTAAGGAAAGGTCCTTCCTACAGGCCTGAGGATCTGGTTGATAACCTTTGTATCCAGGATTTTGATTCCTTATATCCTCTTCCGAAGAAGAGAGTTAATTTGTAGAAGAATTTGGGACATTTAGATAGATGGATAGATAGATAGATTATGAGGAAAACCGTTGGCCTTACAGAGGTCCAGAAGGAGCTAGATGTCAGGGACACTGCATTATTTTAGGTAAACAGGAAAACATCCATGGTTTTCACTATCCATCACTCCATTCAGGATATGGTCAGTCCAAATGACAAAAGGGGGACAAGAGAAACTATCTCCAAGAGATTTCAGAGGCAGTTCCTTTTTGATGAGGGAAAAATAAAGCATTGGATCACCTTACATGAATTGATGCTGCCATTGCCCTTTTGGCGAAACGTACCATCATTCCGATGGAAGACCGTTCCTCTCTAAGGGACCATGTGGACAGAAATCTGGAGAGAGCGTTGAAGCCGTATGCTCTCCTTGGGCAAAATCTTAAAGATGCAGCTGTTGTGGATGCATATCTAGAACCGTGCGTATTTGGTTGTTGGAGCTAGAAGACAAGATTTAATAATCTTCTCATTCTAGACTACTAAAGGAGGTAGCCTCTATAAAAGAGGCCATTAGCTTATCATGCAATGATTTGCTAGATGTCCTCAAACTTTTGGCTAAGTCTTCAGCCCTGTCTGTCACTGCTCGTCTATCCCTTTTGGCTAAGATCTTGAGGAACAAATTCTTCTAAGTCCAAGTTGATCTTCCTTTCATTCAGTGGTGAACTCCAACGGTTTGTTTGACTCACAGACACAGAGTTAGGATAAAAAACACAATTTTATTAAATACAATAATACACAAAGAACCCTCACAGGTCCTGTAATATATAACTTATAGTACAGACACACGACAGGTAATTTAGGCCCACACAGGTCCAGCACAAATATGGGAGACAAACAGTTTATGCTGACACGGGTCAGGCAGATGATAAAGTTTCCAGCTTTCAGCACTGCAGGAGTTAACGTTCATCAAGATAGGAAAAGTCCCATATGTGAAGGTATTGAGCTGCTTCTTAAACACTCCAAAGACTGCATTCACAGCGAGTACTAGTCCACTGAAGTAAACAGGAGCGCTACCGGTGCTGACACGGAGGCACACTTGCAACCGGTTTTGGACAGAGTGGAGGTAACCAATGGCAATGTACCGGTGCAATCACAGAGGCAACACTGGCAACCGGTTTAGACAGAGTGGAGCGCAGCAAATGCCAATGTACCGGTGCTATCACGGAGGCAACACTGGCAACTGGTTTTGACAGAGTGGAGCGGAGCCAATGGCAATATACCTGTGCAATCACGGAGGCAACACTGGCAACCGGTTTAGACAGAGTGGAGTGGAGCCAATGGCAGTATACCGGTGCAATCACAGAGGCAACACTGGCAACGGGTTAGACAGAGTGGAGGACTAGGCCAGAGGCGCTCCGTAGAGCCAAAATAGGACAATACTAGGCAAGCCTGCAGGTGCCGAGGTGCCAGACAAGGCAAGGCACCGGAAGTCCGAATGTCGCCGAGGCGACCAGGAACAAAATGGAGATCTGCCGAGTCGGAGCCCAGGAGCAGGAACGTCAGCCAGGCCGGATCAGGATACAGGAGCAGCAACGTCAGCCACTCCGGGGTCGGTAGACAGGAGCAGGAACGTCAGCCAGGCCAGGTCGATACACAGGAACGAACACTGAAGAATAGTCAGGCAATCCGGGTCGGTACACAGGTGCAGGAACTGGAGAGTAGTCAGGCAAGCCAAATCGGTAACTGGAAACTTCATAAGCAAACGTAGCACTGGCACAGGAACACCACAAAAGGGCCATGTGTGGGTGCAGGAGCCCAGTATATAAAGGCTATACTAGGCGGGCTTAACACAGGGCAACCAATGAGGACCTCACATAGATAACTGGCAGAAAAAAATAAACAAGGAATCATGGGCACTGTGATATTAACATCTAGAATAGCTGATTTAAAAGATCATCAAGAGATAAGAGTTCACTTTTCCCCAACAAAGAAGACCCAGATCCTCTCTTCTGGCTCGCTCTTCTGCTTATAGGCAAAGGAGACAGGTCTTTTGAGATCCAAGGAAATCCAGCACATCTAGAGGTCAGGGCAGATGCCAAGTTCAGAAGGGAGGATCAGAGGAGATTTCTCCCAGAGGGGTCAGTTTAAGGTGGATTCCAATGAAGAACAGTGGGCCTCATCCCTTGACATATCATTTTTAATGTTTTTTAAGGGCTACAATATAAAATAAAACTATTTTCAAGTATTACTATCCCTTTAAGAAGACACAGGGCAATCCTGGATTTGGTATATGAACAGCTTCATCAGGACTGCCAAGTTAGGGTGGAAATCCATGAGTTCTGTAATCAAAGCAGTTCCTCCAAATGCCTTCCTGACTGCCATCAACTTACAGCAGCCCCAAGAAGATGCCCCATGTGCTATTAGAAAATGCCCTGGAGAAGGAGCAATGTGTGCTCTCCAGGGCCGCAGATGATACCTCCTTGAGGGATGGGACTGCAGTCTCCCTCAAGGCTGAGAATGGCCCCAGCGGACTGCAGGAGAGCAGTGCTGCTGGCCTCCTTGTGGACACTATGGATTGTGAACTGGTGGATGGGAATGCATTCCCCACCAGCTCCCCTGTGACCCCTGGCCTGGTGAGTAGGAGCGAGCTCACCAGGGCCTGGGAAACCCCTGCTGCGGTGGAAGAGACGCAGGACCCCACCAGCAACCCCAGTCCGTCCCCTGTTGCTGTTACCCTGGAGAAGGAAGGATGTGTGCTCTCCAGGGGCCTGGAGGAGTTTGCCATGGGAAGTGGGACTGTGGTCCTTCCCAGTGGCCACGTGTACCCTGCACTGGTGAGGGAGAAGGTATGCCTCACCAGCAACCTTGCGACTTTCCCTGAGAACCCCAGACTGGCGAGTAGGAGTGAGCTCCCCAGCAATTTGTGTATTGGGCCTGTTGGTAATGGCTCCAGCAGACTGCCACCATCCAGTGCTGCTGACCCTGCCCCTTTGCTGGACACCCCTGGCCTGGTGAGTGGGATCACTATCCTCACCAGGGATTCCCTTCTTGCCCCTGGTTCCTTTGACCCCAGCTTGGTGAGTGGGACAGCGGTCCTCACCAAGGACACTGTTGTGACCCTGTCCCCTGCTGACCCCTGCCTGGTGGGTGGGAATGTGTTCCCCACCAGGTCAACTACAAATCTGGCTCCAAGGAGTGAGACCATCCTCTCCTGTTCCTGGGGGGTACTTGCCCCACTAAAAGGGGGAGATGTCCCCAGCATTCCCCAAATTGACCCCCAGGCCACTGAGGATCCAGAGACACAATTGCCCCAAGGAGATCCACCGTATGGACTGGCTATGGACCCTGAGCCACTGGCCCCAGACCCAGGAGGGTCTGACCCCAGCTCTGCATGGAGCATGGCCCAGGAGGAGCCTCCCAACCTGGTGCTCACCTGGGCTAAAAAAACACCATTTTCCCTGGCCCAGGACAAGGGGCTCAACAGTTGTTTCTGGCCTAGGACCAAGGCCTCCGGACTTGCGAGTTTTCCAGACAAGTGGCTCACAGCAGTAAGGTTCTCCCAGAGTCCCAAGCCAGCATTTACTACCGCAACCGCTGGCTTGGTACAAAAAAGGGGGAGACATGTAACGGATACTACCCGTTACTTGAGCCCTTGTCTGGGCTAGAGACTGGGTACCCAAACAATCCTACAAACTAGGGACATTTTGCCCTATTGGGACCCTATTCTGAGACTGATTGTATGACTCTTTGAACCAGAGTCATACACTAAAATAGACAATGGGTGAATGGACAGCTTGAGACATAGAGCTGCCCTGGGTTACATTCATGTACAAGTGTATTAAGTTTGGTTTTATGTATTGTCAAATATTGTAAGTGTTTAATTGTACTTGTCCAATTCGAAGGTTTGTGCAATCACCAACTACCAGGTATGCAAATATCTTCCATAACCTAACATGGGGAATGGTAGGCAGATCAGTGATTGGTCAAGGTTGGAGCAGGACATTCAAAATGGTCAAACAAAGGCTCCAACCTTGGGCCCTTGTCCCTAAGATGTGTATTGTAGCCACTCCAGCCATTGACTATGTTGTACTGTATTGAGACCCCCTGTAGTGTGTTAATGTAATCACGTCTGGTTCATTATATTTGTTAAGACCATCTGTTGCTAGGCTGACCATACCTCACCTTTAAAAAGGGACACATAGGAAATAGGCATATTTCAGGAGTGCACCAAAATCAAAGCAACCCTGTAGTATGCATTTTTCATGTGTGTCCCTTTTTAAAGGTGAGGTATGATCAGCTTATCTGTTGCTGACCTTTGTCTGATGTGTTGTGATTGAATTATGTTCCCCATTGTATCTGGTTTCCCCACGAGTTTCAATGTGCTTGCTGTGTATAAATGTGTGGTTTGGTGTAATAAAGATGAGTTACTTTTGGAGTGAACCAGCGTCCTGGAGTCTTATGTTCTCATGGTGTTAAACGGACACTCTGACGCCCATCTGAGCTGAGTATCCTGCGTCATTCGACCGTCTGCTGCCAGCATCCTGCAACCCAACTTCGGATGCTGTCAGACGGCAACGTGGGCGCTTCCCTGCTTCTCCAAGTTCCAGCGATCTGTTAATTCGAGCTACGGAGTGCTCTAACTGCTTGGTGACCGCTACCTTTGTTCCTGCTACACTTTCCCTGCTTGTCGTAGCCCGGGAGAAGAGACCTCACTCTCTACGGCCCATGGTACCAGTTTGCGACACAACGGTGTTCTACCAATCCGTCCATTTGCTTGTCGGTGCATCTGACAGCGCCAGCCCAGCGTCGAGAGGGAGAAAGCCGGGAACGACGGAGGAAGGTGACGCGGTCCCTTTCTAGCTTCCATTACAACTTGTTCCTTGTCTGTGAGGGTAGGGGCTCTCCACGTGGAGACATAACAGTTTCAGGTCATCCATTCTCCTCATTACTCCATTATTCTGGGATTTCCCTGGTTGCTGCTGCACAATCTGAGGATTGATTGGCAAACATGTGACACTGTATCTTGGTCTCCTCAGTGCATGAAGTCTTGCCTACAGCAGCCTATGAGAATTTTGTGTTCCTCTACCTCATTACTTGCAGAGTACCAGTCCTACAGAGAGGTATTTAACAAGGTAGAGGCCAGTACATTGCCACCGCATAGGCCGTACGATTGTACTGTTGATCTAGTTACGGGACATGTTTATCCCTTGTCGGTGGAGGAGAACCGAGCTGTGGAGGACTACGTGGCTGATGCCTTGTCCAGGATTAGCAAGTCTTCATCTCCTGCGGGGGCAGGGTTCTTTTTCATGAAGAAAAAGGATGGGGAACTAAGACCATGTATTGATTTTAGGGTCCTAAATAAGCTGATGGTCAAGAATTCCTACTCCATTCATTTAATCACTGAGCTGTTTGATCAGATCAAGGGCTCCACAATATTTACTAAGCTTGATCACAGGGCCGCTTACAATCTTGTAAGCATAAAAGAGGGCCACGAGTGGAAGACTGCATTTAACACCTGGAGTGGGCAATATGAATATTTGGAGATGCCCTTCAGATTGTGCAACACTCCTGCTGTCTTCCAAGAATTCATAAATTATGTCTTGAGAGATTTACTGCAAAGGTGTGTCGTTGTCTACCTGGACGACATCCTCATCTATTCTCCAAACGTAGAGACCCATCGGGTGGATGTTTCGTTGGTCTTACAACTGTTGAGGGAGAACAAGTTGTTCTGCAAATTGGAGAAATGTGAATTTCATAGATCCCAGGTAACATTCTTGGGTTATGTTATCTCCTCCTCCGGTATAGCCATGGACCCACAAAAACTTTCTGCTGTCTTGCAATGGCCACTTCCGATAGGATTGAAATCCATACAGTGGTTCCTGGGTTTCACAAATTACTATGGGAAGTTTTTATACAAAACTTCTCCACTGTGGTCAAACCGCTCATGGACACGACTCAGAAGGGGGTGAATCCTTCGGACTGGTCACCCAGTGCCCTGCGAGCCTTTGAAAACCTGAAGTCCGCTTTTGCCAAAGCTCCTATTCTGTCTCATCCGAATCCCACCCTACCCTTTACCCTGGAAGTTGATGCTTCAGAGTCTGGAGTAGGTGTGTTGCTGTCCCAGTGTGCGGGGCCCGGTAAACCATTACTTCCGTGTGGGTTTTTTTTTTTTTTTTAAAGTTGTCTAAAACTGAGAGTCTGTATGATGTGGGCGATCACAAATTGCTCGCCATTATTCTCTCTCTCTCTAAAGGAATGGTGGTACCTACTAGAGGGAACTAGCATTCAGATTCTGACAGACCACAAGAAACTCACATATCTGAGGCCAAGTGGTTATCTCCATAACAGGCCAGATGGGTCTTGTTCCTGTCGAGGTTCAACTATGTGGTTTCTTACCTCCCGAGTAGTAAGAATATTAAGGCGGATGCCCTTTCGCGGCAGTTTGTGGCGGATTCCGAGAAGGAGAGTCCTCCAACTCTTATCATTCCCTCTGATTGAATATTATCTACTATTCGCACAAGTATTACCTCTCCTTTGGGAGAGGAGATATTGGGCGCGCAAGCCTCTGCACCAGTCGACAAGCAAAGTGGGAGATGCTTTGTGCCTGAGTTTATACATACGAAATTATTAGAGACGTACCATGCCTTGAGGGCAGCTGGCCACATTGGTAGAGACCAACTCATATGGTCTATGTCTAGACTTTTCTGGTGGCCTAGCCTGAGAGCAGACTGGTCTGCTTTTGTCTCCGCTTGTTCGACTTGTGCCCAGACCAAGACCCCCAGATGGGCATTAGACCCCTGATTAAGCGGGAGATGCAGGTAGGATCTGGCAACAGTGCATGACCACAGAGAGGACTTGTCATAGGTATTGTGTGGAGCATGTGGGGCCATGTTAGAGTAATGGGCTGGGCTGACAGACGAGGAGTGTGTTAATGTGCACTCAGTAAAGAAGAGAGCGGAGTGTCAGTGTGCAGTGCTGAGTGCATCTGGCGATCACCATCTAGCCTAGGTATGTCAGAAATGTGGTGAATTTCATGTAAAGTTGTTCCAAACCCCCTATTTAATGCAGTATGAGTATGGTTTGGCAGTGACAAGCACACACAAAAGTTGGTGTCCCCCCTGACACAATTGCTCATGTAGAAAAATGTGTCAAAGTGCCAGAGCAATACCCAGCTCAAGGAAAAGCCATGTACTGTTCAACCCTTTTGTCACACAAAGCGTTTTTAAAGCATAGACACATTAGCAGACATTGTTTGCAATGGTGGAAGTGGTGCATGCCAGTGTAGTAATAATCTGAGTGCCAAAGAGGTTTGCAGCTCATGACTTAGCAATGGCATTCAGAGGGTAAAGGTTCAAACTGACCCAGCACAAACCTGAATAAAGTCCTCTCCCTGTTATTAAAAAAAAAAAACGTTTTTAAGAGTTGCTGTTTATGTAAGACACCTGGGGCCCAGGGCAGGTGGTTAGGGGAGGAATTCCTCCTGTGCATCAATATCCTGGAGTTCCATGCAGTTCATCTGGCTCTCTTGCAATGGGCCCAGGTACTTGCGGGGACCCTGGTGTGAGTTTAGTAAGATAACTTAAATGGAGGTGGCATTCCTCAGACTCCAAGGGGGAACTCGCAGCAAGTCTGGAGGCAAGTAAAGGATCTCCTCCGATGAGTGGAGGCTTATGTCCCAGCCATCTTGGCTGCCCGTAGTCCAGTACTGGAAAACAGGACTGCAGACTTCCTTACAAGAAGTTGATCCACAAAACTGAGAGCATTCTACCTGATTGTTCAATAATGGGGTGTTTCAGCAATAGACCAGATGGCAACCAGAAAGAACAGGAAAGTGCCGCATTCTGCGCATGGACAAGTGACTTTCTGGCCTTTGAGATGGACACCATGTCCATCCCATGGAACTTTCACCTGTCCTTTTGTTTCCCCAATTCCTCTCATCCTCAGGGTGATCAGAAGATGAGGATGGAGAATGCATTAGTCATCCTAATTGTCCCATTCTGGCCCAGGCGGTATGGTTTTGCAGGTCTTATCAGTCTTTCCATTCAGTAACTGCTCTGTCTGCTGTCGAGACTGGACCTGTTACTTCAGGGACCCTTGTGGAACGAGGATGTGAAGAAACTGACTTTGACTGTATGGCTCTTGAGGCCACCATTCTGAGAATAAAGGGATTTTTTATGACATCATAGCCACCATGATCCAATCTAGAAAGCCATTTCCTCTAAGACATATTGTAGAGTCTGGTCAATTTTTTCACTGTTGTTTTGCTGACAAATGTGTCCCCACAGGTTTTTGACTCCTGGTACTGTCCCTCTTTTAGGATGCAGTGAACAAGGGGCTCAGCCTGGGTTCACTCAAGGTTTATATCTCATCCCTCTCTATTCTGTTTTAGAGACATGTTGCTGACATCCCGGATGTGAAGACTTCTTCAAGGGGTAGCTCATGCCTTTCCTACCTTTTGGGATTCCACACCGCCAAGGGATTTCAGCTTGGTCTTTCGTGTCCCCCAGAGGCCTCCCTTTCAGCCCCTGGCCTCCATCTCTTTCCACCAGCTGACACTGAAGATTACATTTCTCCTAGAAGATGTATCTGTCAGGAGAGTGGCTGAGTTGCAAGCTGTCTTACAAGACTCCATTCCTGGGATGTCACCAGGATAAAGCGGTACTTCATATCTCTCAGGGGTTTCTTCATAATGTTGTCTGAGTTTCACAATCAAGTGGTCCTTCGTTCACTGATGAGGGACCACCTTCTGTTAGATGTTGTGCACTGCCTTAAGTATTATATGTACCGCACTCAACTCAAGGTGGACTCTCTTTGTCATCCCTGAGGGTCCCAATGTGGGTCAGACTGCATCCATCGTTGCGTCTTGGTTGTGTCTTTACACCAAGGCCACCATACTCCAGGCATACAAGATTAGGAAGAAACAGGTTCCCTTTAGGACCACAGCGCATTCCACCAGATCTGTGTGGTGCGTCTTGGGCTTACAAGAACCAGTCCTCGACTGAACAGGTGTGCAAGGCTACAACTTTATCCTGGAAAACAAAAAAGAGATAGAAAGGAAATCTCCTAACAGCACCAACCCCTCTCCTATAAAAAAAAAAAAAAAAAAAAAAAAAATAAAATATATATATATATATATATAATATAGCGTAGTGAGGTCAATATAGTATGAGGTAAATGGGGGAAAGGAAAATAAAACCAATTAAAAATTAACTTTTATTAGTGCCCTTATAAAATCAGCGAATTAAAAGGAGAGGGATTGGTGCTGTTAGGAGATTTTCTTTCTATCTCTTTTTTGTTTTCCTTTATATAATTAATCTCAAGCACAATCCCCTTATTCTGCTAAATAACCTGTTCTTACTTGAATCCAGTAGTGCATCTAACAGTGTATACTACGACTTTATCCTCCTTCCACACACTCACTGAGCACTACTGCATCAATGTCTTGGCCTTGGTTGAGGCCAGCTTTGGTCTGAAGGTCCTTTAGGCAGTTTTTCCCCTCTGAGGATCATCTTTTTCCTTTTCATCTACTGCCCAGTTTGTTGTTCAGTAGTTTGAGCCCTGTTGGCTCTTGGTATGCTGTGCTAGTTTGATGTACATTGATACCTACAGTTATATGGACACCGTTTAATCATAGGGAACACTGGTATCATGTGGGAAGAGTTTTTTTTTCCTCCTTTTTCCCTCCCAGGAATCTTTGGGATGCTTATGGGATGCTTATGAAAATCCCCATGGTTTATGTCTTCCATATTTGACATAAGAGAAAATAGGATTTTTGTGCCACTTATCTGTTAAATCATTTTCTCTTTAGTCCATATGGAACACAGGACTCCCACCTGGAGAAAAAACAAAACTGATTTTCCTTCCTCAGTAAGAGGAGTCCTCTTAGGGTCTTAGTTTCAGGAGCTTCCTTTTCTTTTTTCCTGCCATGGTTCTTTTTTCTGCTTGTCACACATGAATCTGGAAGTAGGCAGGGGTTGAGCTGGAGGAAGAGAAAAGTCTCCGCTCCAAAGACCCTGTCTTTTGTGAAATGCCCTGCCTTCCTGGAGGAGGAGCTAAACTCCATGGTCCCTTTGTTCCATATGGACTAAAGAGAAAAGGATTTAACTGGTAAGGGACACTAAAAACCTATTTTGGATGCCCATCACCCCCTGCTGGGTGTGCTGTAATTCTGGGCCCTGTGGAGTGTGTCGCTCGCTCACTCTCTGCTTGCAGTGTAAAGTGTGCACGGGTCTCACATCCTGAAAGGGCCTGGAGACAGGCGTCAAATTTAAAAGTGTTGTCTACTGCATCGTACTTCTGCAAAGCTGCCACTTGAAACCATATATTACGTACAGGGAGGGTGGGAGACACATCTGCACCAAGCTGCCCTCTGGTTTGGATCTTCCACCAATCCACTGGGCATCCAGAATATAGGGCAACCTAAAATATAAGGCAAGGTTATTTTTTCATGCTAAAATACATGAAAAAAAGCCTGGCTTATATTCTAGCAAATACTGAACATGCAGCCAACTTAAATGTGAAAATCGAAATAGATATGTTTGCACCACTTTTATACATCTCCTCCATTGTATCTTATGAAGTAATGTACGCAAAGTGTTTTGCAAGTCATTGTAGCCTGTTCCAACTTCAGTCTGGCAGTACATTTTAGTTCTGTTAAATTTCTACTACTGGTTTCAATAAGATTACAATAAAAACATAGGCAGCTATATTTTCATATAGGGAGCAAAAGATGTAGGGGGGAAAAGAAAGTAAATTTCAGTAAAATTGCATGAAAAAAAACACAAAAATATACCCCTTCATACAACTTCACTGCTATATTGCCCGTGTGAAAAAGGATGGACTGTTGCTTTAAAATGAGAGATTTAATATGCTAAATACTGGAAATAAGCATAAAAAAATATGTCTACGTTAATTGCAGATACCTCTTCCTAGAGATGTCTACAGAGCATCTCAAAGCAATGCGTTAAACCTAATTCTTTTTTGTGATACCCTTTTCTTGGTCATCTATCATGCTGAATGATTGCCTTTTTTAATGAGATTTTTTTCATATCCCCTTTCTTCTGTTAAGGAGTCTAATGACTCATGTTGTTTCCCCTGCAGGGAGGAGTCTGCTTTAATTTAACAAGAATGGACAGGATCCTGAATTTGAACACTGATGATTTTTATGTGACTGTAGAGCCAGGTGTTACACGTAAATCCCTGAATAGTTATCTAAGGGACAGTGGTCTCTGGTTTCCTGTTGGTAAGTGTCTAAAACCTGCCTCTTTACCAAGTTTTCAGCTTTGTATTTGATCATGTGAGAGCACAAGGAGACCTGACCAGTAGAAGTTTTTCTTCTCTCCAGAGATGTACAAGTATATATGAATCCCAAGACTTCCCTAGTTTTAGATATTGACTACATCCTTTGGACACCTAAGAAACTCAGACCCAAGATCTCATTGGACATTTGTTAAACATGCAGTAAAAACAAGGAAAGCAGGGAGCCCTTGGGGATGTGCCCACTGGACATAGTCCAGGGCCAGACAGATTTCCTCTTGTTCTCTACATAACTTTCTCCTCCTTACACTCTCCTCTGCTTCTCCAGGTTTTCAGGGAGCTTCCGCTTTTAATACAAAACTGTCCTTTGCAGCAGCTCACATAACTCTGATTCCTAAAGATGGGAAAGACCCCAGACTCACAGCTAGCTACTGTCTGATCTTTTTCCTTAATGCACATATTAAATTATACTCCAAGATACTTGCTTCAAAACTAGGGAACTATCTCTTCCTCCTCATTGCCCTAGACCAACAGGTTTTGTGGCCAGATGGGAGGCTCGGGACAACACCATCAAATTGATCCAATTAGTGGACCTGATTCACTTTAACAATATCCCAGCGATGTTATTGGCAGTAGATGCAGAAAAAGAGTTTGATAGGGTGTCTTGATCCCTGGCCAATCTCTCTCACATTGGCTTGGGTCCCACTTTTTATCTTGTGTAACAGCTCGTTATGGTAAGCCTACAGCACTAATCAAACTAATGGTTTCCTCTCTCACCCATTCCAAATTGAGACTGATACAAAACAGGGCTGCCCACTATCCCCCTTTATCATTATCCTTACAATGGAGGTCCTAGCTAACGCCTTAAGGAATAAAGGGGCCGTCCTTGGCATTTCCATTGGGACTTGGCAGCATAAAATAACGTTGTTTGCTGATGACCTAATGCTGACACTTTCTGATCCTGGAACTTCTCTTCTACATGTCCTGTCTAAACTATCGAGATATGGCCACCTATCTGGCTTTTTTCTGAATGTGGATAAATGCAAACTGCACAGTGTTTCCCTTTCTCTTTCTGACTTCTAGTCCATTTTGCAACAGATTCCTTTCCGCAGGACACCCCGGTACCTCAAATACCGAATGATGACGATAACCTTCCCACACATCGGTACTCTCTTAACTACTTACCTCCCCCGCGCTCTCTGCGGATTTCAAGAAATGGTCCCCCCTTTACCTCTCCTGGACAGACCGTATTAACTTAATAAAGATGGAAATGGTCCAGAAAATTCTTTGTCTTGCAAACTGTATTGATCAAACTGTCGTAGACCGTCCTGTGGACACTGCAGAGGCTCTTAAAATTTTTCATTTGGCCTAGAGGTCGCCCCAGAGATTCATTGAGAGACCTGGCATTCCGTAGGGGAGACGGGGGACTGGGAGTCCCAGTACACTGTCTGCATGCAGTCCACCTGTCGCTCTTCACTCATTGACTTTATTGCATCGGATAAAGTGTGGGTGCAGATTGTCAGACTAGATTGCACCGATTCCCCTCGATGCCCTACTTTGGGAGCCAGAAGTATGATGTTGGGCGGTGGGACTCTCCCTGCTTCTGTCCTCCTTTCTGCGTACCTGTTCGGAGATTTTACGCACTCACCAGTCACTGTCATCTTACCCTGCTCCTCTTACCTCACTGGTTCACAATCCTGAGTACAGATGGGGAGAAGACTCTCCTCTTTCTTTAGCCTTGCCCGACAGAGGGGCAAATGTGCTGTTTAGCCCTCACATCCCACAACTCACTCCTACCTTTTGAGGCCTTGCAAACTCTTTTAGACTTGCCCTTGACAGAATTCTGGTACTATAGACCGCTCTACCGCTTTCCCACCTCACACCCCCCACAAAGCTTTTTTTTTTCTTCAGGAATCTTACCCCTATGAGAAGATCTTTCTAACCAAGCCATCCAAGAAATGTAAAATTTCCACTACCTATCGTTTACTAATTACTGACAGAGCTCGTCCAGCAGGTCCAGTTGGGAGGGTGACCTTAACATTATTCTAGATGATTCCACTGGAGGCTGATTCTCCACGACACCTTATTTGGTTCCAGAGACCCTTACCATGGAAATGAACTACAAACCCTTGACTAGATGATATAGATCCCCAGATGTGCTGCACACCTACTATCCATCAATCCCAGATACTTGGTGGTGGTGTGGCAACCCGGGTGGTTCCCTGCTGCACATATAGTGGCATTGCCCCTTGATATGTCCCTACTGGTCAGATATCACCCGGTCAGTCTCTAAAGTCCTGGAGATAGAAATCACCCTCACCCCTCAGGTGATCTGCCTTAACACCCATCCTTCAACTATACCCAACAGTGCAAAACTCTGTGTACTCAGACATGGCAGATCTGCCAACGACCCCACTCACAGGGAATGGATATTTAATTGAATGATAAAGTATCCCCCTCCTGCCCCTTTTACTCATGTAACACTGCTCGCCTCAGAGCAGCAAGACTGTCTGGATGGATTACAGAGAGGAATAACCTGTTAAGGTGGGCAGAGTTTTCCTTATGCTAACAGTATGAAGGTTGTCCCTTGCCGTGAGCTGTCTGGTCAAGTGACCAGATTCCACATCTGAGGGGAGGTGGCTTAAACTAGGTAAAAGGGGAGGAGGGGATATTTTAGCATTCAATTATCTAGAACTAGAACTCTGACATTACTGAAATAACAATCTACATGTCCCAAGTACTATGAAGATTAATTGGAGCTGCTCTTTTTGTGAAACATTACTATCACTTGAAGGCAATGCACCACGTCCAGCAGATCAAGTTCCTGCTTTTGCATGGTAGAAGGATCAGAGCAAAAGAACAATGGACAATTTTCTGTTTGAGGAGAAAATCCAAAACAACTTTGGGCAAAACACCTCTGGGTGTATGAAGACCAGCCTTGTCCTGATGGAAAAAGAGGAAGAGGGGTTTACAAGATGGTGCTTATAGTTTCTTTTCTGCAAACAGAGACAATAGTCCCCAAATAAACAATCTTAAGCTTCAAAGATGGCAAAGAGACAGATGAGAGGCTCAGAGTGAGGCCTCTGGAGAACTCCTAACACCGGGTTAAAGTCCCATGTGGGAGCGGGATCCCTGAAGATAGGATAGGCATGAGCCACCCCCTGAACAAAAGTCATGATGTCGGAGAAAGACAGTCCGCTTCTGAAAAAGAACAGACAGTGCTGAGATCTGAACCTTAATAGAAATCAGACTGAGACCCTTGTTGACAACTTCCTGAAGAAAGTCCAGAAAAGTGGGGAGACTGAAAGACTGAGGAGACACATCCCTACCAGTACGTCACTGATAACACAGAGACCCGATCATATGATAGGCCTTGGACAAAACAGGCTTCCTAACCTGTATCATAGTGGAAACTGACAGCATTGGTAAAACATTTCTTCTGGGCGTTTACTTCAAGAGCCATGCCATCAAAGCCAACCTTTCTATCTGATAGTGACAAAGTAGACCTTGAGTCAGGCGATCCAACCTGAGAGGAAGGCAAAATGGTTATGTGATGGACAGATTAAGGACATCAGTAAACCAAGCCAGACGGGTCCAAAAGGAGGCGATCAGAATTACTTGAGCCCTCTCCATCTTGATCTTCCTCCATACCTGGGAATAAGAAGAAACGGTTGAAACACATAAGCTAGATGGAAGTTCTATGGGTGAAGGGGAGAGATGTATGTGAACTAGTAATAGCTGCTCTCAGAGGCAAATCATAGGAAGTGCTGATCAAAAAGAAAAATAGTCATACGCTAATCCATATAGATTGCCTGAGAAATATAAACTCTGTGTAGTGTATGTAATAAACATGTGTTTTAATTATATATAAAAGTGACATAATTTGGCCAAAATATGAGTCCTAACCATTTTGAAATAACTGAAATAAAATGAAACCTGAGGAAGCAGCTGTTGTGGTAAAGTGTAGCATTCTGTGATTAAAACCAAATGAAACACTAATTAAAAAACCCATCCCACCCCTCTAAAGACTCTGAAAATCTCTTGATAAGAATAACTTGCTTTTAAACAGGAAAAGTGTGCAGTAGGTAGGACAGGTGAAGACCAAAAGAGGAGTGGACACTAAACATCCTCTCTATATAGGTCTACTCCACTCACCACTGAAAAACACATGGTATCTGTATAAGTCATTAAAGGGATACCTCTGCAGGGAAGCTATTGAGAAAATGGCCACATAGGAAGTGCTGATAGTCTGGATGAATTGGGACGTGCAGATAGGTATACTGGAGATTCAGGGAGGCAGAGATAACTGATCATAGAGGTTCCATCTTGAAGCATGCAGCTATAACATACTAGATGAGATTCTTCCTTTTTGGGAACTACAGAAAAATTGGAGGAAAATGAGTGAAGCATTCCTGAGTTGGGACAGAAACCAGCAACTGTTTTTCCAGCTGAGAGTGTACTGTCTATATAAAGACACACCTGAACAGCTCTTGTGGAACTCTGGACAAAATGATAGGGTGAGGCGGAGGGGATCTGAGATCTATTCAGTACCCTTCTGAAATAACCCACAAAACCCACTGGTCCATCACAAAGACTTCCATGCCTCTAGAAAATAGGCATGGGAGTCTACAACTAGAAGAAATGGACAAGTATGTTTACCTTGGACAGGAAGTGTCAACAGATGGAAACACTATGACAGAAATTGAGCATGAAATAAAACTGGGATGGCAAGCATTTGGAAAACTTAGTAGTAATATATTTAAGACAAATTTACCACTCTTAAAGTGAAAGGTTTTTGACCAGTCCTTATGTATGGCTGTGAAACATGGACACTGAATATCAAAGCCATACAAAACCTTAAGGTTACACAGAGTATGGAGCAGCGAATTCTAAACATAACTGAAAAACGTAGCAGCAAACAAAGGTCTATAATTGTCATGGTTTTCAGGCAAAGAAGGACAGACACGATCATAAAATGTATAACCACCTTTATTTATTAAGAACAGCAATAATAGTATTAGCCCACACAACCCCAGACCACAAGATGATAGTACCAGGCTCCTCCCCGGAGCTGCACACTTTGCTGCGCAATGCACGTCTGCGAGATACCGGAGACTAGGACAGAGGTGCGGGTAGAACAGTAACTGATGCACAAGTCTCCACCCCGGGTCACGTGACCAGAGGCAACAGGGAGCGAGAGCAGGCTTGAACCACAAAACACTGAGATTGATGGTCAGGCACGTTCAGAGTGTACAGATCAAGTAGTCAGCCAGAGCCACAGGTCAGACAAGCCAGGGATTACAGGAGCAATAGTCAGCAAGAGCCAGAGGTAAGACAAACCGGGGACTACACGGAGCGAGTTAGTCAACCAAAGCCACAAGTCAGAACTGATGTGGGCAGTCAGACAAGCCGGGGTCATACATGGAGAGAGTTAGTCAGCCAGAATCACAGATCAGAAACGTAGTGGGTAGTCAGACAAACCGGATCATACACGGAGCGGATTCTCAGATAAAGCATGGGCACAAGAGACACTAGCGGAAACACCACGTAAGGGCAATGACTCCTAGGCCCAAGGAGGTTAATAAAGGTGCTGATAAGGGCAGGAACTAATTGGGCTAAATGGAATAGGCCCATAAAGAGGCACCTGACACAGTGCCCGTTCCCTGACATCTGAAATGCAGAAGTAGCTTCAAACATGCCGGCCAATCCTCCCAACAGAGGAAGGAAGCACAAGAACACTAGGTCTCCTTAGGGGGACTGTGATAATAATAAATCACCAAATGTGTTGGTACAGGATAAAAGTTGTTGGAGGCTTGCTGAGGAGGCCTTCCTCCTGCAGTGGATCGAAGCCTGAAGATGATGATGATTGGTATATATATTGATATATATATATATTAATATAATATTACACACACACATATGTCAAGGCAAATTCAAATACTTATTTCTCTGTCGTCCAATACAGGTTACTGTTAACTCTGGGAGGCAATCCACCCCTTAGTAGGCAGGAACAATTCTCAAAGTTTATGCAGAGGGTGGAGCCTCCCTTCCCTCCTTGGCTGCAGCTAGCCAACCAGCTCAAGAAAGATTTGTTCCTTGGTGAAGACAACACCAGGCTGAGAACAGTTCTTCTATAGGTTTTAGGATCTTTTTTATTTTTCTGTTAGATATGGTATACCACAATCAGGCAGATTACCATGACTGACAATGCCCTTAGATGTGGCTAGCTCAGTATCCAGGTGCTTTTTGTGGACCTTAAGCCCTGAGGGGGAACATCTTGATTCCAAGTGCTTCCCCTGGAGTTACCCACTGAGGTACTTCTTGCTACATGGTAATCTGAAGACAGAAGACCTGCAGGAAAGGTGAGCAACCCTTTGAGTGCTGCAGGTCCACTTGTCCCACAGTGCCCCTCCGCACAGGGGTGTATTCCTGGAGTTCCTATTGCACACTCCTGCACTCATTGGGTATATCTGTATGTTTGTTGTGTGTTTGGAGCAGGTTTATGTGGTAACTTAACCCTTTAACTGTTGGTTTGGCACTTTTTGGGGCGGTTTTCTAACACTTTTCCTACTGGGTTAGTGTTTTTTGGGTGTCTTCACATGTTCTATTGATGTTTTACACATTTTAATGTTTTACTTTAAAATTTGTAAAAATTGGGTATTGCGCCTTTAGGGGGCGCTTTACCGCATAGACGCCATTGCTCCATTCACTCCTATGGGACTGTACTGTTTAGGATGTATCTCTGCAACTGTTTAACCTAGCGACTTCAGAGATGGCTCATTTTACTTGTTTACCCTTGCTCTATCATCTGGTTCATGTTTCTAGTGTGTTGGGGGGCTCAGGGGGCTTCAGGCACTGTTTGGTGTACTTTTTGGGAAAAACTACATTTCCCATGAGCACTTGCTTCGTGCCCTTGTTTCTCATTGGCTTCCGCCGTGGCAGCCATTTTGTAAGCATTTCTGTGCGAGTATCCTACGCAGGGCTTGGACTCTCCTTTGCAGATTAACCCTTCACCTGCCAGATAAGTTTGTTTTAGCGATTTCTGGGGTGAAAGTTTAATCCTACACACTATAATTGGGTGATTTATTGTACAGATGGGTATTTGACACTGTGAGAAAGTCTATACTGCTGGAGCTAGACCTAAGATTAAGGAGGCTTGGGTCTCTGTATCCCCTATTGCGCATTGCTCTTCCTGTCACTCAGGGCTACCTAGAGAATATTCAGGTCACTTATGCCCAGCATGTTCTGATGTCCCTGACACCATTCCAGGGACCTCCAGCCATACTATAGAGCCAGCTTGGGTGCAAGAGTTTAAGGCTGCAACTAGGGACCTTAGATCCACATTACAACTCTTTCCATCCCAAATACAGGGGGCCTTTCAGGCTTGGCAGGCCCCCTCCTCCGTCAGGTCTTCCCTGCCTAAACCTCAGGGAGTACCTGATGTCTCAGATTCCTCTGAGGAGGAACTATTGGTGGACTCAGATGTTGAGGAATGTTCTGTATTAGAGTCATCTCAGTTTCTTGGGGACCCCGTTGAAGCTGATCTTGAACCCTCCGCTAAGGGCCTAATCAGGGCCGCCTAACCCCACTCTTGACCGCCTTGTGTCTGAAGAGTGGAAATCTCCTGACAAGAAAGCGTCTTTTTCCAGGAAATTTGCTAAGCTTTATCCCATATCTGAGGCCGCGCTTGCTCAGTGGGTTCATCCTCCTAAAGTGGATGCCCCTATTTCCAGGCTATCCAAATCTACTGCGTTACCAGTCTCTGATGCCTCTGCTCCGAAAGACTGGACTGATAAGAAGCTTGAGGTTTCCCTCAAGTCTATTTTTGCCACTGCTGGTTCTGGTATTCGTCCAGCGTTTGCTGCTGTGTGGGTGAACTGGGCCATTGCGGTCTGGACTGAGCAGCTCCCCAAGACTGTCCATCAAGGATGCCCCTGTTTCGGATAAGTTGCGTCTCCTTGCCATCATATCTGAGGCATAACACTACGTTTCTGCTTCCTTGTTTGATGCCATCCGCATGATGGCTAGGGTTTCCACTATGTCTGTGGTGGCCAGACGAGCTCTTTGGCTCAAGATTTGGTCTGCTGACACGGCATCTAAGAAAGTCTTACTTTTCCTGCCTTTTCAGGGCACCTCTTTGTTTGGGCCAGATCTTAAGGATCTGATCAGTGAAGCCACTGGGGGTAAGAGTACTCTTCTACACTTGGTCCCTAAGAAGAAGTTGCGTCTTAAGCGTAACCAGCTTTTTTGTTCCTTCCAGAATGAGACAAGTCCGGCGAACCAAATAGTTCCCTCAGCTCCGCGTACCTCCTCCAAGCCCAAACGGTGGAAGCCCAAGGTCTCCTTCAAGCCCAAGGCTTCCAAGACTACTTCTGCATGACTCGCCGAACCCAGGTCCGAACTCCGCTGTGGGTGGTCGTCTGCGACACTATCACAGCTTTTGGGATGATTCTGTGGTGGACCCATGGGTTTTACAGGTAGTGAAGGAAGGGTACAAGATCCCTTTCATTTCTCTTCCTCCTTTTCGCTTTCGTCTTTCTCATACTCCTCAGGGTACAGAGAAACGCTGTCTGTTCAACAGCGCTGTTCAGGCTCTTCTGGACAAGGGTATTCTAGAGCCAGTGCCTTTCCAGGACAGAGGTTCGGGGGTTCTACTCAAACCTCTTTGTAGTCGCCAAAAAGGACTGCGGCTGTCTCCCTATTTTAGACTTAAAGGACCTCAATTCCTTTGTGACATGGATTTATTATCTCCAGGAGTCTTTGCGCACAGTGATTGCTGCCATGTCCCAGGGAGAATTCCTTGCTTCTCTGGATCTGCAGGACGTGTATTTGCACATTTCCATTCATCCAGAGAGCCGGCAGTACCTCCTGTTTGCCTGCGACAGGGGACATTTTCAGTTCTCAGCCCTTCCATTTGGGCTGAAGACGGCTCCTCAGGTTTTCAACCGTGTCCTGGGCGCCTTGATATCTGTCCTCCACCGGAATGGCATCAGGGTAACTCCATACATGGACGACTTATTTCTGAAAGCCACCTCTGCGGATCTCCTTCTTCAGCAAGTGCAGAACCTCATTCAGTCTCTCACACTTCACGGGTGGATCATCAACTTAGACAAGTCGGAGCCCTCTGGCTCTAGCGGTGTATGCAATGTCCATTCCTTGGACCTTTCCTCTGGCTTACATTTTTCCTCCCCTTCCCATGTTGCACAGGGTGTTATGGAAATTACGGCTGGAGCATTGTACGGTCATTCTGATTGCTCCATACTGGCCTCGCCAGTCTTGGTTTCCGTAACTTGTGGACCTGTCGGTAGCGGAGCCCTTTCGGCTCCCCAACCATCCGGATGTTCTTCTACAGGGTTACCTGTGGAAGGAGGATTTGCATCGACTAGCTTTGATAGCTTGGAAATTGAATCGTCAATATTGAAGAAGAAGGGCTTCTCTTCTGGTGCGGTAGCTACTATGCTCAGTGCCCGCAAGCCTGTTTCTTTCAAGATCTACCATCGTGTCTGGTCAACTTTTCTGTCCTGGTGTGCAGACAGGGATCGGTCTCAGGACTTTGATCTACCTATGGTCCTAGGTTTTTTGCAGGATGGTGTGGATAAGGGTCTCAGTTTGAGTTCCCTTAAGGTTCAGACTTCTGCTCTCTCTCTTTTCTTTCAGAGGCGCATTGCCATCCTTCCTGATGTCAAAGTATTCTTTCAGGGCGTTGCTCATACTCATCCTGTTTTCAAGTCTCCCACTCCTTTGGCTACTATTCCTCTGCCTCTTATAACGTGGAAAATGGCTTTTCTCCTAGCAGTTGTATCTGTTCGCTGTGTTGCGGAGTTACATGCTCTATCCTGTAAACCACCTTATTTGGTGTTTCATAAGGACAAGGCGGTGCTTCGCATTTCTAAGGAGTTTCGACCGAAGGTGGTCTCTGAGTTCCAGATCAGTGAGGAGATTGTGGTGCCCTCCTTCTGCCCTGACCCCACCTCTGACAAGGAGAGGGATCTCCACTTGTTAGACGTAGTGTGTTGTCTCAAGTTTTATGTGCATCGCACTGAGTCTATCAGAGGGTCCTAGGGCAGGACGACCGGCATCCAAGGTGACTATCGCCTCTTGGATTAAGTCCACTATTTGCAAAGCTTATGAGTTGAGAAAGAAGCCTGTCCCTTTCAGAGTCACTGCTCATTCTACTCGTTCTATTGGGGCCTCTTGGGCTTACAAGAATCGGGCCTCGGCTGATCAGTTATGCAAGGTGGCCACCTGGTCGTCTGTGCACACCTTTTCAAAGCACTACCGTGTGGATGTGTTGGCGTCGGCTGATGCCAGCTTTGGGAGGAAAATTCTGGAGGCAGTCTTGCCTGTCTAGGATTTTCCTTGGTTCTTAGTGCTTCCTACTTTGTTGAACCCTGTTGGTTCTAGTTCAGTGTGCTATGTGATGTACCTGGGGTGCCATTACCCCTGTTTTCCGTTGACACTTCAGTAGTTGTTGAACTATCTCTGATCTGATGGTTCATATGTTTTGGTGACTTTGGGGGCTTTGCGCCTGGTCCTTGCCTTCTTCTCGCCTCTGGAAAACTTAATGGTTGGATATCCCAGAGTTATCAGTAACCTGTATTGGATGACAGAGAAAAGAGGATTTTAGTCCTACCTGTTAAATCCTTTTCTCTTAGTCCATACAGGTTACTGGTCTCCCATCCTGTCAAGAGACCATGCTTGGCTCTCCTGTGGCAGACCGTGAGCGTCCTTCGGGGTCATGCTCACAGGAGTCTTCTTCCCTTCTACTGCTAGTCATCTTAGTGTTGCAAATCTTTCTGGAGCTGGCTGGCTAGCAGCCAAGGAGGGAAGGGAGGCTCCACCCCCTGCATACACTTTGAGAATTTGTTCCTGCCTACTAAGGGACGGATCGCCTCCAAGAGTTACCAGTAACCTGTATGGACTAAGAGAAAAGGATTTAACAGGTAAGACTAAAATCCTCTTTTAGTGATTAAGGACTGCAGGAAAGAGTACATATAAACAGCTAAAGACTGTGGGAGTGAATTGTTCCCAGTGACTGTAGGTACCTTTTAAAAAGACATAAACACTTGCAAAACACACATGCCGAACACACACAATAGGGGTAAATTGTCCTCAGAGGACACCAGTGCTGGTGTTCTCTTGAACCCTGGCATAACCTCTCTTTCCCAGTGTATAAGAAAGCAAGAGTCTGCACACAAATATATTTCAACCAGTACAACTGCAGAGATTAATTTATTTCAAGATGCAGGTATATATATTTGTATATGCCAACAAGCCATAGTGAAAAGCAGTATGCTTCAACTTTCTTCAAACAGTGTGTTACTTCTACACATTTGTAATGTTGGTTTTAATAAATCACATTGCAACTGGACAAATATTACAGCTAGTCTTTCCTGAAATTTTTATCTCCAGTTATTTATATTGAGAGAATACTTTGAAAATATTGCTACATTATGCTATATCCCTGTTTACTTGGATGATTTTATAGTGCTGCATTGTAGAGCCAGTCAAGCCCCCCTGCAATTTACCTATTGTGTTCCCTGGTGATGCATTCATTGGGGGGGATGTTCAGAGATATAGCCAACATGCAGACCATAACTATATAAGTTGGATGTGATTGTCAGACACCCACATGGACCTACATTAATTGGATTGTTGCACTGAAAAGCACAATAGCCCATAGGTCACCATTTAGATCAGCTCTGCTGCAGTTTCACTGTGGAACAAAGTATGGTTGTAGCATGCTGAGTTGGGACGCCATGGGCAGAAACATGTATTGTTTTTAGGTGCTTAATGCAGTGTGATAGTGTTGCCCTTGTGAACAAGGCCTATCGCCTAAAAAAAGAAAAAAGAAGTTTGAAAATATCCATTTCATCTCTTGCAATAAAACCACTGGTATAAGAAAAAGCCATAATAAGACATACATTTTGTATCTAAGTTGATTCTATTATTTTTAAAGGCCACAGGTAATATACACTAAGGTGAGAGAAAGTATCCTGTTGCAATGTTATTCTTTGTAGCCTATATATTAAGATCTGTCTACGGTAAATAGAAATAGAGGCTTCATAAAATGAATGACATGGGAATTGGACAGTTGATCTTACTGGATAATTTCTCACCGTAACTCTCCCTTAGCTCGCTTTAGTCCAGAACACAACACCACCCGTCTGCAAAAAAAAACAAAAAAAAAGTTGAATGCATTTTATTTCCAGAGTTCTTCTGTCCTTTGCGCATTTATATTTGCGTTTCTCTTCATCTCTTTCCTTTATTGCACGCTTTTTTCCTTTTAATTCTTTTTTTCTTTTATACAACACCTGAGGGAGCAGTCTCATTTTCTGTATTATTATTGACGATATACTTGTATACATTTTACTTTTTCACATAAATGCTCCCTTCTTCAAAATTATTCTGTGCTCTATACCATACACAGTCAATTCATCATCTGCTGTAGAAGGTATCCTACGGGAATGGCCTTGCATAAAAGGCATCTGTCATAAAGTCATGAAAATGTTGCCCCCTTCAAAAGGGCAGCTTAAAAATGTTGCCTGCATCAAAATGGAGTGATGGATGGGCTGCAAATTTCGCTCATGTTACAAGTGCACAGTGATCCTGCACCTTGCTTCTAGGATCAGCAGTGGCACACTGCTAAATGTGACTTCCTCTGCTGCATCAGACAGAGACTGTGGGAAGTGTCGCAGGAGGCAAGCAAAAGTCAAAGGCGGAGGGTGTTGGGCAAATCATTGTGCCTTTTAAACAGTGACATGTTGAGATCACCGTTTTGATGCCAGTGACATTTCGATGTTTGAAGTTGCCATTTTTACAATTGATATTTGCACAGCGCCATTCTCATAGTAAACACGTTTAGAACTCCCATACCATTTAGAAATGGTTGCTTATGGCAGTGGTTCTCAACTCCTGTCTGCAGGATCCACTAACAGGCCAGGACTTAGGGATTTCTCTGCTAGAGCACAGGTGTGGTGATCAGAGGCTCATTCACATTGATTAACTCACCTGTGTTCTAACAAGGAAATCATCAAATCCTGGCCTGTTAGTGGGTCCTGAGGACAGGAGTTGAGAAACACTGGCTTATGGAAATGCAAACAGCATGTCTGCACTGATTCCAATGCAGTATGCATTATT